>JADLZL010004330.1:600000-921784 GCA_015844335.1 Chrysopogon serrulatus
CTCGACGGGACGACCTGCAAGGAGCTGGTCCACGAACTGGGACGGAAGATGCCCTCCACCGCCAACGAGCTGTTTGAGGTGGCCCGCAATTTCGCCTCCAAAGTGAGGAGGCGGTGGGGGCCATCTTTCGCGGCGCCAACGACAAGGACAAGCGAAAGAATGAAGAAGCCAGCGGTGGTGCGGCGACCCGCAACCAGAAGAAGAACAAGAGGGGCAAGCGGAGGGGGAAGCAAGGCAAAAGGAGGAAGACTCCGAGGATGATCTCGTCATTGCGGCCGACCGCAAAGGCACCCCCGAGGCCCCCCGAGGCCCGAGGCGTTCGACGACATGCTCAAGAAACCTTGCCCCTTCCACAAGTTCCCCGTCGAGCACACCATGGGGGAGTGTGACTTGGCCTGCCGATTCTACCAAAAGCTCCCCCCGCCCGAGGACAAAAAGAAGAAGGAGAAGGAGGAAGAAGACAAGGATGACGGGTTCCGAAGATCCACGATGTCTTCATGATCATCGGGGGCCTCCCAACGAACCTTTCACCACGACAGATCAAGCGCGAGCGCCGAGAGGTATTCTCGGAGCGCCCCGCCACGCCGCAGTACCTACCATGGTCGGCCGAGGCCATCACCTATGGCCCCGATGACCACCCGCTCTACGTCATCGAACCCGGGAGATACCCACTCGTGGTGGATCCCGTCATCGGCAACGTTCGGCTCACTAAGGTGCTAATGGATGGCGGCAGCGCCCTCAACATCCTCTACTCCGACACCCTCGATGCATGGGGGGGTGGAGCGCCCGCACCTTCGACCCTCCATCTCTCCCTTTCGGGGCATTGTGCCGAGCAAGCGAGCCTAGCCCCTCGGGCAGATTGACCTCCCCCGTCGTCTTCGGGACACCATCAAACTACCTTAAAGGAGGTCATCACCTTCGGCGTGGTTGACTTCGAGGAACCTACCACGGCATACTCGGGACGTCCAGCGACGCGAAATTCATGGCGGTCCCGAACTATACGTACCTCCTCCTCAAGATGCCGAGGCCCCAACGGCGTCATCACCGTTGGCTCCTCCCTACGAGCATGCGTTCAAGCTGCGGCGTGGAGGCCATCGAGCATGCCGAGGCCATGGCCGTCTCCGAGGCTCTCGACTCCAAGCGCCACGCCCGGCACCTTCGAGCCGTCCGATGGGGTAAGGGAGGTCCCGCTCGACCCCTCCACCTCGTCCGGCAAGGCCGGTGAAGATCTGTGACTCCCTCGACCCTAAATAGGAAGCCGTGCTCATCGACTTTCTCCGCGCGAACATCGACATCTTTGCGTGGAGTCCCTCGGACATGCCGGGCATTCCGAGGGATGTCGCCGAGCACTCCCTTGATATCCGGGCGGGTCCGGACCGGTGAAGCGGCGGCGCGCCGATTCGACGAGGAGAAGCGCATGGCCATCGGAGAGGAGGTGAACAAGCTTTTGGCGGCGGATTCATCAAGGAGGTGTTCCACCACGAGTGGTTATCTAATCCTGCATTGGTTAGGAAGAAGAGTGGGAAATGGAGGATGTGTGTAGACTATACTAGCTTAAATAAAACATGTCCGAAAGTCCCTTTTCCCTTACCACGTATCGATCAGATAGTCGACTCCACCTCAGGGTGCGAGCTCTTATCCTTCCTTGATGCTTATTCCGGCTACCACCAAATAAAGATGAAGGAGTCCGACCAGCTCGCGACGTCCTTCATCACCCCGTTCGGCATGTACTGTTACGTGACGATGCCCTTTGGGCTTAGGAACGCAGGGGCCACGTACCAACGATGCATGCTGGGCATTTTCGACGACCACATCGGCGAAACCGTAGGGGCCTACGTCGACGACATCGTGGTCAAGGCTAAGAGGGCTGACGACCTCATCTCTGACCTCAAGATCGCTTTCCAGTGTCTTAAGGCCAAAAGCGTCAAGCTCAACCCCGAGAAGTGCGTCTTCGGGGTTCCCCGAGGCATGCTCCTCGGGTTCATCGTCTCCAAACGCGGCATCGAGCCCAACCCGGAAAAGGTAACTGCAGTGACGAGCATGGGGGCGATCAAGGACCTGAAGGGCGTACAGCGAGTCATGGGCTGTCTGGCGGCCCTCAGTCGCTTCATCTCACGGCTCGGCGAGAAGGGCCTGCCCCTGTATCGCCTCCTGAGAAGTCCGAGCGCTTCACCTGGACCACCGAGGCCCAGGAGGCCCTCGACAAGCTCAAGGCTGCCCTCACCAGTGCCCCAATCCTCGTCCCGCCCGCCGAGGGTGAACCACTCCTCTTGTACATCACCGCGACCACCGGGTGGTGGTCGCGGCCATCGTCGTCGAGAGGCGGGGAGGAGGGCCACACCTGCCCGGTCCAAAGGCGATCTACTTCATCGGTGAAGTGCTATCCGAGACCAAGATCCGCTACCCGTAGATCCGAAGCTGCTCTACGCGGTGGTCCCGACTTCGGCGCAAGCTCGGCACTACTTCGACGCCCACCCCGTGACGGTGGTCTCCTCCTTCCCGTTAGGAGAGATCCTCCAGAATCGGGAGGTCTCGGGGCGGGTTGCCAAATGGTCCGTCGAGCTCATGGGTGAGACTCTCTCCTACGCGCCGAGGAAGGCCATCAACTCTCAAGTCTTGGCCGACTTCCTCACGGAGTGGACGGACACCCAGCTACCGCCGCTCCGGCTCAGGCGGAATCTTTGGGACGATGTACTTCGACGGGTCCCTAATGAAGACCGGAGCCGGCGCCGGCCTCCTCTTCGTCTCTCCCCTCGGGGTACACATGCGGTACGTTGTCCGCCTTCACTTCCCAGCATCGAACAATATGGCAGAGTACGAAAGCCTGCTCAACAGGCTAAAGATCGCCGTCGAACTTGGCGTCAAACGCCTCGACGTCGAGGGACTTCGCAGCTCGTCATCGACCAAGTCATGAAGGACTCAAGCTACCACGACCCAAAGATGGATGCGCTTCGCAAGGCGGTGCGCGCCACGGAGGACAAGTTCGACGGTCTCGAGCTCAACCACGTCGTCCGGAGGCACAACGAAGCCGCCGACGAACTTCGCCAAGATCGCCATTTGGAAGGGCCCGGTTCCCCCGACGTCTTCACCAAAGACCTCGCAGCTCCTTCCGTCACGATCGGAGGGCAAGGGGAGGCCTCGGAGGATCGTTCCGACCCCCCTCGGGGCCGGAGGCCCGTCCGAGGCCCCCTCAGCCACGAGGCATCCTCGGCGTCAAATGCCGAGGTCATGGAGATCGACGGGGGGGGATCCAGAGGCCGACCCCAAACCGGACCGGAGAAAGCCATACCTCGACCGGATCGTCCGGGGAGTCCTCCCCGAGGACTTCAACCAAGCCAGCGCGCCGCAAGAAGAGCAAAATCCTTCGTCGTCATCGGGGACGAGCTCTACAAGTGAAGCCCCTCGGGAGTCCCTGGGCAGCGATGCATCACGGTCGAGGAGGGCCTCGCCCTAGCCCACAAGATCCACGCAGGGTGTCTGCGGCCACCACGCCGCTCTCCCGCTCCCTCGTCGGCGGTGCTTTCCGAAGGGGGGTTCTCTTGGCCAACGCGGTCGGCTGACGCCACCGAGGTAGTACGCACTGCGAAGGATGTCGATGTACGCTCGTCGAGACACCTGCCGGCTCGGGCGCTCCAGACCATCCCGATCACGTGGCCTTTTCGCCGTGTGGGGCTTGGATCTGGTAGGACCCCTCGGGGAAGGCGCCCGGGGGCTTCACTCATCTGCTCGTCGCCATCGACAAGTTCTCCAAATGGATCGGCGCCCCGTCACCAACATTCGCTCCGAACAGCGGTGCTTTTCTTCACCGACATCATCCACCGCTTTGGAGTCCCGAACTCTATCATCACCGACCACGGCACCCAGTTCACGGGGGCAAAATTCGAAACTTCTGCGATAAGCACCGGATCTGGCGTCGTGCGGTCCTCGATCGCACACCCCCGCACGAGCGGGCAGGTAGAGCGGGCCAACGGGATGATACTACAAGGGCTCAAGCCTCGGATCTTCAACAAGCTCGACAAGTTCGGCAAAAGGTGGCTCGAGGAACTCCCCCTCGGTCCTCTGGAGCCTCGGGGCGGCGACCAGCCAGAGCGACGGGTTTCACGCCCTTCTTCCCGGTATACGGCGCTGAAGCCATCTTGCCTACCGACTTGGAATTCGGATCCCCGAGGCTAAAAGCCTACGACGAGGCCCGCAACCAAGTGGCTCGGGAGGACTCGCTGGACATGCTTGAGGAAGCCAGGGACGCTGCCCTCCTACACTCGGCAAGATACCAGCAGTCCCTCCGACGCTACCACGGCCCGACGAGTCCGGACCGAGACCTCGGGGAAGGTGATCTCGGTGCTCCGTCTCCGCCAAGACAACAAAGGACGCCACAAGCTCACGCTGCCACAGGAGGGGCCCTTCATCGTCGCCTGAAGTCCTCAAGCCGGGCACATACAAGCTCGCCAACGAGGGTGGCGAGATCCTCAACAACGCTTGGAATATCCAACAGCTACGTCGCTTTTACCCCTAGAAATTCCAAGCATTGTACATACATTTTGTACCATTGGCTAAATAAAACTAAGTCCTTGGACGTTTTTTCCAAGTGTGACATTCGTCCCCGGTAGGACTCGGGGAGACTTGCTTTTGGCTCACCAAAACCAAGCCTCCCTCGGGGGGCTAGAAAGGGGAACCCCCTCCCGGAAAGCACCCCTCAAAAAATCTTTTCGAAACCTTCTTCGTTTTTTCTGGCTATCTTTTCGTAGACTCTACGTTCCCGAAGGTTTCGCATACTTAGGAAAAGGCACGACCAAAGTCATCCCGAGGCCAAGGGCGGCCGAGCAGCGAGGTTACCTACGCCCGGCGCTCACGGTGCCTCCACTCGCCACCCTCGGCCCGAAAGAATGACTCCAAGTGCCGCGAGGAGGTCGCTTCGACTACGGAAGGGCAGCGGGGCCGAGGCATCTACTCGCGCCGTCCCTCCCTTCGGTTAAAAGCGACCCCGGCCGCAAAGCATCCTCGCAAGACCAAGTAGCGAATACAAACGGAAGGGAAGGAGAGAGATAACGAAAAAGCTAGTACAAAAAGCATAAAGCCTCAACGGGCCGATTCACAAAGTGTCTCATAAACACAAAACCAACATAAACCTTCATTTACATGAGCACTTGGGCCCGGCCTGCGGGGATCTTGGGGGGCATCCGGGCCACCAACGTCTTGGGCGGCAACATCCACGGCCTCGGGGCCTCCGGCACCAGCGTCTCCGACCTCGGCGGACACGACCTCGGCGACTGCAGCCTCAGCGTCACTAGCTTCCTCCGGAGGAGTGGAGACGACGGCGGGCGCAAAAGTGGCCACCGGTGCGGCGGGGAGCCCCGCTCCTCTCGGCCTCCTCGACGAGTTGGGCCAGCACATCGGTCTCATGCCCCATCTCCTCTTCGGCCCACGATGAGCCCCTCGGCGATCCGAGGGAGGTCGAGCAGTAGTGGGACATGGTCGGCTTGGCGTGTCGACACGCCGAAGCCGGAGGGCCTCCAGCCGCCGCGCGCCTCCACCCGGCCGGCACCGTCGCCCGGCCCGCGACACCAAGATTCTTTGCCACCGGCTTCTTTAGCCTCCACCGCGGTGCAGGCGGCTGTGGCCTCAGCGTCAAATCTCAAGCTCGCCTGCGCCCGGGAGTTATAGGCGGCTTGCGACACGGGAGAGGCTCTCCTCCAGCTCTGTCACTTTGCCTGCAGGTCTGCAAGAACCCGAGAGTTAGGCTCTCGGGCGGTGAACTCTGAGCACGAAGGCCAATCACAGCTCTTACCTCGCGGTGGCCGCGGAGGGTCTCGTTCTCGCCGATCCCACGAAATTTGCGTCCGTCCGGCTTGAGGTACTCCTTGCCGGGGACGGCCAGCGCTCGGCCTCTCGAGGCCTCCGGCTTGCCGGGACGGGGACTTGATGGAGTCCGGCGCGAGGCCTCGGCGACCATCGCCTCCTTCTCCGTCCGGGCTGGTCAAGGCTCCTAGCGTGGCCCGCGCGGCCCCCCCGGCGAGGGTAGCGTCCCTCGCGTGCCGCCGCGGCCTCGGGGCTGTAGGCGGGAGACGAAGGCGGAGCTTCTCGAGCTCGGCGTCCTTCTCCGACACGGCCGCCGTTGCCTGGGCAACCAGGCCCTTTCGCTGAAGGAACTGGTCGTGAAGGCCGGCCGACGGCGGAGAACCTCCGACTTCCCGCCGACGCCTGCGCCAAATCCGCAACACACGCTCTCCAGCCCGGCCATCGGGAAGACGCTCCCGGAGGGAAGGAGGGCTGAAAGCTCACTCACCCGAAGCAAGAGGGGGAGCTCTGGCACAACCCCGACACAATGGTCGGGGCGGCCTTCTCGAAGCGGCCGACGCAGTCCGCCACGCCTGCCCAGATCCTCCCCTCCTTGGCGTCATCCGGCGCAAAAGGCCCCTCGCCTCTCCCGAGGGGCTCCAGGCGGGCGGCTCCGGGGAGGCGGGTAGGCTCCCGGCGGGTTGCTCACCGGGCCGCTCCAGCCGAGGCCGTGGCGCCCACCGGTGGGCGCCTCGGTCCCTGCGCCTCCCTCGGCTCCTCCCTCTGCTGCGGTGGCACCCGCCTCGGTGGCCACGGCAGTGAAGGGCCGAGGTGGCTCCGCCTCGGTCGCCAAGGCTGCGTCGGCGGTAGCAGCCACCACGGGCTCCTCCACCGCTGCCTCGGGCGACACCGAGAGTCTACCCGGGCCGACACGGCTAGGATCACCACGTCGTCCTCTCCCGGCTGGCGCCTCCACCATCCCGGCCCGGTAGCCCGCTGGAGCCGCTCCTCGACCAGGGGCGCCACGGGCACGGCCCGGTCTCCTCGGCGAGCGCCGCTGCGCCGCCTCTGCTTCCATTGGCCCGAGGACCGCTCCGCGGACCGGCGGCTCCTCGGCGACCTTCTCCCTCTCCTCGGTCCCGACCCGGCCGCTCGGCTCGTAACCGAGATCCGCGCTCCGACCCCCCCGCCTTAGCTGTTTCCGAGGGGCAGTGGGGGCCGCGTCCACCGCGCGGCCGTGCGCTTCTGCCGCGGATGGGACAAGGCGGAAGTTAGCGGCTTAAAAAAGAGCGAACGCCGAGATCGGACGGCAAGGTGTGGACACCACTTACCCGCGCGACTTTGATCCTAGCCCAGAACGGGACCCGCCCGACGGCGGAAATGTCGGCGCGCCCGGACGAGCACACGCCGGCCGGAGGTGTCTCCTTTGTCAGGCCTCCGACCTGCCTCGCCAACGCGGCTGCTGTGGGGGACGAGCCTCTGCGGGGAGGGCTCGGCGACCTCCTTCCCCCCGTGACGCCACGCCTCCCCCGGGGACGCCCCGGCGCTGGAGGCATCGCGCGGCCCCAAATCCCGGCGGCCGAGACGAGCCTCTCCGGCAATTCTTCCGGGGACGGCGGCGCCGCAACGAACGACCGCCGGCCCGGCGCGGCGTCACCTCCGGGGATCCAACCCCGAGCAGCGGCTCGGTTCGTCCTCGTCCCACTCCTCCCCACCATCGCCCCGTCATCGTCGCTGTACTCGGTGGTGTCGGCGGCGTCTCGCTAGAGGGAGACCCTCACGCTCTGGCGCCGCCGGCCGAGACAGGTCCTCCCTCTCCTTACCGCTGCGGGCGTTGCGGCGCGGGGGCGCTCTCCTTCTTACGCTTCTCCGCCTCCGCGTGCTCGCGGTTGGCCGCCTTCTCCCGCGGCGTCGGGGGCTTCAGCGGCCTCGGCCTCTCCGCGAGCCCCGCGGCCCGGCGACCGGGGTTAGTGTGGGGAAGAGGAAGAAGAGGCCGAACGCACAACAAAGCGGAGGAACGGGTCTTACGAGAACAATGTAGCCCTTGTCGGGCCGCATCGGGATTTTTGAGCAAGCTGCGAATGCTCCACCGACGCCCTTTGCCCCGTCCGAGTCAAGGACCTCGGCCGAACCCTAGGTCTCGGCCGCCATCCGGGTCCCCTCCCGAGGGGGCTGCCGGGCCACATGTCATACAGGCGCATACCGCCCGATGCATGGCGGCGATGCAGCGCCCGCTGAAAGCCGGCGATCACCGCCCGAGGCGTCAGACCCTCCTTGGTCAGGCGCGCCATGGCGGTAAACACCTTCCTCGGCGGGGTCACCCTCTCGGGGGATCGGCTTCTTCCGCCCACGGCGGCTCGGAGTCGAACACCTTCCCCGGTGTAGGCGGGCGGTGGCCACCGTCGTTGAAGGTAGAACCACTTGCTGTGCCAACCCACGGTTGTTGGCGAGCCTCGCAGGGATATAGTCCTGCCGATTGCACGGATCGCAGGCTGCAGCGTGCGGCTACCGGCCGGACGGCCAACCTCTTCCCCTTCTCTTTCTCCTGCTCCTTCCCCTTCTCTTTCTCCGCCCGGGCGAGATTTCAAGGCTAAGGTAGCCTCGAAGTGGAGCCACGTGTCGCGGTGGGCGTCGGCGCCGAGGTAGCCCTCACACGCGCCCACGAAGACGGCCGGCGTGGGAGATTTGTTAGGGGCGAGGTTATGGAGCTCCAAGCCGTAGTGCTCGGGAGCGCCGGAGGAAACGCCCACCGGCATCCCGAGCCCGCGCTCATGGAACGACGTGAAGCTCACGGCGTACCCGGCGGAGGGCGCGGATACGATCGTCCCCCGGCGACGGCACGATCCACCGGCCGCCGGAAGTCGTTCCGGCGCTCAGGGAGCCCTTTCTCCACTGGGCGCCACCCGCCTCCGCCTCCGTCACGGAGCAGGACTCCCCAATCCACCACGCCAACAACATCGGCCTTGGGTGCCATCGTGAGGGCGGAATCGAGCGAGGAGGGCGGCACGGGAAATCTCTCTTCTTTTCCCCTCTCCGGCGAGCTCAAGAGGCTTCTCTGGCGGCGGGGAAGGCAAAGGCAAAGAGCAGCTGCAGCAGACACGAAGGAAAGGCCAACACGGCCGCCGCACGTGTATTTATACCCGACGCGCTCCCCTTCTTTGCATTAAGTGCGTATCGGCCCACGATGCGCCCACTCGATTGCACATCGCTCATGGCCCGAGGTGCCGGCGCACGAACGGTCGCGGCCACACGGACTCGGCGCGCCACACACACGTTACGGCACATCCCTCACAAAGATCCGGCCACGGAGCCGGGGGTCTCTCGCCACCGTGGCGTGGCCACGGCGGAAAGCGCGCAGCGCCGCCGTCACATCCTCCGTGGGACCCGCTGGCGCGCACAAAGAAAGAATCGCCATGACGGAGAAAGTAGGGGCCCGCCATCGCTCGCGCGGGCGCTCCGCATCCCGTGCCGGGTCGCTGAAAAAGACGCGCCACGCCCACGTTAAAAAGGCAAAACAGGGGTTCCTTCTCCACGAAGGAGCTAGGGCGACGGCCCACCTAAAGCCCGGGGTTCGCAGGCCGGCCCATCTAAGGGTTCGGCAGCCCACCCTGTGGCGACAGAGTCGGGGGCAGCTCGGACGGCCTCATACGGCCCCCGGCCCCCGCGAGCTGGGGGGCCGTCCTTGCAAAGATCCGAGGCCCAGCATGGCAGCAGTAGGGGGATCCCGCGTGGGAGAGCACCGAGCCCGGGACCCGGCCGGGACGGGACCCGAGCCCCACCTCGTGCATACCATGCAGTGCTCTTATGAACCGCGCCTCCGGCCCAGCCAACCCCTAGCGAATGGGGCACGGGCAGTTCACTTGGATTCTCCCCGCTAACACCACCGGATCTAGTCAGGTGTTCGACACCCGCCGACGATAGCACGATTTAAGTCCACCCTCCTCCCCGCGGAAGGGAAGCCGAGGTGCGTAAGAAATCGGGCGGTTGAAGTCCCACTGGGTCCCCTCGCCGCTACGAGGGCTCGGGGGCTTCCCCAACGAGCAAACCAATTAGGAAAACGCCCCTAAAAAACCCGGCCGAACCCCCCCGACGAGCCGACGGGCCCGGGGCTCGGCAAAGACGGACTATTCTGGTCCACCAAAGACACGCCGCTAGCCCTCGGACGAGTGCACGCACTCGCCCGAGGCCTCGAAGCTACACCGGCGGAGTGCGCTCGCGCGCCCCGGATAGCACGGCTCTCGGGACAAGCCTCAAAGCCACGTCGTGCAAGCTAAATGCAAAGCCTTCAAGGAGTCACCCAAACTCCTCCGAAGCCTCGGGAACTACACCCAAAGGCGCTTCAGCGCACCCCGTGGAAAGCATCGATGGCAACCAAAGGAAGCACGACCTCAGCCTCTAAACGAGTGCTTCCACTCCTTCAGAGGCTCGGGGGCTACTGTCGGGGACCGAAATAAGGGCCCCTTAAGGAAAGCCCAACAAACGCAAAACTTCGGCCCAGCAGGCCTCCCACTTCCACTACCTAAGCCACAGTGCGGGAGCGGGCCGCGGCCCACGACCCGTCCAGAGCCTACCTCATTGGGGGCTCGGACGCCGCCGATTCTCCGCCTCGCCCGAGCCCCCCCCGGGACCTCGGACGAGCCGCCCGCCTTCCGTCCCGCCTCGAGCCCCCGGGCAACCAGGCCTCGGACGGGACGCGCCGCCCAGTCAAAGGCCGTACCACCGACTTGACGCATATCCACCACCGCCTCGTGTCGAGCACTCCATGTTCGGTTGGGGGATGGGCATCACCCCGCCACGGCCCACGCCGGCAATCATGCTTACGCAGTCTCCACGATGGAGGCCACGCCGCCGTGGGGGGGCACCGTGGCCGCCTAACCCCTCCGCCAGTCCCATCGCCGAACCCCGGGCGCCATCCACCACGCCAAGGCCACGGCAGCCGGCGTCACCCCCGTCGCGGGAGTGGACTGACACCCCATTGGGCCAACCAACAGTCCACCCCGTGAGCTCGAGCCCGGATGGGCAACCACCGTGCCGGGCGACCGGCCGCGGCCGTTCCAACCACTATCCATACGACGACAAGCTCCGAGGCCTCCCGAGCCTCGGCCTCCATGCGGGTCAAAGCTACAGTGGCTCGGGCGCCCCCTCCGATGCACTCCACCAACTCCACCGGGGACGTCCGTCATTCCGGACAACGGGGGCAAGGAGGCGACGCCGCACCGCCTCGTCCACGGTCCGGGGACGGTCGGCCACGCCGGAGCCTCGTCCGAGGGAGGACGGAAGCCCGTGACCCAGCCACGAGCATGACCACCTCTTGTAATGCCCTGCCTTCCCCTTGCGGCTATAAAAGGGGAAGGCAGAGACCCTTAGATGACAGGTTCACACACTCGAGCCCGATATTGGCACCCTCCTCAATCATCACGAGACTTGGGACCCCGTCCCTCTCTCACTGCTTGTACACCCTACCTACGAGCACTTCGGTGCAAGATAATACAAGAACTCCTCCCCCCCACTGGACGTAGGGCCTTCTCTCGCCCGAACCAGTATAAAACCTTGTGTTCATCTTGTACACCATCCGGGGTTGGGAACACGCACCACAAATTCACTTGTTGGTGCTAGGACCGCCAGTTCTAGCACCGACAAATTGGTTCTCTTCTGAAGGGGGATCTGCCTCTTTATTTATAGCCCGGTGGGATGAACGTGCGCCGCAGGATCAAACCGACTTAACCAAGGGCCGAGATGCACCGTGGGAGGCGGTGGAGGAAGCTTCCAGAAGGGGAGGCCTAACCCTAGCCACAAGGGGCCGGGCGGCGCCATGGTGGGGCCGGCCGGCCCCACTGTGTCTGCTATGGTCCCGCCGGCTTGAGTGTCTTCTAGATCCTTCCCGATCTAGATGGCGATGTTTTCCGTCGCGGTAAAGTTTTGTAGAAAATATGCACTCTAATCCCTCTTTTACGCTTTTCTGAGTAATTCCCTGAAAAATAGACAATTCACCAAAACTCATGGAATTTGTCAGTAATAACCCCTATGTTTCTATTATTGGTTCTTTTCAAGTGATAGTTGACGGTATAGAATTTGTACTTTATGACCGTCAACAAGGACGAGTGGTGAGGATAAGTAGGTCTTGAGCTCGTTGAAGGCGGCATCGGCTTCTTCGGACCATACGAACTTGTCCTTCGCTCTGAGCAAACGAAAGAAGGGAAGACCCTTGTCACCGAGTCGGGATATGTACCTGCTAAGGGCGGCCATGCATCCTATTAGCTTTTGGATGTCTTTGATGCATTTGGGAGGCTTCATATCTAGCATGACTTTGACTTTCTCGGGGTTAGCTCGTATGCCGTCTTGGCTAACCACGCTACCGAGAAGTACGCCGGAGGGAACACCGAATACGCACTTGTTCGGGTTGAGCTTCCATTGAAACACATTTAGGGCATTAAAGGTCCTATCAAGGTCATCGATCAGGGTCGAGGCCTCTTTTGTTTTCACCACTACGTCGTCGACGTATGCTTCGCTGATGCATCACGGATCTCGCTTCGAGGCCTTTGTTGTATGGCGCTACCGGGTATGTCGCACCCCGGTTTTTTTTAAGCCGAATGACATGGTCGTGTAATGGTAAGCACCGAAGGGAGTTATGAACAATGTCTTTTCCTGATCATCTAAAGCGAGGGCGATCTAGTGATAGCCTGAGTAGCAATCTAAGAAAGAAAGCAATTGGCAAACCACGGTGGAGTCGACCACCTCGTCGATGCGAGGGAGCAGAAAGGGGTCATTTCGGCAGTGTTTGTTGAGATCGATGTAATCAACGCACATCCTCCATTCATTATTCTTTTTGTGTACATGGACTGGATTTGCTAACCAATCCGGATGGTACACTTCTCTAATGAAGCCGGCATCTAAGAGCCGGGTTATCCTTGCCCTAATTGCCTCCTTCCTGTCTCGAGCGAATCGTCGTAGCTTCTGCTTGACTGGTTTAGCTGTCTCGGAGACATTAAGGAAGTGCTCGATCCGTTCCCTGGGGACACCGGACATGTCAGTAGGTTTCCACACAAAAACGCTTATGTTTTCCTGCAGGAAACGGATGAGCGTGTCTTCCTATTTGGGGTCAAGGTTGCCCCCGATCATCGCCGTCTTGCTGGGATCTCCGGGGACTAGGTTGACCTTCTTGTTTGCCTTGGTAATCTCTTCAGGGCGTTGGTGCTGCTTGACTGGAGGCTCGAGCTCTGCGGGCTTTGAAGTCCTGAGTTGGAAGGTAGCTTCCTCCATGCGTGCTTTAACTTCTTCTGCCTCGGCGGCGGCGAACGCACTTGTCTCGCATGCGTGAGCCATGAGGACATTACCGCGGAGGGATAGGATACCCTGCGCGGTTGGCAACTTGAGGACAAGATAGCCATAGTGCGGTACAGCCATGAACTTGGTGAGGGCAGGTCTGCCAAGTATTGCGTGGTAGACATCGTTGAAATCGGCCACGATGAAGTTGGCGTAGTCGACACGAAAGTGCTGCGGTGTGCCAAACTGAACAGGCAGTGTTATCTGCCCAAGGGGCATAGAAGGCTTGTCGGGCATGATGCCCTAGAACGGTGAATCGCAGGGCTCGAGTTGATCCTCTGATAGACGAAGCTCCAGGAAAGCATGGTGGAAAAGGATATTCAGAGCGCTGCCGCCATCTATCAGTACTTTCTCAAAGCGGACGCTGCCAATTACTGGGTCGAGGACCAGAGGAAAGCGACCTGCGTCAGGTAGTTTGGCCCACATGTCGGATCGACTGAAGGATATGGGCTGCTCTGATCAGGCTGGAGCTCAGACATCGGCGACGAGTGTATCGGCCTCTGAGAGTGCGACGATGCGCCTCTTGAGGAGCTTCTTCTCCCACGCGTTTTCCGTGGCGCCCTTGCCTCCGAAGATCATGGCAGTCACATGTTTCTCCGGGTCCTTGTAGGCGTGACGCGGGTTCTTGCCGTCGTCCTCGTCGTCGTCAGACTTGGTGCGCGCACTGGGCTTCTTGGGATAGCCCTTCTTGTTGGTACGCTGCCTCTTGCGGGTGAAGATGCTGTCGAAACCGTGACATTCGCCAAAGGTGTGACCTTTGTTAGGATGACGGGGGCAGTCACCATTGGGGATCTTGTCATATTCGCCGTAGTCCCTGTCGACCTCTAAGGCTTTCGGCCTTTGTCAATGTTGTTGACAAAGTTGCGCTAGCGGTTACCGCGGTTACAGCGATCCCCGTTGCCGTCGTCCCGCCACCTGTACGGTCGGTCGTCGTCGCGACGATCGGTATTCTGATTATCACGGTGTTCGTTACCTCTGTCGTCACGGTGATTGCCGCCGCGGTCTTCTTATCTGGAGTTGCGACGATCTGGGCGAGGTCCTCGTCAGTCGTCGTGGTCTGGATCTCTGTCGTCGTCATCGCGAGGTCGAATGCGCTTGTATATGTCGGGGGTGCCATCATCGTATTGGACGAGGGCTTCATCGACGCGCGCCCATTCTTGGGCAATGTTGAACATTTCCTCCATCGTTGCCGGCTGCTTGCGCAGGAGTTCTTTGCGGAGGTCGGCGTTGCGCGGCTGCCTGAGCCCGGTGATGAAGATCCCGATGGCTTCCGGGACACTGAGGTCTTTGACGGTGATCCAGACTTCAGAAAAATGGTGGATATAATGCCGTAAGGACTCATGGGGAGAGTCCTGGATTAGGGCAAGCTCATACTTGGTGCCGGGCTGCTCGCAGGTTGGCCGGTAGTTGTCTACAAACATCTCCCGTAGCTGCGGCCAGCTATGGATAGAACCGTCCCTTTGGCGCATCAACCACCGGTTTGCGGATTCCTCAAGCACCACTGGAAGGTAGTTTGCCATGACATGTTCGCCAACCCCGGCCGCTCGGACAATCGCCTCATAGATGACCATCCACTGTTCGGGGTCAGCTTTGCCGTCATAGTGTCTCGAGTCTCCAATCTTGAAGCTTCTGGGCCAGTTTACTTGGCGTAGCCTCTTAGAGAAGCATTTGGGACCTGGGGTCCCGTGCCGAGCTCGATATCTGTTGTTGATGATGTTGCGGAGGTCGGGCTGGTTGACCTCCTGGGGTACGTGTGGTGGTTGCCTGTTGTCACCATCTCTTCGGCGGTTACCGCGCTCCTGACGTTGAGCGGGCTGAGCTTCACGCTGACTTTTCTGATCCCGATCGTTGGTGTCGCCGCCTTCTGCCCGGTCCCCGCGACCGTGGTGCGTGCTGTGGGAGCGGTGGCTTTGAGATGGACCGGCCTACATCTCACGCATAAGTTGACTTGAGCTTCCGCAGCCTTGAGATGGTCGAGGACGGCCTGGATTTCTGGTGTAGCCTGCATGTCATGAAGTCGCTGGACTGCGACGGCAATATTAGCGCTAGGCGTCTTGTGGACTTGTCGATCACCGACCAGGTCGAACTCGTCTGCCAAGTTACGGGACTGCATCCTCCCTCTCTGTCGATTGGCCCTTGGGGCAGGCGGCGGGTCCTGTTCGGCATTGGCATCGGCCGCAGCTGCGTCTGCATCGGCTCCCACACCGGCAGGCTGGGGAGGTACCTGGGCCTGTAGTTGGGCCAAATGGCGTCGAGCTCGGTCTTCATTACGAGCAATCCTTTGCTGCCTTTCCTCAACCATTTCGACGATGGGCTCTGCCTCGTCAATGCTGACGTTGAAAATAGCTCTTCCGAACCCAGGAGGGAATTGCGGGAAGTCGATTGTGTCAAACAGTTCGGCCACTCGTTGGGGGAATTGCCGCCGTCCGGCCGCGGGAGGCAGAGTTCGCAAGTGTAGAGCTTGCGGTGATGGTTGCCCCGTCCAGCCCAGAGATGGAGCTCGAGCCACCTTCTCCTTCATCGATTGATCGAGAGCTAGTGGAAGCTTCCCCGCTATGGACATAGTGGACGGTGTGCCTAGTCGTCCCGTCGAGATGGAACTCGACAAGCTGAGTTGGGGGCGATTGTAGGTGCTAGTTCTAGAAAAGCCTCTCTACCTGTTGCTGGTACACCCTGGAGGCATTAGGTACCCCGAAGGGGAACGGGTTTTGACCCGATGCAATCTGGGCGCCACCCCTCGAACTTGTCCGACCAGTTATCGGACGAGGTTGAGGACGATTCTGTAAGTTCAGTGGTCGAACCCCCGTCAGACCCAGATCTGAATGGTTAGCACGGACCTGGGGGCCGTGCCGAGGTTGAGCCGCCGCTAGAGCCGGGTCTAGACGGCGACGTTGGCCGACGCGGGCCTGTGCGCCACGCCGAGGTCGAGCCACGATCGGACCTGAATCCGAGCTGTGAATGTGTCTGATGCGGGCCTGTGCACTGCGCCGAGGCCGAGCCGCGACCAGATTGGAATCTGGGCGATGAAGCTGATTGGCATGAACCTGAGGGTTGCGCTTTGTCGCAGCTAGATCGGAGCCTGGGCGACGGAACGGATTGGTGCGGACTTGGGGACCGCTGTTTGCCATGGCCGCACTGCAGTCCGGGCCGGCGTTGAGTGTGCCAGCGAGCCCGAGCCCGGCCGCCGACGTGGTCGGGACGAGTGAAGCCATCGTCATTGAATCGATTCTCGGGCCAATTCCCAATCGCCGACCATCTCCTCGAGGCCCTTTCCGAGCCGGTCGATGGATTCGAGCAGATCGGAGTTGTCTATCTGCCTTCCTTGGTAGCGAGGGAGCGGTGGTCGGGTCACCGGTCGTGGCGCCCTCGAGATTGATCCCGAGGGACGAGGTGGTTGCGGAGCTTGACGCATTGGCGCCGGATCTGTCGGCGTTCCTCCCACGCCTCCCATCGCGGAGACGGTCCAAGTGAAAGAGCCAACGGTGAAGATCGACCCAGCTTCGATCTCCATGGTTGTAGCGAAGGACACCATCTTGCTTGCTACTAAGTCTGCATGCGCACCCCCTACCGGGGCGCCCAGTGTTTAAATTTAAATATCGGCGGCAGTCTACCATGTGTATACCGATGGTAGTGATTTGTGGTGGAGGCACGCTATTAGACTACAAGCGAGATGGAACAGGAAGAACAGTACACACGGTTTACCCAGGTTCGGGCCGCCTGATGCGTAATACCCTACGTCCTGCTCTTCTGTTATTGATGAAAGGGATTGAGCGAGAGATATGTCGATGTTTTGGAGGGGGTCCCTGCCCGCCTTATATAGTCTGGGGGGCAGGGTTACAGATCCTGAAATCCCGAGGTGGTCGGTTACAAGCAAACCGTATCTAGGTAGAGTACAATTGGTTTCGTAACCGACTAGTTGCCTTGCATGACAAGTAACTCTTAATTGTCCGCCTGGGACTCCAACCAGGCTAGAGAGGCCGATCGGTCTTGGTCTTGTGGACTGGGCCGCCCTGTCTGTCGAGGCCAAAGGCCAGCCGTGTGGGTATAGGGGTCTAGACCCCCACAGAGGCCAAGTCATGATAAGGTTCCAGATGCTCAGATGGACTTTGATATTGCAAATGATGATTTGCTAGGTGAGGAGAATGAGCTTAGCGAAGCAGCACGTGATTTTGTAGGAGTAAAAAAAGGAGAATTGGAGAATGTGAGGAATGCGGCATCAGTTGTAGCTTCAGGTTCTTTTGGGACTTTGTCAGCACCAGCAAGCTTACGACACCAGCCCTCACAGCCTATCAAGTCAGGTGGGAAGCTGCTGAACTCTGTAATAGGGCCTCAGCCGAAGAAGCCGACTACTGTGGGGAAGGGTCAGCACACAGCTAGTGATGTACAGAAAAATGCACCTTCCAAACAGCCATCTAGTTTGAACGATGAGGAAAATATGGAAGTTTCAGAGGGGCAGTTCGATGGGGCAGTACATGGAGAGATTGCAGATGGTGTGCAACACCTTGGTGCTCTTCTTGATGCCATGATAAAAGCCAGAGTGTCAGCGGATGGTGGGACAACAAAGGAGTTGGGGAGTGTAATGAAAATGGCAGTTCTATCAGATGGAGAGCTCACACCAGTGCGGCGTAGCAAGCGGAATGCAGACGTGGCCGATGTACACTCTATTGAGAAGGCAAACAAAAGAGTTGCTGTCAGGAACCTCGAGGAAATCCAAGGTAACGCTAATGTAAATTCAATATGTTCATTTTCTAATGTTCGTATTGCGGAAAACTTAGGGGGAGTGGGCATTTGTTTGGCTGATAAAGAGAATTCAGTTCTCGATTCTATTGCTTTAATTAAAAATGTTGAAAGGGAGGGGCTGAAAGTTTCTAATGATTTCAACCGACAAGAAAACAAAAATGATTTTGAGGAGGATGAGATCGATCCTGACACCTTCACTATTAGTCGACTCTGTGGCGACTTAACGGAGGAGGTGATGGACGATAATAGTGCGGACCTTGATGGGGTACTTGTTGATGTACCCATCAAGGTGGCAAAAAAGAAAAAGAAACTCCACATCAAGAATATCTCTGAAAAAATAAAAAATTGATTAAATGAAAGGATTATTTTAGAATTGCAGAGGCTTGCATGACCACGCAAAGCATACTTTCTTACATGATGTAGCTGCAGATAATAAACTTGATTTTATAGCTTTATCAGAAACCAACAGAAATAGTTTCTCGACTCATTGTCTGGAAAATTTTTGTGCTGGAGCTGATTTTATTTGGCATTGGTGATGTCCTCGGGGTATGTCTGGGGGCATGCTAATGGCGATAAATCAAGAATATTGTGAGCTACAAAAAATTGTTGATGGTGATTACTTTATCAAATTTGTTTTAAGGAATAGAGCAGATGGTTTTCGATGGGTTCTATTGTCTGTGTATGGTGCGGCACAGGAGAAACACAAAGAAAGCTTTCTGTGAGAACTAGTACAAGCTTGTACTAGTTGTTGGGACTTACCTTTTATTGTTGGAGGGGATTTTAATGTTATTAGAAATCCATCAGAAAAGAATAATGCGAGATATAATGATAAATGGCCGCTGCTTTTTAATGCCATTATTGAGACTTTGAACTTAAAAGAATTGGAGTTGTCAGGTAGAAAATTTACTTGGGCAAATTATGCTGAGGTGCCAACTTATGAGAAGTTAGATCGTATCCCGTTGACAACAGAGTGGGAACAAAAATTTCCTTTAGCTACTGTTCGGCGCTTACCCGAGAGATTTTCGACCACACACCTCTTTTGTTAGATGGAGGAGAGCCGCCCTATAGAGACAATGCTAGGAATTTTAAATTTGAATTGGCATGGTTGACAAGGGAGGGATTTTTTGATATGATAAAAGAGGATTGGGAGTCAGAAAATAGGGGCTCCTCACCTATGGAACCGTGGCAGAACAAGATTAAAAGAGTACGAAGGTTTTTAAGAGGCTGGGCTAGGAAGTAGTCTCTCAAAATAAAAAGCAAAAATCTGAATTATTGGCTAAGATAGATGTTATTGATAGAAAGGCCGAATTGACGTTGTTGTCTGCCGAGGAGGTGGAAATTAGGAATCATCTTAAGGGGCAGTTATCTAACTTGTTGAGAGAAGAGGAGATTTACTGGCTCCAACGCTCAAAGGCGATGAAGTTACTGCAAGGGGATGATAATACTAAATATTTCCATTTATTAGCAAATGGGAGATGCAGGAAAACAAAAATTTTACAGTTAGAACAGAAGAGAGAACAATCGTTGGAGACTCCAATTTGGAAGGATACATTACTGATTATTACAAGAAGCTGTTTAGAGCTCATATACCCAATTCTTTCTCGATGGACGAGACTTTGAGGCAGGACATAGCTCAAGTTTCGGAGGAGGAGAATGAAGTTCTGGTGGTTTCATTCAGTGAAGAAGAGATTAGGTTGGCTATCTTTGATATGGAACACAATAAGGCACCTGGCCCTGATGGTTTTCCTGCAGAATTTTATCAGGTGTTCTGGGATGTGATCAAGCCAGATTTGTTAAGCCTTTTTGTGGAGTTCCATCTAGGGAGATTGCCCATCCATAGCCTTAACTTTAGGGTAATTACACTGTTGCCCAAGCTTTCTGAGGCAATTCGAATTCAATAATATAGACCAATATATTTACTTAATGTATCCTTCAAAATTTTTACGAAGGTCTTAAACAATAGAATATTAAAAGTAGCAGATAAGTTGGTTGGCCCATCTCAATCGGCATTTATCCCAGGAAGATACATAAAGGAAGGAGTTGTTATTTTACATAAAACAATCCATGAGATGCATAGGAAAAATCAGAACGGAGTGGTCTTAAAATTAGACTTCGAAAAAGCATATGATAATTTAAAGTGGCCTTTTATTCAGCAAGTCCTCAGGATGAAGGGTTTTTCTCCTGTCTGGTGTGACTGGATTTCTAGGATCATGACTAGAGGGAGTGTGGCAGTTAAGGTTAATGATAATATAGGGCACTACTTTCAAACAAAAAAGGGAGTTCGGCAAGGGGACCCGTTATCTCCAATCTTGTTTAATATAGTGGTTGACATGCTTGCAATTTTAATTGCACGAGCCAAAGAGGCTGACCAAGTGAAAGGTGTTACTCCACACCTTGTAGATGATGGATTTTTTGTCCTTCAATACGCAGATGACACTGTTCTTTTTATGGATAATAATATTGAGCGGGCCAAAAACATGAAGCTTTTGCTTTGTGCTTTTGAGCAGTTGTCAGGACTCAAGATTAATTTCTATAAGAGTGAGTTATTCTGTTACGGAGAGGCCAAAGATAATCAACTTGAGTATATGCATATTTTTGGATGTAATATGGGTTCCTACCCCTTCTGTTATCTAGGAATTCCAATGCATCATAGAAAACTACTAAATAAGGACTGGAAACATGTGGAGGAAAGATTTCAGAATCGACTGAGTGGTTGGAAAGGGAAAATCTTATCAGCAGGAGGAAGACTCGTTCTTATCAACTCGGTCCTTAGTAGTCTTCCTATGTTCATGATGTCTTTTTTTAAGGTGCATAGAGGGGTTTTAAGAAAGCTAGATTACTTTAGATCACAATTTTTTGGCAGCGTACTAAGCATAGGAAAAAATATAGGTTAGCAAAGTGGGAGGTAGTATGTTTGCCAAAGGATCAAGGTGGCTTGGGGTTCTAAATCTAAATATGCATAATAGATGTCTCCTTAGCAAATGGTTGTTTAAGCTATTAAATGGTGATGGAGTATGGCAACAGCTACTCCAAAATAAATATTTACAGCACAAAACTTTAACAGCATAAAACTTTAACTCAGGTTCAATCCATGTCTGGGGACTCTCAATTTTGGACTAGCCTTATGGCGGTCAAGGAAGAGTTTCTCTCGATGGGCAGGTTTGATCTAGGTGACGGGTCCTAGGTTCATTTTTAAGAGGATTCTTGGATAACACCACGTCCTCTAAAAATGATCTTTCCAGCACTATATAATATTATGAGAAAGAAAAGTGCTTCTGTTCAGACTGTATTTTCAACAACTCCATTCAATGTAGCTTTCAGGAGGTCTCTAGTGGGGAATAACTTGCGAGATTGACACAATGTAGTACTCATGGTTGCACAAGTTCATCTTTCAAATAATAGAGATCGTTTTATGTGGGGGTTACATCAGAATAGAATATTCTCAGTAAGTTCAATGTATAGAGCACTATTAAATGTTCAGGCCGCACCTTTTAATAATTTGATTTGGAAATTAAAACTGCCTCTTAAAATTAAAGTGTTTGTATGGTATTTATACAAGGGTATTATCCTCACGAAAGATAATTTAGCTATACCACATTGGCAAGAGGACTTGAAATGTTATTTTTGTTCGGCCCAAGAAACAATATAACATTTGCTTTTTGACTGTCATTATGCAAAATTCATGTGGCGAATCGTTCAAATCTCTTTCAACCTAAAGCCTCCAAGTAGTGTACACAATATGTTTACAAGTTGGTTGGCGGGGGTTGCATAGGAATGTTAAAGCACAAATACTAGTGGGGGCCAGTGCTATTTGCTGGGCGCTTTGGATTACCCGTAACGAGGTTGTGTTCAACATGGTGTTAGCACCATCTTATTTGCAGGTTATCTTCAAAGCGACATATTGGATCAGGTTTTGGTCTCTTCTTCAGAAGAAGGAGCTTTGCCACTCCTCTCACTTTAGCTATCTACTCTTTTATCATAGAATTCTCCTGTGTGTGTCATATATGCATAATTCCTATCATCTATCATTTACCCCCTACTTTAGTCTAATTGGTGTATTAAGTTAGTAGATACATGACGGTGAACTATCAATGTCTTTACCCAATGTTTTCCAAAGTGGTAAAATATAAATAACGATACTGGAATACTCCCGGTAAAATGCTACAATGGTTTTCTATGCGCTTATGGAATCCTTCATATTTTAGTTGTGCATAAGAAATACCAACAAGCATTTTTGGTTTGAGGGGCCATTGAGACGGTCGCGCTACAAGTGTTTGCACGGCACGTTGGAGATTTAGCAATAAGATTGCTATTTAGTATTCTCTCCTTAAGACTTTTGCTCGAATCATGGCTCAAACCTTTATTTTTTTTTATTTTTTGGATTGTCAATCGGATTTAAAACATTTGAAACATTTATAATAAGGAACAGCTATATGCATTAATCGATGCGTAAGCTGAAATATAATATATTCCCTTTTCTAAAATCTACTCATGAAATGATGAACTTAGTAGAACATCATGTTTAGTGAATGAATAATCTTAAATTATCTCATTAAATATAATAAAAAACAATATCATTGAATAAATTAAAAAATATATTTTTAAAATAGAACAAAGAAATAAATCAATAAATAATAATAAAAAGGCAGGAAAATTAAAATACATGAACATCTCATGGAATAAGAGAGCAGAGAGAGAGATATTATTACAAGTAATTAATTAACTTGGTTTAATTGGAGCTATGGCAAGTCGTTGCCATGGCGACGAAAAGGACCTGCTGTTTACTTTGCAAAGGGGAACGGGTAGCGCCCGGACGTCCGGACCAAGGGGGAGCGTCCGGATGCCCGAACCTAGACTGCGCACCCTTGCAAAGGTCCGCCCGCCGACCGGCAACGTTGGTCCACAAAAGCACGTGAAGCCCATCCCTCGCGCGGTGGGGATTGTTTCTCGCTTTCCACACCTTCCTCGTCCCGCACAGATCCTTGACGGCTCTAGGGTGGGAGAGTCGGAGAGATGCAAATGAAGGTTAGGAGGAGGAAGAGATGCAACACACGATCTGATTTTGAAACATCCAAAAATAATTGTTGCAACATGGGTCTAAAGGCAGTTGAAACACATGAAACGTGCTTATGAAACACTCGAAAAAATACACATGAAACCCATTTCAAATATCCGCAACATCTGAATATATAAAACACACGCAAACATCTATATATGTAGAACTATGCAACATCCAGATAAATGCAAATCGCACCATGCGTCAAGAAAACACAGATAAGACATACCGTAAAAACACCTGAAACACTCAAAACATGCTCTTGCAACATACCTCTGAAATAATTACAACATGTGCAAAATCCCCGATTTAGTTTTGAAACATCCAGCTTGATTCAATCGCAACTTACCTATGAAGCTTCAAAACAATTCAAAAGATACAATTGCAACATATGGGGAGCGGGGGGAGCCAGCGCCATGGTCGCCGGATCTACATGTGGGGCATGACGACGGTGTCGCGGGGAAGGCACCGGGGTGGGGGAGGACTCTGGGGTAGGAGAAGGAGCCGCGGTGGTGAGGGAGGAGGGCGCCGGGGTTGGAAAAGGAGCGTTTGGGCAGGGCCAACGCCGGCGAGCAGCTCTGGGAGGGCGCATGGCCAGCGGGTATGGCAAGGGGCGCGCTGGTGAGCAGCTTGTTGCTCCAGCAAGCGGGGGCTGCAGAGAGGCACCGACAAGCTGCTCAGTAGGGAGCGCTGGGGCAACGAGATGAGAGAGAGAGGGGCGGAGTAGTCGATGCGCGTGCGGCGTGCCGTGTGCGAACTGCTGAGCAGCGAGATGGGAGAGAGAAGGGCGGAGTAGTCGATGCCGCAGCGAGATGGGAGAGAGAAGGGCAGAGTAGTCGATGCCGTGCGGCATGCCGCGTGCGAAGAAAGAGGGGAAAAGCAAGAAATTGATTTTTTTTTAATTTAGCGAGTAGATGCGTACAGCTGGGGGCGGCGGGGGCGGCCAACGGACGGGCGCCACGTCCGGAAGCCCCTAAACGACGGACGTCTTAGGAAATCATTACCGTTTGCAAAGTGTGTCTCGATCAGGACTCATGAGCTTGGAATGTTTTGACAAAGTCACGGAGGTTTCTCTCCACGGACCCACCTGTACCTGTTGCTGCTTGCGCTCTCTCTTTCAATCCCTTCATCCTCTCCCTTATCGCCATTTTGCTCTTGTACCATCACCCATCACCAACTCAATGCACCTTGCCCCCGGCCCCCGCCAACACACCATCACTGTTCCGTCCTCCTCGACGCCAACCTCCCATTCTTCCTCGACCAAGTAGGCATTCGTCGGCTGATCAACCGAATGCGGCACACCGACGATGGGCACGCCGGACGCAATGGCCTCCACCGTCGAGTTCCACCCGCGGTGCGAGACAAAGCACCCGACCGCCGGGTGCGACAGACTCGCATTTGGTCGCACCAAAGCCACCGACCATGCCCCCGCCGGGCGGTGGCAGCTCTGGGCAGTGGCCTCCAACTCCAAGCCGCCGCCATGGCTGGTCCTTTTGCCTCCATCATGGTCGTCGTCATCGTCCTCCCCGAGACCGTCCCTGCGCACGACCAGCAAGTATGGCCGCCGACACTGCCGCAGCCCAGCAGTCACCTCTTCTATCTGCCGCCTGGTGACCTTCGTCACGCTCCCGAACGACACATACACCACCGACCTGTCCGGATGCGCACCAAGCCAGTCCATGTACCTCTTCTTGTCAACGTCGTCGTCGTCCGTCCAGGACCCCCCGACCATGGCCATGGGGCCAACGGCGACCACGTCCAGGTGCCGCTTCATCTCGGCGAGCACGTCGGCCTCAAGCTCCTCGAGTGTGTTCACGAGCACCTTGGGCCGCCAATGGTCCATGCTCTCGAACAGCTCTCGGAACATTTCCATGAGGACCTTGGCCAGCTCGCTGCGTATCGTGTCAACCAGGAACGACGGGAAGTCCCGTATCCGGAGAGGATGCCTCAGCCCGGGCAGGCTCACCTCGTCGTGCGCGGGGTTGCTGCCGGCAACAAGCTCGCGGTAGCCGTGGAAGTAGTGGTACTCGGCGGCGAGGATAGTGGCCGGCTGGATCCAGTACACGGCGAAGGGGATGCTGTGGCGCCTCGCCACATCCACCACCGCGGGCGCCGCCATCGTGAACAAGATGCATGTGACGGGCCTCCCGACCCGGCAAGCGGTCGACGATGGCGAGAGGCTCTTGGTGGCCGCTGGCGGCGCCCGGCGCCGCCAGTCCCAAGCGGCCATGGGTGCGGCGCCGCTATCGCCGAAACCGTCCGAGTGGGGAACGTAGGAGATGATGCCGTCGCTGCAGGTGTCCTCCTCCTCGGCCACGCCGCCGCCATCCAACCATGAGGGGAACATGCGGCGTTGGGCGGCCACCGCACGGAGAGCGTGGCGAGGATGGAGCAGCTGTTGATGCGGCCGAGACGTGCGAGGCGGTGAGCCGGGGCGCGCCCTGGGTTCACGTGGCTCGGCACGCCGTAGGTCACCACCAGGGAAATGGTGGCCGCCGTGGGGACCGGGCGCTGTGCTCCCGCTTGTGGGCCATGGAGACAGAGAGTGATGGGAGCAAAGCGTAGCAAAGAGAGGAAAAGAACACTAGTACACAAAGTATTTGTCTTGACGGCATGGAAAAATTTGTACAGGCGGTTATAGGAAAAGGACGCCTAGTGAAAATCAAAAGGCCGGTCCCACAACTAGAACCGCCTTTGTGCAAAAGATTACATCGGCGGTTCCCTTTAAGTGAACCGCCGGTGTAAATAGCCACATTTACACTGGCGGTTCACTTAAGGAACCGCCTGTGTTGGGCTAGATTAACACAGGCGGTTACTTAAGAAAACCGCCAGTGTAAATGAGGCTATTTACACCGGCGGTTTTTTGTTAAGAGAACCGCCAGTGCTAATCTTTTTGCACAGGCGGTTCCTTAAAATGAACCCGCCTGGCTGATCCTCGCTATATATACCCCTCCTTCTTCCCCCCTCCTTCTTCCCCCCACAGAACTGGAGCCCGCCGCCACCCTCCATTGGTGGCGATTTTGAGGTCCAGATTTGAGAAGAAACAAGGGGGGAGAGGTTTTGATCTTGATTTCTTTGAAGGAGATTGCTTAGAAAGGTTAGTTTTAATATCTCTTACCTCTTTTTAACCATTGATGCTCAATTCTAGACACATTTAGGATTTAGGGTTTCACTCTAGAGAGAGAGAGAAGAGTAACTAGCTTTTTGCCATTTTTGATCAATTTTAGCCACAATTTTGAACTAGATTTTTACTTTTGTATCTAGAATTTAGACTTTTAGGTTACATTTCCACCATTCTCTTGCTCAACCCCACTCACTTTTTGAGATTTGGGGTTTCACCTCAAGTGAGAGAGAAGTGTAGCTAGGTTTTTTTTTTTTTTTTAATTATTCTAGTAATTATTTATCTAGGGTTTCACTTTTTTATCTAGAGTTTAACCTTCAGCGTTTTATTAGTTACTCTTATTTAAATTTTTAGTTATATTTAGTTTAATTAGCTAGTAGTGATATTTTTAGTGATGATTCTTTAATTAGGGTTTCATTTATATATTAGTTACTCTTATTTAATTATTAGTTTATGTGTCATATTGATGATTGAAATTAGTATTTGTTTCATTATTTAGTTATGTTTACTCTTATTTAATTACTTTTTTATTTATCATATTGAAGGAGTTTCTTTGATCATCTTAAGGTTTGTTAATAAATATCACAAAACATTCAGGTCTTCTTTTAAGTGATTACATTATTTAAATCTATTAAACTCTATAACAGGTAACGATGGACGTGAGCATTCGGATGTATAACTTAGACAGTAGTAGATCTATCCTACGTACTTGAGGTCCGTAGGTTTATCGATTTGTTAAAAATCATGCTTTTAGAACACGGACGAAGCACATATATTGTCCTTGCGCCGATTGCGAGAAATCTTGTTGTTTTTGAAGACACAAGTGCAATCATGGCTCATCTGGTCTGCCGAGGATTTATGAATGATTACTTGATTTGGACAAAGCATGGAGAGGGTAGCTCGCAACATATGTAGTGAAGACCCCGTGGAATCTAGGTGGCAATGGCCCGAGATATGCTTGTTGACGATGTATGCCGGTTCGGACATGAGACGTAACACCATTGTCCCAAAGAGAGTGAACATATTGTGCCCGATGTTCATGATGATGTAAATGTTGAAGGAACCGATGCCAACAGTAACTCGGGTGGAGGATGAAGACGCAGAATTGATGGCTGCACTATTGCATCGTCATACGGATCCATCAATGTTTTTCATGAAAGGGATGAAGGCATTAGAGAGCATTAAAGGCAGCAGAGCCCTTATACGATGAGAGTAAGGGTTGCACCAAAGAGTTCACGACATTACGGATGCGTGCTTAAGTTGTTGATGTTGAAGGCTAGGTATGCGGATGGTCCGATGCCGGCTTCGATGCATTGTTGAGTACTCGAGAGATATGCTTCCTAAGGAGAACAAAGTGCCTGCTAACACTTACTATGCAAAGAAGCTAATCAGTCCACTTACTATGGGTGTTCAGAAGATCCACGCTTGCAGAAACCACTGTATCTTATATCGAGGTGATTACAAAGACTTAGATAACTGTCCAAATTGTAGTGCAATACAAGACTAAAAAAGACTACCTACAAGAGGAGAATGCAACTTCCATTTCCAAAGGAAAGAAGAGAAAGAAGACCCAACAGAGTTCAAAACTCTACAACAAAGAAAATGAAGAAGAAGACTATTATGCCAAGAGAAGGGTTCGGCTTTAGTGATGTGGTATCTTCCCGGTAGTTGATCGTCTATGGTGTTTGTTTGCAAACCCCGAGGATGCAGAGCTTATGACTGGCATGCTTTCGAGAAGCACAAAGTAGATGGAAAGCTTCGACATCCCGCCGATGGGAAGCAAAGTGGCAAAAAATTCAATGCTCGACCACCCGAGTTTGCTAAGGAAACAAGAAATGTTCGGTTCGCACTATGCACCGATGGAATGAATCCCTTCGCCGAAAAAGAGCAAAGCACGCATAGCAGCACATGGCCGGTGCTCCTCACTATCTACAACCTCCCTCCACACTTGTTCTGAAGCGCAAATACCTTTTCTTCGACCATTCTTATTTACGGACCTACACAACCCTGGTGTTGATATGGATGTATTCTTGGAGCCATTAATGGAGGAAATGAGAATATTGTGGGATACTGTGTGTCGCCATGTTGGACAAAACTAGGAAAGAGTCATTCACACTAAGAGCAATTATTTTTGTTACGATCAACGATTACCTGTGTCTATTTGTATTGTCGGGACAGTTCAAGGGTAAGGTCGGTTGTGTAGTATGCTTGGATGAAACTTTTTATGTGTCTCTCGGTGCCTCCAACAAGATAGTATACATGAGACACACAGGCGTTTCTTATCGAGAGGACATAGGTACCGCTTGCGAAAAGATGGATAGATACTTTGACAATCACGACGAAATAAAGTCCACCGCTCCATCGGGTAATAGTAAAGGTCAAAGAGTGTATGAGATAGTTAAGAACATCAAGTTTGTATTTGGCAAGAAGACAAAAGATGGAAAAGCAAGAAAGGTTGTGAAGCCAACTCCACGGAGCTACATTTAAGAAGATGTCAATTTTCTTCAAGTATTTGCCATATTGGAAAGAGCTTGACATACGGCACGCGGTGGATGGTATGCACATTCAGAAGAATGTGTTTGAAAGCATAATTGGTACGTTGCTAGATATAAAGGGTAAGACAAAGGAAGGACTGAGTTCACGTCGGGACTGGTCAATTTGAAGATAAAACCAGAACTTCATCCGGTGTTGCTAGATAATGGAAAGTACCACCTCCCCGGCAAGCAAGCTACAACCTCACTACGGATGAGAAACATGCGATGTGTGTTTGGTTGAAGAAATTGAAAGTTCCAGCTGGATTTTGCTCTAACATTAAGAGCATTGTGTCAATGAAGGATCTTACAATAACCAACTATAACTCACATGATTGTCATATGATGTTGACAACCTTTCTCCCTATTGCCATCGGGGCAATAAGCCCCATATTCTTAAAGATGGCAATCACACGGTTATGCTACTTTTTTAATGAGATATCTCGGAAGGTAATTGACCGAGAGCGGTTGGATTCTCTTCAGAATTCACGGTTGAGACAAAGTGTCACGACTTGAGATGTATTTCCCACCATCTTTCTTTGATATAATGGTACACCTTGTCGTGCATTTGGTGCCACAAATACGAGGCTTTGGGTCCCATGTACTGCATGAGATGTGGACGTATGAACGTTTCATGTCAATACTGAATGGGTACGTATCCACTCGTGCTCGTCCCGAGGCCTCCATGATAGAGGGATACACTACCGAAGAGGCCATTGATTCCGGAGGTCCATTACGTAATAATTTTCTAAAAGACCAGATTGCAATAGGTTTGCCTTCGTCCCGACATGAGGGCAGACTACATGGGTGTGGGAGGATGGGCCGAAAATCATTCATCCCATTAGACTACAATGCAGTCCTCGAGGCGCATCATAGCATCATCATGCATCGGCTCTCGATAATGGAGCCTCGATCACACAACACATAGAAGAGCTAAGCGATCAAAACCCCTGGGCAAACAGAGGAATGGTTATCAAAGGAACACAAGCGTCGATTCACTTCATGGCTAATGGAGCGAGAACATTCCAAATGGAGAAACAATTGAGCAACAAACAATCAAGAGGTTGGTATTTGGACCATCTCGGCAGGTAACATCATGGCGGACCTATGACATCAGTGGCTTCACGTTTTGTACCACTTCTAGGGACAAAAAGAGCATGACGCAAAAAAAAACAGTGGTGTTCGTTGCGAGGCCATAGATGATTCAAATGAAAACGCTACATACTATGGCTTCATTGAGGAGATATGGGAACTAGACTATGATTTATTTAAGACACCCGTGTTTCGATGCCAATGGGTTGATGACAAACATGTCACAGTGGACAACTATGGCCTAAGAGTTCTTGATCTAAGTAAAATAGGCTACAAGGATTATCCCTGGATCCTTGGTATTCGTCTTTGCCGCTGGTCTTCTATGCCGAAGCAGATCCTTTGTAAAGAAGAAAAGAAAAGTAGCGACAAGACCAAGCATATAGTTCTTCCCGGAAAGCAACAAGGTTTAGGAGTTGATGGTGTAATTGACCTAGATGACTTCAACCATTTTGGGCACATGTCTCTCTTTGAAGATCATCCTTTGAAGATAAAGAATGTTGAGCGTACCATCCCCAAAAATTCATTACCATGGGTGCGCCACGATAGAGAAGGCGCGAAACGATTGGCCGGCTAGCTAGATTAATAATAGTCAATGTCATGTGTAACAATTATCAGTTGTAATTTGTACTCATTAATTAGGCTATTTTGGTATTGCTCTTCAACTTATTTATTTTCTTTTGCTTTCTATTTGTTTAAGTCCTTTTCTTTTCTAATTCTTTAATTCCTTTTCTTTCTACTTCTTTAAGTCCTTCTCTTTCTACTTCTTTAAGTTCTTTTTTTTAATAAAATAATTAACCTACAAGAAATAACATAAAAGAAATAAGCTAAAACAAATACAATAAAAGAAATAAGCTACAAGAAATAACATGAAAGAAATAAGCTAAAATAAATAAGCTAAAAGAAATAAACTACAAGAAATAACATAAAAGTAATCTAAAATAAACTACAAGAAATAATCTAAAAGTAATATACAAAAAAGAAAAACCTAAAAAGAAATATACTAAAAAAGTCACCTACAAAAAGTAACCTAAAAAATATTGTAAAAAAAATATGCTACAAGAAATTACCTAAAACAAATAATCTAATTGTTAACCTAAAAGAAATAAGCTCAGTGCTAGTTAATGCCATAAAGAAAAAGAAATTGGTTAAGGGAAAAAAATATTTCCACAGGCGGTGGACCTAGACAACCGCCCGGTGGAAATGGATTTCAACCGGCGGTTGCCAAGTTCACCTTTGTAAAAATCCATTTATACAGGCGGTTGTCTAGGACAACCGCCCGGAAGAAACTCATTTTTCTTGGCGGTTGTCTAGACACCGCCTGCATAAACAATGCTCCCCTGCTTATGCCGCCACGGGACTTGAAATTTTCCTGAGTGGTGGGCGAAGCTTTTTTTCAAATCGACCCAGCCGCCGTCAGTTGTGGTCTCGCCGAGGTCGCGGCGCCGCCCATCCAGCGCCGAGCATTGCGTTTGGAGGCAACACGCCCCGCGAGCCGCCTTCTCCATCCGGGCCGGAATCGAGCGCCTTCGCTTAAGCGAGCGCCGCTGGCATTTCTTTCGCCACCGTTCTCCATCCGCCGGAAAACCGCCTTTTCTCCAACAGCCGGAGGCACCACCGCCGCTGCCGCGCCTCCGCTTTCTGCGCGTGCGCCGTGGTGAGAAATCTTTCTACGGGCGTGGTGGCGGCCCGGTTTGCATGCCGCTCGGTCCCACCCGGTTTCTGGCGTGCGTCGCGGCGGCGTTTTCGAAATGGGCGTTGGGGGCGGCGCTAAGCTAGGCGGCGACCGACGAAGTTGCAGACCTGTTGTTGGGCAAAAAAGGCCCAACAGTGGCCTTTTTTTTCTTTTTTGTTTTTATGTAACAATTATTATAAAATTAGAAAATTAGTTGTATTAATTGTATTAATTAGTATTAGTTGTATTAGTTGTATTAGTTGTATTAATATTTTAATACTATTAAAATTGTATTATTAGTTAAATTAGTTAAATTAGTAATTAGAAAATATTGTATGTCAAATTTTTCAAATATATTACGTGTATTATTAAGTAGTAGTATTACGTAAAACTAGTAATATTGTATGTGGCATTTTCAATTTATATTGTATCAATTAGCAATTAGTAAATTTGTTTTGGTTATATCCTCGCTCATGGTACCTTTTAAATTATATGCTCGCTCTATTAATTTGCGATCACCGTCACCATACCCGCCAACCGAATCATTGTCCCGCCACCGTCTTCTCATCGTTCTCGGTCCGTCGCCCCAGATTCAGTCTCTCCTCCACGCTTTATCACAGGTACATATTTCCTAATGAGTTAGTGTTAATTCCTACGTGTTATTAACCTAGTGTTAAAGACTTAGTGCTAATGACTTAGTGTTATTGACTTAGCGTTATTTACTTAGTGACTTAGTGTTATAGTGCTAATGACTTAGTGTTATTTCCTAATTACTTAGTGTTAATGACTTAATGACTTCTTGTTAGTGTGACTTAATGACTTAGCATGTTAATGACTTAGCATGTTAATGACCTAGTGTTAATGACTTAGTGTTTATGATTTAGTGTAAGATCACACAAGCGCGGTACAAGACTAGCTGGCTGCATTAATGACTTAGTGTTTATGACATTAATGAGTACAAATTATAGTGTTAATTCCTAATGGAACTTCCATTTCTAAGTGTTAATTCCTAATGACTTAGTGTGAGTAACTTAATGACTTAGTGTTAGTGACTTAATGACTTCTTGTTAGTGTGACTTAATGACTTAGCATGTTAATGACTTAGCATGTTAATGACCTAGCGTTAATGACTCAGTGGTAATGACTTAGTGTGACTGACTTATTATATTTGAAGTTATCGAGAAGATGACGTCTCCAACATCTAAAGACCATCAAGGCGGAAGAGAAGCGTGCGAGTCACCCACTAAGACTCACACACCCCCGGAGGCACGCGGTGAGTCTCACGGCATTAAGAAGCCTTGCCCATTTTATAACGTCGAACCCTATCAAAGTAACTAACATAGTTATTGCCATGCATAGAACTGTAAATCCTCTGGAAGAAGAAGAGCAGCGTGCAGAGTCACCCCTAGCGGAAGAAGGACAAGAAGAAGATTTCCATGGTGACATGTTGGAAGAAGAGGAAGATGACGGCGTACGAAGTGATCCATGCCCTAGCATAGATAGGCAACGAAAAAAGTGTTGACGGGATTATAATCCGTATGATGAGGTATACTCATAATATGAAAACCAACACTTCCCTTCATAGTATTATAGTCATAATGATCCTTACACTCTTCAATACGGATGGGCCAGGAGGTTATGTCTCAAATGCGGGAACTTCGCGGAAGAAGAAGACGTGCCCCCAAGGCGAAGAAGACGTGCCTCATGACGAAGCACCGTAAACGACCGAGACAACGACCTCCAAATCAAGAAAAAGGAAACAGAGTGACCGGAAACGTGGTGACCGAGGAACAAACAAGTGGCCAGAGAAGACATATATAGTTCCTAGCATCGGCCCAAAAGGAGAGCCTCAAGTGGCTGATGAGGTGGCGGCCAAGATAAGGAATGCAATTGGTTGGTGGTCGGAGATAAATTGGACATCACAATCACTAGGTGGAAGGATGTGGATGCGACTAAAAAGGAAAGAGTCGTGGGACAAATTTATAGAAAGGTTTGTGTACCCTACGAGGGGACGGATGAGAAACTTGCGAAGGGGTATTTTTACAAGCGGATTGCAATATCATTCCGTAATCGGGCGATCCGAGATGAATACCAAGTTTGCCAAGCATGGGTACGACCCAACGAGCAAGTATAAGATCACACAAGCGCAGTGGGGAGATATTCAAGGCGCAGAAGAACGACCCAGTGCCAAAGCCAAGAGTGAAGCGCTGTGAGCTAGCAAGGAAGAACAAATACCACCATCACCTTGGCACCGGTGGTTACAAGAAACAAATTCCAAAATGGCAGGAGAGGAGGAGGAGCTAAAGAAACAAGGGGTTCATGTGCTATCGAGGAAGTTGGCGAGAGGTCGGCAAATTGGCTCGGAGGTAGAGGAACAAAACAAACCGCTACGGTGTGAATCGTCCCTTAGACATCACGGCCCGGTGATAAGATGTTGGAGCTAGCAAAGTGGAGGTCAAACAAGGGAAACTCAAGCCACGAAGGGAGAGAGACATCCCGAGTATTGGACCTGGGCAACCCCGAGCATCCCGGCCGTGTACGAGGCATCTCCTCGAAGATGGGATGGAAAGAAGGATTTGGTGAGGAGTGGGTGGGCATGTATAAGAAACGTGATCAATATAAGGAAGACATGCAGCATTTTTTTGAGGAAAAGGCTAAGGAACAGTTCAACAACATGATGTCGGCCTTTCTAACAAATCCCGATCCACGGCCGGTGCGAAGTTAGCTAGTGCAAAGATTCGTTCGCCAGATGAGCACACAAGGCCCACAGATGCGGCTCGTTCAAAGACAACCCTTGCCCGGAGCTCGGGGAGATGAGTTATGGCATGCCCGCTCATTCTACTCCTTTTCCAAGTAGTGTGGGGTCTACGGGGAAACACACACCGCTACCCTGTGGATGACATCAATGGGCCGACACCTTGCAAAATTGTCATACGATATGGTATGAAGCATCAACGTACAAGGGAGGTAGCCACAGGCTTTGTGATTCCCGGACGTGACTACAACGGTAAACCTATACCAGAAGAGTACTGCAGTGTAGAAGTGGTGACGGTCGTCCCAGGCTACGAGGATGACATGCTAGAAATTTCTGGTCCCGAGGGTATTGAGACACTCGGACGGGCCATTAATAATTTCATCTTGTGGCCTCGAAGAGATGTCCATTGACGCAGCCACCACCTTCCACGAAGCCCCGCGAAACTTCAGGAGTCCGCACCGATCTCGACCGTCAACGGGATCCAAACCCACCATCGGCACTGGCTTTGCCGATCCTTCAAGAACCCCACCGTCAACATCGAAAACCAGCGGGATCTCCGCCACAAACAAGTCCACCGGTCGTGAGGCCGCTCCGTCCCCCACCGCCACAAACAAGTACACCAATCCGTGAGCACGCCGTCTCCACCGCCACAAACAAGTACACCGGTCCGTGAGCACGCTTCGCCCCCACCACCTCAAGACATGGAAGCATCGCCTTGGACACCACCGCCGCCACCAAAGAAGACCCAAGAAAAACCCACCAAGAAGAGAAAATTTTCTATTCCCAAATTGGTTTCCCCATTCGAGCCGAAGAGGAAAACAGCTGGCACTGCCAAATTTTTAGAAGGGATTGCGCTTTCTCGCAAGTCAACTACCGTGGACTTAGCTGAGCAAGAGAAGGCAGTAGAAGAAGCAAAGATCCGAGCTCTAAAGATAGTGAGGCCAACATGGGATGACTATGAAAATGTCCCAGATAAATATGTACCCGGCAGGCCTCTACTGAGTTGGGAACAACTCCAAAAGCTTCCGCCTGGTATAAAAAGACTTCATGACTGGTACATGCGAGCGGCTCGACTCGGGATCGACGCAATCCAAGTGGACATACCACCAGCTGCTTTCATAAGTGAACGAGACACAGCTTTCGTTACTTTTGAGGACATATGGTTGGCTTTTAACCTTAAGCGGCTCGACGTTCAGCTCGTCACGCTATTTGCATTGTAAGTGTACCTCTCACACTGACATGAACTTTCGTTTATTATTATTGACTTCTATCTTGTGCCTTGCAGAATGCAATATGAACAAAACGAGTTCGTGTACGGTCCCGCACCAAACAAGAATGACTTCAAAAGGACTGGGTACCTAAGCCCCAAAAAAATTTGCGAGAATGAGCACACCTTCCGAATTGGTGACGACGGCGACGAATTGAAGGGGTTATCAAAGAAAGATAAAGAAAAAGAAAAAAAGATTTGGAGAAGGATCATGAGACTCACTATGCCACATACATAGGCAATGCATTGCTCAAAGTACAAGCACGAGAGAATGTGTAGTTGCCCCTTATAACTTTAGGTAAGTATGGGTTCATATACATACATCGCTTAAGTATCGGTTTATATAAATGCATGACAACTCGGTTTCGATCTTGCGCGGTGACCCACCGGATATGCTTCTTCATTTATCCTAGAGACGGAAGGGTGCTGGTCTTGGACTCCGTGACTACCCACCTAAAAGATATGCAAAATTCCAAAGCATCATAGAACGGTAAGTCGACAAAATATAGCATGCATCTTTTAATCGATGAGAGTTTAAGATTGCTGCTAACCGATTCTTTTTGAGATCATAGATGTTGGAGATTCTATAAAATAAGAGGTGGAGTGTTTGACCCGTCTTTGGCGGGGAAGGAAATACAATTTTTTTCACAAATGGCCGGTATGTAAATTTATTATGAATCAATATCAGGGCATGTTACATATATAAGATGTTATTACAAGTAAATAACTCTAAGCAATTTATGTAGTGCCACAAGCAACCAATCGGTTATTTGCACTGCTCGGATTCTACACGTGCGAAGTTCATGAGAACGGCCGGACGGTACATCAGGAATCCTAAGGTAACACTAATAGTAACGTTTGTATTTATATCGTTAAAAATGCAAATTTATTTAGACGCATGGAAATATATATAATGCTTACAAACTTCCTTTTCGGGCGTATCAAGAAGCGGACTCCCATAACTGACGACGAGCTAACTATATGCGGAATAATTGAGGATCTCTCGCTCATTTATCATGAGAGAAATTATTCCTTCGGAGGGGAAATTCCACCACTCGGAAAGCGCCTTAGCGAGGCCGAGTTCACAGGCGCTAAGGGATATTAGCGCTACGAAATTAAGTCGAAATGATTATTAGAATCCTCTCTAATGTAAATTTTATTATCACATGGTGGCCAAAAAACAATTTTGATGTAAACAATGTATAGTGTAATTAAATTGTTAATGATGTATATATGTCTATAAGTATTATATGGTATAATAACTTTTTTTAATGTATTTTTCATAATTCAATAGTCTCTGCATTGATAGTCGTAACGGAGAAAGATGAGGGGGACAAGGGAGGAAGATGAGGGGGAGAGAGAGGAGGGAGGGAGGGGGGGGAAAGAGGAGGGACAGAGAGAGGAGGGAGGAAGGAGGACAGAGAGGGCGCCAATCCAAAAAATGAAAATTCAAATGAATTTTGGCGGGAAAACATTAATACAGGCGGTTCACCTAATAAAACCGCCCGGTGGAAATGCCATTTCCATTGGCGGTTTCTTATGTTAACCGCCGGTGGAAATGGCATTTTCACGGGCGGTTGGTTAAGTGAACCGCCGGTGAAAATGCATTTTCACAGGCGGTTTTTAAGCAACCGCCGCCGGTGAAAATGCATCATTTTCACCGGCCTCTAGCACTGGGGCGGCAGCCCAAAACGCCTGTCTTTGAGGCCTCTACAACCGCCTCTACTAATGCTTTGTGTACTAGTGGAATGCTCTGATAGCTCTGAGTTTGGTGTGTCGTGTGACGGATGTGGATTGTGGATGCCTTCAACTTATATCGATCTCTCCCGAGGACAGAAATAGACCTGGTGATTACAATAATATATTCCTCTTTATTTAATGATGATGCTATTCAGGCTGGAGATCTTGCTGAAATCCCTTTCAATCATATCTCCAGCTCATGTCTTGGATAAGGCCAAACTTATTACAGCTAAGTTCAACCATCTTAGGGCAGCTCTAAAAATGTGGAGCCAAATTTTGTCTTGTCTGAAGGCTACCATTTCTGATGTGAAGCTTGTTCTTTCTTTCTTGCAATGATTTGAGGAGTTTTTGGTTCTTCCCTCCCTAAGTGGAATTTTAAGAATATTCCAAAACAGAAGCTATTTTTTCTATAGGCAGCAGAAAATTTATTGGAAACAGAGAAGTAATATTAAATGGGTCAAATGGGAGATGCTACTACTTAATTTTTCCATGACAATGCCACTATAAGATTCAGGAAAAATCTAATTACATCAGTTGAAGATACTCAGGGTACTATTATCAAATGATCAAGAAGGAAAGGCTCACCTTTTCCTTTTATGCTTTTTGCGAACTTTTAAAACAGATTGGGTACTCCAACTTTTACTTCTATGATTTTTTATTTGAATGCCTTGCCTTCTAACAATGTGGATTTATCAATTCTAATAATTGAGCCTTTAATGACTAATGAGAATGATGAGGTGGTTAGACCTCTGCCATCAGATAAGTCACCTCGACCCGATGGTTTAAACTATGATTTTCTAAAGAAATGTTGGCACATAGTTTGTCATGGTTTTTATGCATTGTGTGAAGCCTTTCATCATGGGGACCTCTGTATGAAAAGTATTAATAGCTCCTATATATAATAACTTTGGTTCCCAAGAAGAACCCTCCAGTGACATCTTTAGTGACATCTTTAGATTAAGGGCCTGTTTGTTTCACTAGGACTAAAGTTTAGTGACTAAAGTTTAGTCCGTTTTAGTCCCTAAACTTTCAAACACCCCTTACTTTTGGAGGTGCTAAATTTTAATAGCTTTAGTCACTAAGGAGGAACTAAAGGGGACTAAAGCCCAGGTTGTGAGAGCACATGCCTCTCTTTAATGCACTTTTAGTCTCTTTTAGTCCCTAGAACCAAACACACTGGGACTAAACTTTAGGAACTAAACTTTAGTCACTAAAGGAAACAAACAGGCCCTAAAGACATATTTCTCTATTGAAGACCTCTATCAAGATGATCACCAAAATTTTTGCTACTAGATTGCAAAGGTAATTTAGAGGCTTGTTCATATAAATCAGCATGGTTATTAGAATACTTGCATGCCCGGCCGCCATGAATCCAACAATGACATTTGTTGGATATATGGGCAAGGGTACTTGTACCGTCCATACATTTGATTATGTCTTCCTATCAGACCAGAAATTAACCCTAGCAGAGGAGGCACACGAGGGCGGGATGGATCGGCTAACTTGGTTGTCAAGAAGAACCGAAGATATTTAGAGCCTGTGTATCTAGATGATAGGATAGGATCAATTTGTCAAATATTCCTTATTCCTTATAACAAACTAGGCCAATCTGTTAAGCTGATCGGATTCCTACAAGGGTCTTTCTTAACCCTTGACATCCTCGGGGTCCACTGTTCTACTTTGGTATGATTTTTCAATGGCCGCATCTGTCAACATGTGCTCCCTGAACTTTTTTCTTTGCAAAGTGCAAGTCTTCATCATTGCAACAAGCAAAAAATGTGGAAGCTTTGACTTGTCTCTTTCATTTGCCGTTATCAGCTATGATCAGCTCTTGTCTTTGGCTGAATGATTGGATGTAGTACAAACATCTGATGATCATGATATTTGGATATACATTCGAGGCCCCAATTTCATCTTTTGTTATATTTTCACTTCTTAGTTGCATGCTGGAATGCAGTTGGGCTGCAGGTTCCTCTGAATTTGGCACCGTCAGAGGTTCTCCTTCACTTCAGATCCCAACTAGCAGTCCCTTTTTTATGGAGATCATCACCATCACCGTGGGCATACATCTAAAATGGTATCTAGGCCCCAATTTCATCTTTTGTTATTTCACTTCTTAGTTGCATGCTGGAATGCAGTTGGGCTGCAGGTTCCTCTGAATTTGGCACCGTCAGAGGTTCTCCTTCACTTCAGATCCCAACTAGCAGTCCCTTTTTTATGGAGATCATCACCATCACCGTGGGCATACATCTAAAATGGTATCTAGACTTGTGGCGCGGAGCAAGACTTGTGGCAAAACTTCTTATACTGCTATAGATCTATATATGGATTATCGTTACGTTCAAATATATGTCATATAACTGCCAAAATCAGTCTGAGAAGATGGCATAGGTAGCGATGTGTTTTCTTGTCTTGGTTCGCAAATCTGATTGTGATAGAATAAGGGTCACTGCTATGAGGTCAAACCTCTATCAGGTAGGATACTCGTTACTGGGTTAGTAGCATTAACCTAGTGGTTACTTCATTTCTTATTTCTTTGTTAAGATATTTTACAGTCATTTAAACAGAGGTAATAATTTATGTTTGACATTAGTAATACCTTCAATATGAAACTTGTGCGAAATAAGAAAAATGGTGCCATATCAAAGCTGTTCCGTCTCTCAACCGCTCAAGACACAAAGGATAAAGCCATATGCCCCATCAAGGACTAAGGTAAGATGGATGTTATTGTAAAAAGAAGGTAATATGGGTGAGTTTTCAACATTGCTAATTTTTCATTCAAAGAAAAGTATGTTTGTTGTACTCTTGGTACTATTGAAATGTGAAACATAGTAGCAACTCCTGATCCACCAAGGCTAAGTTTGATTGTTTGCTCGGGATGAGCAAAGGTTAAGCTTGGGGGATCTTATTATGGTGAAAATATCATAAATATATATACATACTCAAAACACCGTCAACACCACCCTCAGCTTCAAAGGGGAAATAACATAACATAAACATATTTTTATCAATAACAAGTTACACTGCTTATGAGGTTGTGACAAATTTTGGTCTAACAATAATGTTGTATAAACCAAGATATTGGTTTGTTAAACTAGCTGCCTAAAACTATATATATGGTTAGGTTATTTTGCTGTTGACTATAGTTATTTGATATATAGTCACCTTAATTTACGATATAATACAAGTTTGCATGCTAAATGAAGAGGATGTCCCGTCACAAAAAAATGAAGAGGATGTCTAATTAATTAGTTTTCAAATAAAATATCAGGTACAGTGTGCCACGAGAAGGATCGTTAAAGGAGATACGGAAACTCTTGTAAAAAAAAAATAGGAGATACTGAAACGACGTGCATGCACGTGTAACACAGCAGTGGATCTCTAGACGTTGAAAGTCTCTCCACACCTAGTTTATTATTATTCCCCCCCCCCACATAATGTTTATCTACGCCGTTGTTGAGGAAAAAATAGGTAAAGTGGCTGTCATGGCTGATCTCGGAAGATGCATGATTCCAGTTCAAAGGAAAATTGTTGGCACGATGGATGGAGGCATCCGATAAAGTGGCTGGCATTTGCCTAGAATATATGCTCTTATTGGGAGACATCTGATAAAAAAATGGCCAAGAACAATTCTCGATAAAAAGAGAGCATGTTATTATTAGTTTCAGTCACTGGAGAAATATATATAGTCACATCCCATAAATAAATTATGCTAAAAAATCACCCTTAATTTGACGTGGTTAATAGTAGGACTGCAGGTTTAAAAAAGAGACACGGTGCTATTTCTTTTTGCAATCATTGTAACACGTGCTTTTAAATTTATTTTGATTTTGAATATATTTTGTTGGCGTCTCGTGTGGGCGCGCTGTGATGGAATTATTGGTCATGTATTTTTGTTGTCATAACATTGTTCTATTTTAGTTCCTCGTAGGAAAAAACGACTTCATTACTATTTAGCATATGATTTGGTTGGAAAACCAATGGTATGCTTCTATACAGGCTAGTGAAGCAAGACGACGTAGGAAGCAATCATTTAATAGAGCACAAAATTAGAAATATATAAGAACTAGGTGAATACTCTGTGTATTGCCGTGGAAATTGCTGATAAAATTACTTATATGAAGAGATAAACAATTATAAGTGAAGATTAAAGGATAACATGATATACTAATATGGATAAATAAATGCATGATGTGTCTTGATGGTAAATGCAAATGCTAGTTGATTATAAATGTATCTAATAGTGGGCTAATGAGGTGGACAGCTTGCATGTTGAGAGAAATAGCTAATGGAATTTAGCTTTATAAGAGTTTAAGGTTTAAGATATAATTGATGGTAGTAACATAATTCTTGATGTGATTTACATCTTTATAATCAAGAAGTTTTTTATTTGAAATTGTTTAGAGACCCAAAATATTGTTTTAACTTAATGGATTTTATAATTTAAAATATAAATTTCCAAACAAACACTAAAGTTATCATAATCTATAATAAAGTTGTAGTTCTCAATACAGTCTACAACTTTGTATTTGAATCCCTAAAAAAAAAAAACTTTGTATTTGAAGAGTTTTTTTTTATTAGAAAGCTGTTTAGAGTCCCAACATGTGTTTTAGGTTCATAGTATTGAAATTGAAATTGAAATTGAATTTCTTGACTATCTTGAATGTTCAGGAAGATAGTTAATAACAAATTTATATTGGTCCATCTGATCTATACATGTTTGATGTTTTTGAGTTTTTATTTCAAAAATTTTTAATGTCTCAAATATTTGTTTAAATTTACATATTTCGACAGTAAAATTGCAAAGAGCAAAGGTTCAATCCATACTTCAAGGTGACACCGATGTAAATATGCATAGATTATTTTCCCAACCATACGGTCCTCAACAAACTATGGCTTTGACATGTACAAATGTTCGGTACACATGTATGAACATTAAATCTGAGGTAATTATGGTTACGTGATAAAATAAGCGGAAAAAATACTACTCTTGGCACCGTAGTCCTAACAAAACAAACATGAGGGATGTAAGCACACCAATTCATAGATACATGGTCCCCACATTCCTCTAATACAAGCAACCAATCATCTTCTCATCATACGCATCCGCTCAAACGACCTTAGATTCAACTTACCAAATCCTAAGAGCATTTCCAACAACTCCTTAAAAGCTGATTTGTCAAATCTTGAATTTTAGCAAGTTACTAATTTGTTTGGCATGTGAAAAAAGACTTATCTCCAACAACTCCTTAGAACTCACTTGCCAAAACGAAAAAGCCCGCTAACGAATGAAGAGGCCAGTTAAGCGAATGAAGAGCCCCGCTAAACGAACGAAGAGCCCCGCTAAAAAACGAATAGCCCCGCTAACTTCTCTCGGCCGGCGCGAAGCAAAGTCCTTTCCGTGTCTTGAGGAGATATATCTTGTGAGACCCGTGAATAGCAACTTGGGATAAGTAGCAAGTTGGTTTGAAGAGTTGTTGAGAGATTTTTTTTGTGTTTTTTGCCAAATTAATAAGAATAGCAATCTCATTTAAGAAGTTGTTAGAGATACTCTAACTCAGCTCAAACTTGTATCCTTAACTCTGGGCAACCAAACATTCTTTTTTTAAAAAAAAATACAGTTCCGCTCTATCATATATCCACTCAGTTAGTATCTATCTAGTATAATGCAAGCTTCGTTCGTTTGAACAATTAAATCCCTATATATCTGTTGTAAAAAAAAAAATAAATCCCTATCTTCCACTAAAAAAAAAAAAGAAGAAAACTCACAAGGACAGTTCCGTCCTCCCTTTCCTAGCCGTGCAGGCCGGCCCGCAAGGCCCACTAATGTTCGTTCACCTATTCTCACGGTCTCACTCTCACGGAGTGAACGGAGACAGCCTCCCCTCAAATTCCCCATCTGTCCCTCCCTAACCAGCTAACCCTAGGAGTACCCGACGGCCGGCGGCAAGTCTTCTGGCAAGTGGCAAGGAGGTGTGTTGGGGCTCCTGGTGGGCGGCGCCCGACGCCTGACGGTAAGGCTCCGCCGCTCCGGGCAGTCGCCGGCCGACTCGATCGGAGAGGCCGGAGCAAAGCGAAGGTGACGATGTTGATTCTAATTCACAGATTTACTGTGTAGATCGGGTCGTATGCCGGCGGCCACAGTATCTTCTCGTCGTGAAATCCACAGGCACATCCGTACCCTGCTCCAGCGGCGGCCGCCGCCGCCTCCGCAGCAACCGCCACTTGCATCGTCGCCACCGGGCGTTACAGTGCCGTCAGTTGTTCGGTCCGATTCAGGGAGTACGGTGAGCGCACTGTGGTACTCTTATGTTTTTATTTATTCATTCATTGCGTCGATTGTGGATGGAAAGTAACTTCCTTTCATGCTGTCGATTGAACTGAAGTCGAGCAAGAGGAGGAAGAAAAGCCAGGACAACGACGACCACAGCTGCAGCCGGATTGAAAGCAACGAGGCTTTGGGCAGGGACAGCGTTCACGAACACAAAGAAGGCTCGCATGAATCGGCATCAGCGGAGAGGTCAGAAATCAGAATAATGGCACCGGAAGACGAGACGAGGAGTACTTTGGGCACGGACAGCGTTCACAAACAGGAAGAAGGCATCGGCAAGGAAGAAGGTTCGTGTCACTCAATCCCCTCCGTCAGTCGGCTTTCAGCCGCTGTGGCTGCCGCGTTCCCAGTTAAAGACTTGTTGCAGCTGCAGCCAACAGCCCAACACTGAGGCGATTTCCTTTACTTGCAGCTTTAGCAGTCGAGGAGGACGAGGAGGTGATGGATGAGGACGAGGTGGAAAGCAAGGACAACATCGAGGATTCGGAATCTCACTCTGAGGACGAAGTGGATGCGGATGATGATGAGGAGTTGATGGAGGAAGACGACGACGAGGAATTGGGCAGTGAGGAGAGCGTTCACGAACATGAAGAAGAAGGCTCGCATGAACAGGCATCGGCAGTGGCGGCGGCACCATTAGACGGGCGTGTTAGGAAGACCACGAGGACCGCAGTGGCGAACGTGTGCGATGCCGATGCCCTCGAGTGCGGCGTGTGCTTCCTGACGCTGAGGCCTCCCATCTTCCAGGTACCTGGCGTCCTGGCCTGCTCACCTTTCAGTTTTTCATGTTCGATCCATATGTAACATTTCTTGAAACAAGTTCACTGGAAAACGCAGTGTGAGGTGGGGCTTGTGGTGTGCTCGGCGTGTCGCGACAGGCTGGAGGCCACAGGGAACGCAAAGTGCCATGTCTGCGGCGTTGCCATCAGCGGCTACCGCCGGTGCCACGCCATGGAGCACCTCCTGGACTGCATTCGCGTGCCCTGCCCATATGCGGCTCATGGCTGCGATGCTACGCCTCCCTACCACAGCAAGGAAAGCCACCGCCAAGTGTGCCCGCATGCGCCGTGCCATTGCCCTGGCGACTCGTGCGGATTCATTGGCTCTACGCCCGCACTCCTGGACCACTTCACCAGCGCACACAACTGGCCGTGCACCACCAAGGTCCGTGCTAAGGAGGCGTTCAGCATCTGCCTCCACGACGGCTTCAACTTCTTCCTCCTCACGGACCACACCAGCAACGATGGTGATGGTGACCAACTGGCCGCGAACTGCAGCGTCCCGCGCCAGCTGTTCCTGCTGAACGTGACACCAGAACGGCTTGGCCGTGCCATCTCCGTGCTCTGCATCCATCCTCACACATCCGCCGCCACTGCCGAAGGTGCTCAGCAGCTGCCGTCGATGCAGTGTGAGCTTGTCTTCTCACGCTACGGCGACGGGAGCTTGTGCCGTAGCCACTACCAGTCGTCGGTGTTCAATGTGGTGTGCACCGACCTCTCCAATGGCCTGCCCAACCCTGAAGGTTGCTTCCAGTTCTTTGTGACCAACGCCGTTCTTGGGGTTGGGTCTATGGACGACAAGAGTTCTATTCAGGTTAAAGCCCGTATCATCAACTAGATTCAATAGCTTTGTGTGTGTGTGTGTGTGTGCACGTCAAGGATTTTTCATCTCAAGCCTGCTGTAACCTGGACAACTTTCGAGGACAACAAAATTAACATTAGGCCATCCAGACCTTGACGTCAAATTTTTGCAACTCTTGTACTTTCATGTTATTCAAGTATTTTACTCCTGCAAAGAAATATTTTCAATTATTATTTCTAGAGTTATATTTGTGTTTCTTGTCCATCTGTGCCCAGAGGCTGAGAATGATCCTAAAATTCTATTTCTCTTCTGCTTGTGTAGTTGTTTTTATCTCAGTGTACACAGAAACCGTGATCTCTCAAATAGCAGAACCAATGCAACAAGGCTATGAATTTAGATTTTACTAAGATCTACAACTTTGGTATATATCATGTTAACTTCAATGTTGTTTGAAATTAAAATTTGAAATTTTAAGAGTGAAATTAGAACAATATTTTGGTACCTTAAAAACATTCAAATAAAGAACTTCTCACCTACAAAGTTATCGCATCAAGAGCTACAATTTTGATGAAAATTTTCTTCATCTGAGGTCATATGGAAAAATTATGGATTATTTTGTGATGTAACAATTTATGGAGACAGGGATCTTAAAATGCTAGCCTCTGTTGATTCTTTTTAGATATGATGCTTAGAATGACACTCTCTATTAATATAATAGAGATTTTCAGATATGCGCATCTTTCTTCTAAAAAATTGATTTACGAAGACTGGAATTTGCCTAGGGGCTGCTTGACCATTTACAGATATCCACATCTGTTAACTGGGAAACTGTCTCCTAAAATCATTTTTGTGCTCTAGTTAGAAAACCAACTATAATGTTTGTCCCCAAAAATGCCTTTTGTGCAAGTGCATCTAGAACAATTTGAAATCTTTTACGCATAAGATTTGTCATGTGAAGACGATATTATTGTAATAATAATTGAGACCATTTATCAGAATCTTTAGTTTTTGCTCCTCTTTATAGAGGCGTTTGTATTTTGCTTGTTTTGCAGGAACTGTAGAGGAAAATAGTAATTTGAATAAAAAAGCGAATGTGAATCAAGAACATCTATCAATTCGCCAAAAAAAAAAAGAAAATCCACTGGTCAAGAACAAATGTGGTAAACCATACTCCCTCCGTTCCATGGAGTTTATCACTTGAAATCCGTGTCTATAAGACTAGCCACAATGTGTCCGATACCAAAAAATTAACGCGCACGCAGTCTGCACCGATGCTCAAAACTTTTCATGGGTCACAACGTTTAGCATCGAAGACATTAAAGTGCATGAACGAAGAAGTGGACCAAACCTGTCATAGGACCATTGCCCTTAGTTAACTGTTTGTGGACCAGCTAAGAAATCATTTTTTATTTGGCAAGCATCGGCTCACCAACATGCCCCAGTGCTTAGAATTTCTAAGTCAGCATCGCTTGCTGCAACGTGATGATCCGGTGCTTGAAGGCTCTCTCTCATTTTTCAGCACCGGCAAAAGTTCACATTGTGGCCACAGTTTTTTAACGACAAAGTCACAGGGAGTATTTTGGAGTCTCTCACCGACCAATAAAAGGAAGCGTATCTTTTATGGAACCGTGCAACTCTCCTACTCGCAGTAAATGAGCCTTATATCGGAAGTCGAAGAGAATGAATGAGCCGCCTCATATCGAAAGGCGAAGAGGCGGAGCAGAGAGGTCATAAGAGGAGGCCTAGCCTAGGCGAGCAGGAAGAGGCCGGATTGGCGTCACTTCGCGAGCAGGAAGAGGATTCGCGTCACATCACCGGCCACCGCCCGCCGGAGGACGAGGACGGAGGTGGATGTGGAATTCCGATGACGATGACTTCATGTTGCATTTGGTGAGCGCGTTGTGTTTGATGGATCTTTTTCATTCCGTCGAGCGTCGATTATGGAAAGTAATTCTTTTTTTTTTTTTTTTTTTGTTTCATGCCGTCGATAGTTGCCGAGCTTCAAGAGGACGAAGAAAAGCGAGGACAGAGTTCACGAACATGAAGAAGGCTCGCATCAACAGGCACCGGCGGCGACAGTAGCCGCGGCGGCTCCGCCAGAGGGGCCTGCTAGGACGAGGACCGCAGTGGCGAACGTGACGGTGTTCGATGCCGACGCCCTGGAGTGCGGCGTCTGCTTCCTAGCGCTAAGGCCTCCCATCTTCCAGGTGGGGCATACATGCTTGGTTAGCATTTCTTGAAGCTTCGTTCTGAGATGGACAAACGCATTATATTGATGCAGTGCAAGGTGGGGCATGTGGTGTGCTCGGCCTGCCGCGACAAGCTGGAGGCCACCGGGACCGGCAAGTGCCATGTCTGCGGCGTCACCATGCGCGGCCACCGCTACCCTCGGTGCCACGCCATGGAGCACCTCCTGGACTGCATCCGCGTCCCCTGCCCGTACGTGGCCCACGGCTGCGATGCTATGCCTACCTACCACGGCCAGGAAAGCCACCGCCAGGCGTGCCCGCATGCGCCCTGCCACTGCCCCGGCGAGTCTTGCGGCCGGCTTCGTCGGCTCCCCCACCGCGCTCCTGGACCACTTCACCGGCGGCGCGCACGAGTGGCCGTGCACCACCAATGTCAAGGCCGGGGAGATGGTCAGCATCCGTCTTCGTGTCGGATTCAACTTCTTTCTCCTCGAGGACCATGGCCACCGCAGCTATGGCGCCCAAGCTCTTCCCGTCCCGCCTGTTCCTGCTGAACGTGACGCGGGAGCGGATGGGCCGTGCCATCTCCGTGCTTGGCATCCATCCTCACGCCACAGCCACAGCTCCTGCCATTGCCAACGGTGTTGATCGGCCGGTGTCGACGCAATGCGAACTGGCCTTCACGAGAGACGCCGGGAGCTTGTCTTCGGAGTTCAAAGTCGTGTGCACAGACCTCTCCAGTGGACTCCCCAGCCCTGACGGCTGCTTCCAGTTCGTCGTGCCCAATGCCGTTCTTAGAGACGACGACAAGGATTATATCGAGGTCAAAGTCCGTATCATCATCAACTAGATAGAACCACTGTCACTGTGTGTGTGTGCGCATCCAAGGATTGATTGATCTCAAACTAGTTGTAACGTGAACAGGCCATGCTTTTCAGTTAGCTAGTCCTCTAATGTCTTGCTTTTGGATAATTCGATTGCTCCTTTCACATTTTCGTATTTGTTCACTTTGGCCCTTTGGGACAACTTTGGAGGACTCCGGCCGACTAAACATTAGGCCACCCAAACCTTGATGTCAAATTTTGCAACTTCCGTAGTATCTTCCTGTGTTGTTCATGTGCTTCACTACTCCTGCATTATATTATTGTTTCTCTTTCCTGAGTTATATATGTTTGTCTCTTGTTCATCAGTAAACCATGATCCCAAATAGAGGCCCCAATAGAAGACTATATGAATTTAATTTCTTTTTTTGGGGGGCTTTGTTTATAACGAACGATGTAAATTTAAGTATTCATAATACCCCTGCTTAATGAAAACCGTGCTCAAAGCATGTTTGAGAAAAAAACATTGTAAGTATTCATAATGGATAAGCGTTGCAAGCATCAGAATAAAATTTTTTATTTTCTTAATGGTCTTTAAAAACGGTATATATCCTCTGCTACAGAAGTGATTTTTTAGAGACCGTCAGATTTAGTTCATAAACAGCATGAAGCCACCTCCTAATTTGAACTAGAGGCCAGCATTGAATATTTGAATTAGTCAACATTGTCATAATCAAATTCCTCTTAAATCCATATCTCTTGAGCACACCATTGAGTGATGTGGATCACCCAACTCCATCTAGTCCTCCAAGGTCCATTAGAGCCAAACCCTCGCTTACCAGGTTCAAGGTTGTAAATTGTCTTCAATTACGAGATAGGTCCATTAGAGCTAATTAAGCATTGTTATCACTTACCATCTTGCAGTTGTCCACTATGTCGCAAATCTGTATCTTCACCTCATGAGCCAAGAAAGGTTGACCTCCTCGCCATCCTCAGCTCGACTTACTTGAGTATCTTTGGTTTGCGATAAACATAATCATGGATACTTAAATGAAACATATCCTTATGCAACTCGTAAAACATCAAAACCACTTCATATAGTATCAATCACTAAATACAAAATGAGCAAGACCAGGAATATACGAAACTAGCTAGCTGGTCTCCAATTTTTTTATGTATGAAAATTTTAGCTATTGGAGTATGACTCCAACCCTAACCAAGGGGAGAATAGTGTCGTCCGCCTCCATCGCCACCGCAGCCTCATTCACCGCCACCGCCGCATCGACTTTGGTGTCGGCCGCATCACAAAGAAAACGATGCCTGCAATCCGCCCACAATAGGCCAATGTTCCCTCGATGAATGTAACATGTCCGCATCTAGAAGAAGGGTCATAGCTTCACCCCATTAGAGCTTGCACCAAGCCTCAATGGGCTTCTATATATTGGCATCCATACCTCTGGAGAGTCGTCCACTACATTATTCTTTTGCGAGACGGTCGTTTTGGAATTTTCGAGGTGGGCGAAGCAACTGCTTTTGCCTGCTTCAGAAAATCCTTTAACGCATCTTGCGAAAAAAGCCTAGGCTTGACAACGAGCCCACTCCTAGGCCCAATGCCGAGCTCGCTTCCAGGAACGCCGCCATTGCTACCGTTGGTGGCCAGATCAGTGTGGTGGTGGCTAGATCTGCGAGCCCCCATATGCAAGACCTGATGCATGAAAGCCATAAAGCCGAATCTGTGAGCCCCAACACTACGTGCTACAGTCGGAGCTCCACACCACTCGTGTCGCTGCTGGAGGAAAGGAACCGTGCTCCACGCCAGTGCCGGAGGCCTTGTCGGACACGAGAGACCTGCCACCACTGGGCGTGAGCAGCCTGCTGCCGCCGAGCTCACGCCACACCCCTCATCTGTGCCTTCCCCACGTGCAATGGAGGTATGCCTCGCCGGGTGTTGCAGCTCTTGTGGCACGCCACACCGGAGGGCTCCCTAAACGCTAAACCCTAAAACCCTAAACCTGTAGAGGGGGGTCTGCATGAGAGGCCCGACCTAGCGGCCACCAGTGAGAGAGAGATACGGAGAAGGTGGTGCTCTAAAAGAGAGAGTGCAGCAGTGGGTGAGGGAGAGAGACGGCTGACGGCTGTGTGCGGTCCAAAACCCTAAGTCACATATAGATACATGAACATAGTAATGGGTTGCCGTGGGTTTGTAGGTTAGGCCTGATTTTATAGAGGTTGATACTTTATAAATGCCCGCCTCCATAAATTATTTATCCCAGTGGACACTTTTGACCACCTCCGTCAATAAAACGTAAGCCTAGGTAGATACATTTGTGAGATGGTCAACTGTGGCTACCTCCGTAAATTAAATGTATGCCTCCATAAATCCTCAGACACTTTACGAAGCGATTAGATTTTGTGACCATCTTGGTTAATGCTTGGACAGTGCTTCGCAGATGTGTAGTATTGACCACCTCCTCTTTGTTCGGCCATTGAGCTTCTACTCCTAATACCACCAACATATTGCATCAAAAATCAATACTAATGCAACAAAATTTGTCTGATACAATAATTTCAACTTATTGCATCTCTTGTACGAATCCGATGTCATAGGTCATACCTATTGCATCGACATGAATTACTATCGCATCCAACTCCTTCTCGATGCAATAGTGACCACCTATTGCATTAGATTTCCAAAATTGATGCAATAGCATCTATCTATTGCATCAGATTTGCATTTGATGCAATATGAAGTGATGCGATAAGGTTAAAAATTAGTAGTGTCATGAAAGTATGTTATATCTCTCATCCATGGATAGGTTCGCGAAGGTCTGGGAGCCCAGAGGAAGGTGTTCCATGAAGATACACCAAGAAGCCAATCACCTTAGGCACAACACAAATAGTGCCCTAGAGATCGTACGACAGACATGTAAGCTGGAAAGGACCTCAGGGGTCGACTGCAAGGTGAGGCAAATGTTACCAACCTGGATGAATAAGAGCGTACTAACAAGTAATAACACGGACCAAGAATTTGTATAGCTCACACGTTTTCTATGTTCATTAGTTTTTTTTTTTTTTTGCGACGATTCTATGTTTATTAGTTTTTTAGATAATGGATATAAATATTCGGCCTCTACATCCAAGGATGTACACAGCCCATTATTACAAAGTTTTAGATGAAATAAAAGAAAGAGCCATAGTCTTATAGATCGACCAGGACGCTAGTTCAAACAATATAAATGTTTCCATCCTTTATTGGATATCTCTAAAGCAATTACTTCTAATTTCTTGCTCATCATCGAGAACGCGTCCTTGGCTGTCTCATCACGCTGCAGCTGGGCCTAAGAGCGTAACCAGTACGCTCCCCTGAAAATTACCTGTATAATAGAATTAGATTTTATTTTATTAAAAACAACATCATTGTGGCATCTCCAGATAGCCCAAAACATGGCAGCCACCCCCACCCAAATCAAGTTTCTAATCTTTTTATTTTGATTAGTTAGCCAATTACCGAACATGTGGCTGATTGATCTTGGTTGGGTCAAACTAGTAGCAAAAAAGATAATCCTCCACATCATTTTGGTAAGGGGACAGTCTAGGAATAAATATTGAATAGTTTCATTCCTATAACAGCAGATGCACTTCTGACTCCCTTTCCAATTTTTCCTAACAAGGTTGTATTTGGTTAGGACGACACCCCTTTGCAGGAACCAAAGAAAGATTTTAATTTTTAGAGGAACTTTTATCTTCTAGATCTTCCTATGCCGAAAAGGTGTATGTGTATCTATAAGATTGAGATACATGGAGCGGACAGAGAATAAACCCAGATTTGGTTAAACTCCATCTGAAATAATCTGAACCATCCACCAATTCGACGTGGGAGATCCTTGCTACTAAGCTAAGCCATTCTACAAGCTTATTATCCACCAGAGCCCTCCTAAAAGATATGTTTAGTGGGCTAGTAGTCATTACTTTTGAGACTGTTGCGTAAGGATCTCTCACTATATTATATAGAGACGGATATCTAACTTTGAGAAGCTTATCACCTACCCATATATCGTCCCAAAACCTAATGTTGGTTCCATCTTTAATATCGAAAGAACCATTAGCCAACACCTCATCCTTGATATGCATGAGGCCTCTCCAAAAATAAGAGTCATTGGGCTTGGCTGCCACCTGGGTTAGGCTTTTGGAGCTTAGGTATTTATTCCTTAAAAGAGATTGCCATATACCTTCTGTGTTTAACAAATTAACCAACCATTTAGCTAGCAGGCATTTATTTTACAATTGTAAATTTAGGATACCTAATCTTCCTTGGTCCTTAGGACGGCAAAGGATGTCCCATTTGGCAAGACGATATTTATGTTTATCTGAGGAGCCTTGCCAAAAGAACCTTGATCTATAATAATCCAGGTTTTTAATGACCCCCCATATGACAGGTATTTCGCTTTCCAACAAGAGAGTTTTTGTTGGAAACGATCTTCTACGTTCCTCCATTCAGAATTCAGGAGTTATCTATGGTGCATTGGGATCCCAAGGTATCTGAAGGGATATTCCCCTGCATTACATCTAAAGAGAGTAGTATAAAAGGATTCCATCTCTTTAGCTGCCCCATAACAGAAGACTTCGCTCTTGTGGAAATTGATCTTCAGCCCAGATAGCTGTTCAAAAGCACAAAGCAACAGCTTTAGATTCTGTGCTTGTTCTGGGTCAGGATCAATAAAGATAATGGTGTCATCCGCATATTGTAATATGGACAGACCATCATCTATAAGGTGGGGACTACACCTCTTATTTGACCGTCGGCTTTTGCTCTGTTAATAAGGAGAGCTAGCATATCTGCGACGATGTTGAATAAGATTGGTGACATTGGATCTCCCTGTCTGAGTCCACGTTTGGTCTGAAAATAGGGTCCTATGTCATCATTGACCTTGATTCCCACACTTCCACCGGTGACCATAGTTTCAACCCATCGGTACCATATAGGGGAGAAACCTTTAATTCGTAGCGTTTGTTGTAGGAAAGACCACTTCACTTTGTCGTATGCCTTTTCAAAGTCAATCTTGAAAATGACACCGTCTCTCTTTTTGGTGTGAAGTTCATGGATGATTTCGTGTAAGATGACGACCCCTTCCATTATATTCCTACCAGGCATAAAGGCAGTTTGCGTTGGTCTCACTACAGTTTTAGCTACCATATTAAGCCTATTTGTGCCCACTTTAGTGAATATTTTAAAGCTCACAATAAGAACACAAATTGGCCTGTATTGCTGAATTTTTATGGCATTATTCACTTTTAGGATTAAGGTAATAATACCAAAATTCAGGCTATAGAGGTCAAGAGCCTCCCTATGCAGCTCAGTGAATAAGGGTAGAAGATCATCCTTGATCACTCCCCAAAACACCTGATAGAATTCCGTAGGAAAATCATCCGGTCCTGGAGCTTTATTATGCTCCATTTGGAAGACCGCCTCCCTCACTTCAGATTCAGTGAACGGGCTGATGAGGATATCGGTTTCGTCCGGTGATACCTGGGGAATATCCAGGTTTTGGTCTTCCCTAAGGGAGATATCAAAATTCTCCGGCTGGCCAAAGAGTTCTTTATAGTAAGTCGTAATATGACTTTTGAGATGATCATCGCCGATCACAACACCTTGATCATTTTCAAGTTTATAGATATGTTGCTTGCGATGTTTCCCGTTGGCAACTAGATGAAAGAACCGAGTATTAGCATCCCCTTCCAAGAGGGTTTTAACTTTGGCTCTCTGGTACCACTTTAGTTCCTCCTCTCTCAGAAGGTTAACTAAACGCTCTTTTAGATAATGCTTCAGATTGATCTCTTGATCGTATAAGGGAGAGATCTCAGCTTTCTTATCAAGTTTCTCTAAAAGAGCTAGCGAGTCTTTTTTTTTTTTTCGATATGACCTGGCTGTGTGTTTCGCTTGACCCCTTAGATATTGCCTGAGAGTCTGCGAATCTTAAGCTGCCAACGTTCAAGAGGGGTTGACCCAGAGCATGGAGATTGCCAAATATTTGCAACCATATCATAAAATCCATCTCGTATCAACCATCCCCTCTCAAATTTGAAAGGACTATTGTGGGTCTGGTGGGTTGAAGCACTTGTGTTAAGAACTAGGGGAGTATGGTCTGAGATATTCCTATCCCTAGGTTCTACTGTGGTCAAAGGAAACATGATTTCCCATTCCGTGCTAACGAGAACTCTATCTAACTTCTCAAAGGTTGGATTATCTCCTAGGCCAGCCCATGTGTATTGACGGCCTGCCATTGTAATCTCTTTAAGATCTAGAGATTCAATAATAGCATTAAAAAGATTAGGCCATTTAGGGTCGAAGTCCCCAGAACTTTTATCTTCTGGGCATCGCATTATGTTGAAATCTCCTCCTATCATATATGGAAGGGTTTCTTTGGAGCACGTGTTGGCGAGTTCTACTAAGAAAGCACTCTTATTTTGGAGTTGTGCTTGTCCATAAACCGTATATAGCACAAATTTGAAGTCATTTGATTTGACTCTAAGGGTGAATTTTACATAGAAATCTCCCACAGCAATAGCTCCAATGTCAAAAACATTCAAGTCCACACCTAGCAGGATACCCCCAGGCCTACCGTGGGGTGCCATGGTGTGCCAAAGAAAATCATGTCCTCCACAAAGATTTTTGAGAACATGATCTGGGAACGAGTCCTGACCTGTTTCGGATAGAGCAATAAAATTAATTTGCTCTTCCTTAACTAATTCAGCCAAAAGCCTGTGCTTAGCCAAGTCTCCCAGACCTCTGCTCTTCTAGAAAACACCCTTCATTTTATAATAATTTTTGAGGGGGTCTTTGGCTTTTTAGGAAGTTTACCCTTCAAAATATTCTTGGCATTATTATATATTTTCTTCCGTCGGAGTGGAGAGAGATCTATGATTTGATCATTCTCCTCCTCCAGCAAATTCTCATTTAGATTACCACAGGTGTGGCTGAGAATTGCATCGATTTGGTTATCCTCATCATCACTCTCAAGATTGGAGAGTTTAGATTTAGCAGAACCTTTTTTTATATTGGCACATAAAACTAACCTGTCTACCTCTAAGTTTTTTATTGTAACCACCTCTGAGGTACCTAGGTTGATGCCTATCCTACCAAGGTTTGAAAGAACTTTAGAATCTGGAAAGCTAGTGAAAGAATTACCAGGGAATTTAAGGTTCTTTCACTGCCATCCGTTCAGCCTTGTGTAGGGTATGGACGTCCGCCGTTGCCGCATTCCAGGAGCTTCGACGCGGCGTTTTGATGGGCACCGCCGTAACCGCAGGTGCCATCTCTCCCACTGCCAGAGTAGTTGTGTCCACGGATGTGGTCACCTCCTCTGTATAGGTCGCAGTCGGTGTCGACGGTGGTATAGCTTGCTCGGTGAGGATGTCTCCAGCATGCATCTCCACCGCCCTGGCCATGGGCGATGGTGAGGCAGGTGCGGCCTGTGGCAGGGAAGCAGCGTCCTCAGCTCCTGCTGGGAGGAGAGCTGTGCCAGCCTGGGGGGTAAATGCCGGTGAAGGACCCCCGAGCCAGGTAGTGCCCCTGTGTCAACCCCAAGGTCGCCCACCGTAGTCGAGGGAGATATGGGCGGGCTGCTCGGGCGGCTCAGGGTCTCGCCACCCAAGCTGTCGTCGTGGTCCTCTGCAATGGCTGGCGCCGGGGAGTGGCTGAAGGTGGCATCACCCTTGCCAGCGCCCGGCTCGGCCCCGGCAGCTCCGGAGGTGGTGTGGTGGTGTCGGGGGAGGAGGCATAGGGGGTTCAGATGTAGCAACCCCCACGCCTACCTCCACAACCGCCTCGTCAGTCACCGTGGTAGAGAGTCCCACGGTCAGTGGATCCACCGTCGGGCTGGGATGGCCCGGCAGTAAGTCAGCCAAGGTCGATGCAGTCACGCCGCAGTCTAGTGCGAGAAGGGGGGCGGTAGGCGATGTAGAGCCCCCCACTCGGCAAGATCAGTCGACGACAAAAAAATAGAAGAAGGAATGATTTTGTTAGGAACAACAAGCTTATTATAATTAACTAACTCCTCAACTGTCAGAGGAGAATAAATCTTCCTCATATCACCGTCTTCTGTTTCTAGCATGACTCTGATACTGATCTCATTAGTGAGCTGCGTGCATGCCATATCCAAGGCCTCTTCTACCAAGGCAGCTTGCTTCTGAGGAGGCAAATTCTGTGGAGGAGTTGGAGATTTATCAAAAGCTTTTGAATTATTCTAGGGGTTTTGGGGATCCGGGGCTTCCGCATCTTCCATCTCATGGTCGCTCCCTTCCGGCTCCTTACCACTATCTCCCAACAGGTCATCATCAGTAGGATCAACTGGATCACTCTGTACAGCTTCATCGGCCTTAAAATACAGGCGGTAAATTCCAGTGCCAGCACACACATCAGCAAACTCCGGGATCTTTTTAACATCATAAACAGCCACCCGGATACGAACCTGACCAGTCGCACGAAGGTGTATCATATCCACCTTTTTTGTAGCCCCTATAATGGTCCCTACTGCCCACAATGGAAGAAAGGAACGAAGTACTCTGGGCACCTTGGTGACTGTCACCCATACCTGATCCAGTATTTTAATGGGTTGGACATTATCCACATACTCTGCAAAAGCGATAGTGCCTTCCCTGTTCTTTGTGGTGAAAGTTCCAATTGCAATCATGCGATCCAATTCATCCTTGCTTGGAAACGGGACAACAAAAGAGTCTGCCCCTAGCTGCTGCACCTCCCATCCCCAACGAACTGGAATAATTCTTGCCAGTTTTGCCTGAAGTAGCTGAGGAGAAACTTCTCCAGATTCTACAGTGATGAAAGCTGCGGCTGACGACTGAATGGTGTCCAAAATATGATTGTTCCTTGCAACCTGGATCTGGAAGAACCCCAGCCCATCCTCAGCGGCGCCACAGAAAGCGACCGATGGTTTGGGGCCTCGCAGCAGTGGACATTTGTTGGTGAAGTGCTCCTCAGTGCATATAGAGCATTCCAACTTCATTGATGGATCCTTCCACTTCCTCTTCCTACCCTGTTCCTCATCTCTGTGTTGCCTTGCTCGGCGGGAGCTTGACACGGCTGTGTGCACCTCCCCGGAGATGGTTGACGGCGCCCTCTGTATCGGGTGCTGCCACGGAGGCCCCTCCGGAGTTCGCCGTGTCTTCCTTATCTGCAGCTCCGGTTGCCGGTCTTGGGCGGCGCGACCCACGGCCAGCAGCGCCACGCCCCCCCGGCGGGGGTGGGTCACCGCGACCACCGGTCGGGGGCAGCCCTCCACGGCCTCCACGTCCCGCTCGTGACCACGATCACAATCACGGCCATCTTCGCGGTCACGCCCCCGATCCTCGCGCCCGCGGCCATGGGCATCGTCCAGGCCACGGCCCCACGACCGGGCGGCGATCAGATGGAGCTCTGCGGCCGGGGGCGCCCCGATGTCCTCTCCTTCCCCCTTGTCCACCCGCCATGAGCACCTCCTTGTATGAAGGTTTCGGCGTGGCGGCGGCGACGAAGAGAGAAAGGTTAACCAGGCGGCGTGTTGGTCTCCGAATGGTGTTCACCGATTGGGTCGGGCGTTGCGTCGAGGGCATATCCAATCCCCCGGTTGGCTGGGTCGGGCTGGTTGCTGTCCGACTCGGCGTAGCCGGCCCCTGAGCCGTGAAGCGGCTGGATGCAGGCTCGATGCGAGCTGGCTCCCGAATCGAAGCCGACGCCCGTCCATTTGAAATTTGAAACGCCCGACTTGGATCGCCGGCACCCGGTCGCCGGGGAACCCGCTGCAACGCCTGCTGGAGGAAGTCGCCGATGGTGGCCGCCGATGTGATCCTTGGCGTCGGTAGTGGTCCTCTCTAGATATTCCTCCATGGCGCCTTGATCCGCCGAGGGGGGGTGACAGCGGTGATGGCACGGGTGGTGAGGTGGAGGTCGATGCGGCGTGTGCAGATGAAGTTGAGGTTGAGGGACCCGCCGGCGGCTGGATGATAGGCGGGATGGCTTCAACCTCACCAAGATCTTCATAGTCGGAGTCGGAATCTGAATCGGGCATCCAGAATTTCCCCGAGCGCGGAGCTTGATCTGCTCCAATTGGTTCCTTCGCCATAACTCGCCTCAATGCATGACGAATCGCCGGCGCAATTTTGACGGGGGGACATCCTCCATTGGGAGGCTTAAGCTGCGTCAAGGCGTTGAGCCGCCGCCGGCGGCCGCCGGAATGGAGGGGCGGCAAAGGATCAGCGATGGCGGCGGTGGGAGTAGGCGCACTTGCTGAATAGGATGCCAACTAAGTAAAATAGAAAACCGAACACACACATGCACATATACTTCTTACAAGAATACACAAAGAAATAATCTAATTGGCCAAAATAGAAAATATTGGGTACATTATGAATATATAGTTTCTACGTAAATTAATAGATGTAGAAATATGATTTCTAGCATTGTGAGTGTCTTTCCATTCCATGGAGTATATACGTTATTACTTCCTCCATATTGAAAAGGAAGTCGTTTTGATAGCGACACGGTCTCTAAAACAAAACTTGATTTTTTATTTCTATAAAATATTTATCAAAAACTTATATATGTATATTTTTATAGAAGTTTTTTTCAAGACAAATCTATTCATATGGTTTTTATATTTTTAAACTTAACAACTTAAAAGTTATTTATGATTTATTTTTCTAATGTTTGGTTCAAACTTTATCCAAAACGATTTTCTTTTTAATATGGAGCGAGGAAGTATATACATAGATAGATAACTTGAATCAAGAACGAGTGTGAATCAAGAAAATCCCCATATCGTCGGGACGTACTACTGAATCAAGAACGTGGGTGAATCAAGATCTCCTCGCTCGCCAGTAAATGAGCACTGCTTCCGAAGCCAAAGAGACTCGTGCGAGGATTTATTGGAGAACACAACTTGGGCATGCAAAGAGGATATCTCTCTCTACTATAAATCGGTTGGGAAGAAGAAGAATAGGGTGGGAAGTCAGGAGTCGATGTGGCAGAACGGTATCACATCAGCGGCAGCAATGGCGCAGGATGGCGACGTCTCCGGCAAGAGGAAGAAGAAGAAACACCGCGAAAAGCAACCAAGAAAAACAAAAGGGAAGCAGGCGAAGAAGAAGGTGCCGCCGCGCCTAGCGCAACAAGCATCGCCACCGACTCCGGTAACTTTTCTCATCTCCTCGCTCATGACAAGTCATTTCTTTCATTGCGTGCGTCGATTATTTTTCAGAATAGTGTCGAAGAGGTCGTCTTCGATTCGGGCTGCGACAGCGTCGTCGTTCATGAGCACGAAGAAGGCTCCCTTGAACCGGCAGCGGCGCCAACACCGGCGACATTCGTCCGTGTTGGGCATGCAGTGCAGAACGTGACGGTGGCCATTGCCGACGCCCTGCAGCTGCAGTGCGGCGTGTGCTTCGTGGCGCTGAGGCCACCCATCTTCCAGGTACCTGCCCATGTCGATTGGATGCAATCTGCCGCCATGCTTGGTGAACATTTGCATGTCAAGCGTTTCTTGGAATCGAAGTTGAAAAAAAACAAAGGAAAACCCCAGTTTTATTTCCTCTAATTATTTAATTAATCTTAACCACGATGACATGAATGAAACACAGTGCGAGGTGGGGCATGTGGTGTGCTCGGCCTGCCGCGACAACCTGGAGGATGCCACCACTAGGGACGGCAAGTGCCATGTCTGCGGCGTCGCCACGCGCGGCTACCACCGGTGCCACGCCATGGAGCAGATCGTGGACTGCATCCGCGTGCCCTGCCCGTACTCGGCTCACGGCTGCGACGCTACTCCTCCCTACCACGGCAAGGAAAGCCACCGCCAGGTCTGCCCGCACGCGCCGTGTCACTGCCCCGGCGAGTCGTGCGGCTTCATCGGCTCTACGGCAGCGCTATTCTGGACCACTTCGCCGGCGCACACAACTGGCCGGTGCACCACCGAGGTCCACGCTGCGGAGGCGTTCAGCATCGGCCTCCACTTCGGCTTCAACTTCATCCTCCTCGCGGACCAAGATCGCAACGATGGTGAGCAAGTGTCTGCCACTGGCGGCGACCGGTGCCGGCTGTTCTTGCTGAACGTGACGCAGGAACAGCTTGGCCGTGCCATCTCCGTGCTCTGCATCCATCCTCATGCTGCCAACGGTGTTGATCAACAGCTTTCGACGGAATGCGAGCTCGTCGTCGTTTTGTGCTACGGCGACGGGAGCTTGTGCCATAGCCACTACCAGTCGTCGGTGTTCAAAATGGTGTGCACGGACCTCTCCGATGGGCTGCCCAAACCTGAAGGCTGCTTCCATATCATTGTGCCCAATGCTGTTCTTGGGGTTGGGGACGACAAGAACTCTATCCAGGTTAAAGCACGTATCATCAACTGATGAATAGCTTTGTGTTTCGTCAAAGAGAAAAAAAAAAATGAATAGCTTTGTGTGTGCGAACGTCAAGGATTCTTCATCTTATAAACCTGCTAATAACGAGGACAACTTTGGAGGACGTCAGCCAAATTGACATTAGGCCATCTGGACCTTGACGTCAACTATTTGCAACTTTTGTACTTTCATATTATTCAAGTACTTTACTACTGCAATTTAATATTTTTCAATTATTATTTCCAGAGTTATATGTGTGTCTGTTGTTTATCTGTGCCCAGATCGAGGTTGATAATAATGATCCTAAAATTCTGTTTCTCTTCTTATGTTATTTTCGTCTAAGTGTATACACAAACCAAGATCTTTCAAATAGCGGCACCAAGAAGGCTATGTATGTTTGTCTAATTTTAACTCCGAACTACAAAAATCGGATAAGTTAGCCCCTAAATAGCCACTTCCGTTTAATTTGGCCCCTCAACCTACTTTTGGCCATTTTCATAGTCCCTACCATTTTCAACAGCCGGTACCGCGTTCAATTTGGCCCCCAAATCCCTGTCTCCCGCCATCGATCCCACATCACTTACGTTCAGTGAGTTCACTTCTGCAGAGTCACCCCTAATCACTATATTTGCTCTGCCACCCCAACGCATATGCCATTCCTTTCTTGCAACACTTGAGAGCCGGAGGGAAGTTATTGATGGTCACCAAGGCATTATTTCATACCATCAACTTATGTTTAATTGGAAATATGAATTGGCATCCATCACACATAGGGCATATACACAAGGAAGATGGGCCAGATTGGGTAAAATCTTAGATTTGGTCGATCCATCATGACGTACCTTCTACAGAGACTCTTTATACAATCATAAATCGTAACAGAAGCAAAATGGTGCGAAATGGCCCATATGGGGCGAGGGGTCGCTCGATCCACCCTTGACAGTGGCAGGACGCGTGCAAGGAGAAGGAGGGCGGGGGTCTAGGAATCAAATGCCTAGACACGCAGATCGTGTGTCTGCTGCTCAAGCTCATCCACCGCCTCCACCACCCCTCCGGCTCGGCCTGGGTGCGTTGGGTCAATAGCAATGCCACACTCGCGGACCTCGGCGGGTCTCTCCATGGCGCCCACTGGAAGGCCTTGAGAGATCTACTCCCAGCTTACCAAGCTATCTCCATGGTCAAGATCGGCGACGGCAGGAGCACCAGCTTCTGGGATGACTGCTAGCTGGGTGATGCACCACTAGTCACACAACTCCCATCCCTGTGCTCCCACTACGCCGCCTGGCACGCCTCGGTCAGGGACGTCCTCCTCGGTGATCTGCGCAGCTTATTCCAGTGCCGACTCACCCCCCAAGCCGCTGCAGAGTTTGAGGCGCTGTCGGTCCGGCTGCAAGAGGTGGTGCTGACGGCTAAGGATGACGGGCGATCCTGCTTCTTTGGGGATGGCAAACCACAAACTCGTCTCCGGGCTCATTTACCAAACATCTGTCCAAGGTGATCACAGCTGCCCCTCCTATGCCTTTGTCTGGAAAAACTTCGCCCCCCTGGAGTCAAATTCTTCGGCTGGCTCGTGACAAAGAACCGGATACACTGTCGGCTCAACCTTCTGCGCAAGGACGTCGACTCAGATACATGTGAAATCTGCAAGGAAGGCTCCGAGTCTATGGACCACATAGTATCCCGCTACTCCTTTGCCCAAAGCTTCTGGGTGTCCATCGGCTGGCAGCCCACGAATGTCGCCACCGCCAGTGAGCTATGGAACTCCACCGCCCCCACATGTTCACAAGAGAGCCCTTCACCCCCTACTCCTCCTCCTATCCTGGGAACTTTGGAAACACAGGAACTTTGGAAACACAGGAACAATGTGGTGTTCAATGCCATGGAGCCAAGCATACCTCGCCTCCTGTCTGCCTGCTGTGAGTCGATTAGAGCTTGGGCCTGCCGCATCCCCGACAAGAGACGAACGACTACGGCAACATTGGAGCCCCAATTTACTTATGTATTACTCCCTCTCTCCGCCTGATGTAACTCCTAGCCCGTCCTGCCCTACCGGTCTTGTATTCTACTAACCGGGGACCTCCCCCTGAGTATCCGTGGAATGAAAATGCAGGTGGGCAGCCGTTTTGCCCCCCCCCCCCAAAGTTGCCTAGAAAAAAGCTACGTTATGGGATCAGGGTCTGCTGACCCGATGACTCGAGTGCCCGTTCATGTAGCATGAATTTTTTTACTAGTCTAGACGCCGGCAAAAACTTTGTTCGACCCAGGTAGACTGAGGTGGGAAGCCTAGACGATCAGCATACAAACAGCCCTCATCACCGCCTCTAGACGGCTGCGCGGCGCAAGCGCCATGCCTTGCAAGAGAGCGACGCCTGTGCCCTCTGCGATCAGCAGCTGAAGACGGAACCCCACCTATTCCTTGGCTGCGTCTTTGCCAGATAAGTCTGTCTTGGCCGGCTTGGACCGCTACAGCTTCAGGACCTTATGCCGCTCGGCGAGCAGGACATCGCGACTTGCTGGATTCAGCAACGACGCCGCATTGACATGGCATCGCGACCTCTGTTCGACTCGCTGTTCTTGCTAGTGGCTTGGTGTATATGGAAGGGAGGAACGCCAAAATGTTTGGCAGATCGTCCTCGACGCTGGCCGAGGTGGTGGCGTTAGCAATCAGGGAAGGTTCAGAGTGGGCTATGGCAGGGTATGCTCCGAGATGGCTGCCCTCGACTACCTTTGGTCGCAAAACTCCACAACCATGTAATCGTTATGTCATGGATCCAGTAGTGTAGGTTGGTCTCCCGGTGTGCTAGGCTCCTCGCCTCGGCTCACCATCGCGGTCGGATTGTGTAACTTCTTCTTCATCTTAATGAAAAATGGGCACAATCCGGTCGTAAAACAAAAACGCAGTTACGCATGCGTAAGCCGCAAAGGGCCAAAAGGGCAAGTGGCAATCCCAGTAGTAGGCAATAGCCCACTTTATGAACGTGTGAGGCACCAGCGCAGCTAGCCTTTGTACTAATCCATGATTCCTCAACGGTACTCACCCCTTCTAGCGTATTTTTCCGTTTCAGGTAGTGGTATTTCCTATGTAGTGATAGGAATTTAAAAAACTTTAGGAAGATATATGTATCTCTTTCCTAACGTTTGCATGTTTGGTTAGTCGGATTGCTCGGACTCGAACCATCCGAACCTCCAAGTCCGAGCCTAACGGGAGTTTGGTTTGCATAATAAGCCTGTTCCGTTCGTCATCAGTTGACTTGTTTTTTAACTGCCCCAAGCCAACCTATGGGAGCGACCTCCACTAGTATCCAAAAGCTTTGTACTGGCGGTTTGAAAAAAAACGCCAGTAAAAATATATTTACAACCGCCAGTAGGAGGGGCCAATAAAAATAAGCCATTTTCACTAGCAGTTGTTTGAGAACCGCTAGTATACATGCGGTTATAGACATGGCTGTCCAGAACTCATGTTTTTGGCTCTAAAAAATAGCAAAAAGGTAAAAAAAATATTTTTGAAAACCGGAGAGGCACCCAACCGCAGCCCCGCCCATCTCCGTCCCAAGTCGCAAGTCGTGCAATTTCTCATGTAAAATTGCATGCTACGCGGCCGGTGGGATTCAAGCAGCAAGTCGTGCAATTTTTTCGCGTGCTACCCGGCCGGTGGGATTTAGACCGACAACCTCGGCCTCATGCGTCCCTCACATACCACTGCACCACACATTCACTTGTGTCTAGATCTTTTTTTTTTCCCACATATTATACAAAACTGGCAATAAATTAAATATTTGAGGGTCTAAATAAATTTAAATAAAAAAATCATGAATTACAAAGGTTCATAACCTTTTTGAGATCCACAACTTTTATTTGGGGAGTTTCTCCATCCGAGAAAGTTTGAAAAACTAAAAGAAAAATCAATTTTTAAACTATTTCTCTTGGCGGATTTCTTAATGAACCGCCGGTAGAAATCCGATTTATCTCTTGTCGGTTCCTTAAGAAATCCGTCGGTAGAAATATATGACTTTTAATGACGGTTTTCTTAAGGAACCACCACTACAAATTGGATTTCTATTGACGGTTCCTTAAAAAATTCACCAGTAGAAATATGATCGATTTCTACCGAATGTTGTTAAGAAAAACCGTCAGTAGAAACAAAATGCCAGGATCAAGATAAATAATTTGTGTACCAGTGCTCGTCGGTTGGAAAATTGACGGATGGCCTGGTTCCGCATACACGTGGAATGACCTGGCTCTGCATGAGTCTGATCCGTAAACCAAAGAGATCGTACATTCAGGACAGAGGGAATAAATTGCTTACTACTCTCAATCCCAAAAATTCATTCTAAATTTTAGAATATCAAAAGTTGGCTTAGCCATATCTATTGATTTCAATTTTACAATATAAAAGAATCTTAGTCATGACAGTACTATGTATTGATATTTAAAATATGAGCTTATATAATACTCTCTCTGTTTTTGAAAGCTTCAAATTCTCGAGTTGTGTTAAGTCAAAATTTTTAAAATTTAACCGAACTTCTCAAAAAAAAAGACTAAGATCTACGGTATCAAGTTACTACCATTAGATTTATCATATAATATATTTTCATAAGATATTTATTTTATGCCATAGATATTTATCCTCATTTCTATAAAATTGTTCAAATTTTAAAAAAATTGACTAGCACGGACACTAGTAAACAAACCATTTTCTGTTGACACTAGCGTTTTATTTCTACTTTGGCGGATTTTTTTGAGAACAGCCCGTAGAAATCGGCCCTATTTCTACAGGCGGTTCTCGTATGTAGAAATACGATTTCTACTGGCGGTTTTCTTAAAGAACCGCCAAGTAGAAATCGACTATTTCTTGGGCGGATTTCTTAATGAACCGCCTGTAGAAATTGATTTCTTGGCGGTTCCTTAAGAAATCCGCCGGTAGAAATAGTCCGAATTAATTTTTTGAGTTTTTCAAACTTGCTTGGATGGAGAAACTCCCAAAATAAAAGTTGTAGATCTCGAAAAGTTATGAAACTTTCTAGTTGATAACTTTTTTATTTGAAGTCATCTTTTTTATATAAAACTACATCCAAATTTTTAAAATTTGAAATTCAAATTTTGTAAATTACCTCGGATGGAGAAACACTCTAAATGAAAGTTGTAGATCTTGAAAAGTTATAAAACTTTGTAGTTCACCACTTTTTCATTTGAATTCGTTTAGACCCTCAAATATTCAATTTTCTGTTGGATTTGTATAATATGTGGGGAATAAAAATGACAATTAGACACAAGTGAGTGTGTGGTGCAGTGGTAAGGGGGAGGGCTCGCGCGAGGCCGAGGTCGTGGGTTCGAATCCCATCGGCCGCGTAGAGCGTGATTTTACACGAAAAAATACGCGACTTGCCCTTATTATCTCTTGTAGAAGACAATATTGATAAAGGTTGATATATTCATTTATTATGAAAAAGATTTATGTCTTGTGTAAAGTTCTTTAAAACTCAAAATATGCGTTGTTATCTCTATTGTGAAAACATCTCTTGACTTACCCTTATTGAAATTTAAAAACTTTTCACAGGGATGAGTCCAACAAAACAACCAAAGTCTACCAGAGCATTTTTTTAGGTTTAAAAATCAAACTAGACACCACGTCTAACTTGATCTAGGAAAACATTTTAAACTAAGCACCATGCTTACTTTAAAAAGTTTTTGGGAGCAAGATTATCACACCTCTTGTTTCAAAAAGCAAACTAGACACCATGTCTAATTTGGTTTTAGAAAGACACTTTTAAACTAAGCTCCATGCTTAACTTAAAAAGATGTATAAAGATACTCCTAACCTAATCATACTAGGTGGACCAAGGTAACAAGAAAGCATATGGAGATTATTCAAATAGAGATATAAAAAAATGATCATGGTTATGGTGAGAATTTTATTGCTCCTTTCTTTTTTTTAAATGCAAAAGACATGAATGTATGCATAACATTTAAACATGCTGTGGATTTGATATGCAAAAACTCAAATCAAAATGGAGTGGATGCATGACTTATTCAAAGCAAACATGCAGTGGAATGCAATAAGATAATTAAGAAAAATTTTCTCACCATTTGATCAAACTCAACCATGACTCATATTTTGAAATCACATTAAAATTGGTGAGTAGTGTGGTTTTTTTAAAAAAAAATTGTTAATTTTTTTTTTCATTTTTTAAGTTCTATTCTATGTGTTCATCCAACTTTATTATATAAAACTTTACTTAAGCAAATGGTTGGAGGTACAAGCCGAGAGGGAGTCGACATGCCCGCAGAGACGGAGCTTAGCAGGGGCGAAACAGGGCTCCGGCCCCCCTGCCAATGTAATTTTTGCACTAGTTAAACAATAAAAGTAGCAATCTTTTCGATTGTTTAATTCATAAATCTATGGACCGGCCACTCCTATTTCTATGGTCAAGCTCCGTCGCTGCATGCCCGCTCTCCTCTCAACTCTTCCTCACTCACTCACCAAAATAGATTATTTCTATTGTTTATGAGAGTTGCACTCAAAATTCATTAACCAAAATCTAACACCATGTTAAATTTTGATTAAAGAAAGCTATTTCAACCTAAGCTCCATGCTTAATTTGAAAAGCTTATGGGTATACTACACATGCCTGTGTAAATACACCCAAGTTAGAGCAAACTTTCAAAAATAAGAGAAATAGGAATTCATTTATTTACATGGTGATAAACATAAGTAAAGAATGTTGGTGAACCCTTTTTTTTATGTACTAGAATTTTTTTCAAAACTTTTTTCAAATGCATGAAAGAAAAGAAAATATATTTTTGTCTTTTTTTTAATAAGAATGCATTACAAGATTTAAATATGAGAATGCATGATGATTTTTTTATTTTTTTTAGATGCATTAAAAAATAATAAGAATGAGGATGCATTACGAAATTAAATATGAGATACTACCGATTTACCTTCGGTGAAGGACCCATCGTTTATTGTCCGTTGGGTCGGACTGGTGGTGTACAATCTGTAGGTGGAGTGGCGGGGGAAGAAACGGCAGATCGCCAATTCCTCCTCTGGAATGCCTCCAGATTCTCGATGTTGTTTCCCTACAGACTATAACCACACATACTATCCTAATATTCTTTGTATGAACAATGACTAACCAACACATGGTCCTGATCATATCTATGTTAAATCTTTTGATTGATGCTTTCCCCGGCAACGGCGCCAGAAATGCTTGTTGGCGTTTCTTAGCGTCATTACTAGTTTTACATTTCAAGCAACGGTGCCAAAAAAATGCTTGTGGGCATTCTTAGCATTATTACCGGGATTGCATCCCTAGTAATGAAACTAGAAATGTCTCAATGGTAGTTCTTAACGACATGAGAACAAGTCCGCAAGCGCACGGAATTACCGTTGTAGCATTTCACCCGTGAGTATTCCAGGTGTTGTATTTATATTTATCCCAAAGGAAAGCATAGCAAAAGAGTTCAACTTAGATATAGACTAGGGTGACATGTGTTAATAAGTCAAGGTTCATAGCAAAGGTAAACGGTTTATGATTTGGATAGTGATCATACATACATAACCACGAGCTCTAGAAAAGATAAAGGAAAAGAAAGGACAGAGACAAGAGAAGAAAGAATAAAAGAATAAAGAATAACGAATAAAAAAATATCCTAGGGAACAATGATCCTAATATAGCTAATGTCTAGAATATAGTTAGTCATACAAATACATGAGTCAGAGATAGAATTGTGTTTGCGATGGATCGGGAGACCACCGGCCGCTGGTCTGCCAGCGAGATGGGTGGTTAATTTAGACTCCTACACCATAGCTGAACGTGGGGGGATTACGAAGGGACGGACACGACTGTCACCACCTGCCGCCTACCCCCTCACCCGTGGACTATGAAGTGCAATCACCGGCTACCCTATACCCGAGCACCACGCTCACATATAAAATAGTTACCCAAGCCCCCCTAGGTCTCTCACCCTACAGATGAACGAGTAAAGAACTTGGATGTTGTATGATGAACCACCAACCCGCACACAACTCTATTCCTAATTATGTAAATGTATGAGCGATTAAGAACATAGTTCTATATGCTAAGAACATGATATGAACACTATGAACTAGCAAGCATATCATGAACAAGACATATGAACTAGAAGCCCTATGTTCTATGATCTAATCACACAAACTAGTACCTAGTGCATCTACTAGCACCTAGTTCATCTAGCCAGATCATAGCACTAGAACAATACTCTAATTCTAAAACATAGCTATATTGATAAAAAGAAAGGAAGAACATAATGGAAAGAAATATATTCATACCAAAGAGTAGTCAAGATGTCCTCCTCCCCTTACAAGAGCCTTGCTCCACTACTACTATAAGGAATAAAGAAAAAAGAAAGAAAGAAAAGAGAAAGAAGAAGAAAGAAGAAAGAAAGGAAAAAGAAAGGAGAAAGAAGAAGCTCTAGTAGCTTTATGGTAGTAGTATGAGTGTATGATGCCTTTGGAGGGAGGCTTGCCCGTCATTACCAAAGAGTAGAAGATGTCCTCCTCCCCTTACAAGAGCCTTGCTCCACAACTACTATAAGGAATAAAGAAAAAAGAAAGAAAGAAAAGAGAAAGAAGAAGAAAGAAGAAAGAAAGGAAAAAGAAAGGAGAAAGAAGAAGCTATAGTAGCTCTATGGTAGTAGTATGAGTGTATGATGCCTTTGGAGGGAGGCTTGCCCCTCATTTTATAGGAGAAAGGGGGGTGGAGCACCTCCTAACTAGCTAATGTGGTATAAAATAAAAGGAGAAACATGCTACAGCTTGCTACAGGCGCGTTAGGCCTCTTTCCCGCAGCTTGGGCCGTCGTTGGCCTCTTCCTGGGCCTTGGCCACGCCAAGGCATGGCCTGGCTGGCCTCCATCGCGAGCTGGGCCTCGCTGGAGGGCTGCTGCGCTTGGCCTGGGCCTGGCGGCCTGGCGGCCTGCCTTGGCTTGGCCAGAGTGGCCTGCTGGCAGCCGGCTTCCCCGCCGATGGGCCTTGCCCCCGCCTTGGGCCCGGTGCCCTGCTGGCTGAGCGCCCGCCTGGGCCTGGCCGCTGAGCAGCCTGGCGGCCGCCTCTTGGGCCTTCTGCCGCCAGCTGGGCCGCTAGCTGGCTCGCGGGCCTGGCCGTCTGGCTAGCTTGCGGGCTGGGCCGCCTGGCCGGCTGGCTCCTGGGCCGCCTGGCCGACGGGCCTGCTGGTGGCCTGCAGGTAAGTCTCCTTCCCTTTTTTGTTTTTCTTTTATTATTTCTTGTATTTCCTTTTATATTTTGTAAAATTCATATCTCTTTAATCTGAATTTCAAAAGTAGCAAATGATATATCCATTTTAATCAGCGCGATGAGATCTATGTGATGGTGAACTTCATTTCTTCATTTGAGATATGTTTTCTTGATGGAAAATTAAATATCCTGCAAAATAATGGAGAATATCAAAACTTATGAAATTCGTTAGAATAAGCCCATATGTCTACATATTATGATGTTTTCATGGCATTTTATATAATAGTTGATGGTACAAATTGTGAGTTAATGACCGTCAATAGGCATCTCACCATGCCCCTACTCGATATGAGCTGGAGAATACTGTGGCATCTCACCATGCCCCTGCTCGATATGAGCTGGAGAATACCATGGCATCTCACCATGCCCATGCTCGATATGAGCTGGAGAAGGCTCTGGCGTGTGAGGCACATGCTCATTTGGAGTTGGGGAAGCATGTGGCAACTCTGGCATAAGGTCATCACGAGCCGGTGAAAATACCTCCCCATCCTCAACAACTCGTTCCAGATGTACATCACTCAGAGGTGGTGAAGAAACCATCAATACAATGTCTCTTTTGTACCAGAGGATGAACTGGTTCATCACGTCTTCTAGTAATACCGGCCCCTCTGGAGTTGCGATGTCTATCTTCCACGTCATGAACTCAGGCTTAACGGTATGCACTTCGACCGTAGTGTAGTCCTGTGGGATGGCTTTACGATGCCACAAGCCCCCTAGAGGATGTGCCACACTCATTGTTACCTCACGAACCATGTTTTGCCTGCCCATGGGAACCACCAAGTTGCAGCTAGTTGGCTCTCGTATGCGATCGACGGGGGTCATGGCCGCTGTGGAACCCTGGCTACTTGGAACATCCTGAGGGCTGCCGACCACAGCTAGTTCTCCTGGTGGCCCCATTAGTGTCCGTGGCTCCGTAGACACTCCTTGTTCTGCCAGCGCCTTAGCAACTAGAGCCTTTACTTGTACCTCAAGATTACACTCTCTGTCTCTGCCATGTTTCTTGTACATGTGACGGCTGTCTTCGACTCCATGCTTCCAGGACATCTGTTTCCCTAGCCCCCTGGTGCGGACTGTATGCTCGGCATTTCCCAAGCCAAGGCTAAGCTCGTCCCTCTCTCTACATGGAGTGAATGTACCCTTCTTGTCTTCAACATATTTCAATATCCTTGATACCGCCTCACTAGTCTCTGGCTTGGCAAACTTGAGATTACTACCAGATGAATCCACACTCCTCGCATATATCCAATTACGGATGCGTGGCTTCAAGTTCTTCACTATCATATTTCCGGTAGCTTCGGCCTCTTCATCCATCTTCCTAAACAACTCTTGCTTGCCAGCGTAGCCACCGGGCCCTAAACGAGGGTGGTGTTGGTTCTTCTTTGCATGCTCGCTATTACGAGCACTGATGGCCAATGATATCTCTGAAGTCTTCTCAGCCACCAATTGAGCCCATTGAGTAGGAGTTATATCGCCATACTCCTTGAAGGGAGTTAACCCGTGCTTGATATACTTCATGTTGAGATCCGACCGCCAACGTCGAAAGGACTGCCCTATTATCTTAAAAGCATTACGTTTTACCAGTTCATGCTTTCCCTATGGAAACCTGAAGTTGACCTTCACTTCTCATCCCATAGTCGCCGCTTCTTTCGTCGGCACATCTTTCCGGCTAGGGATTGATGGGTCCAACCTATCTCTTACTAGGGCCTCGATCGCATTACGGAATCGCCCTATGAATTCCTTTGGCTCAAGGATCTCCCGTTCTGGCCCTACCTCCGTTATCACATAACATGCCTTCTCTGGATATACATTGGCCTTTCTATCCCCTCGTTTCCTCTTTGGTTTGCTAGTAGAGGCCGTGGTTGTCCCTTGAGGTTGTGGAGCAGAGATATCACAGTTAGTCTCTGTGGCAGTTGCCTCTGCTCTCCTTCCTTCTGCTTCACAAGTGTTCACAAGTCGTGCAGGAGGCCGATGTCTTCTTTTTGAAGTTTTAGGAGGGACTTCTTATGTATACGACAGGAGAAGTGTTAGCAGAGGTAATACAGCCATAGCGTTAGCAAAATTTACAAGCTACTAAGGCTTTATCTCTACCTCCTCGTTCGGGTCAAAATCCTTGTCCAACTCCTCCTCCATTGGCCTCCGTCTACTTCCCTGTGGGAAAGTGTCGACGAAATATCAGTGGCAGTCTACCACGGGTATACCGACGGTAGTGATTTATGGTGGAGGCACGCTATTAGACTACAAGCGAGATGGAACAGAAAGAACAATTCACACGGTTTACCTAGGTTCGGGCCGCCTGATGCGTAATACCCTGCGTCCTACTTTTCTGTCATTGATGATTGAGAAAAAGATATATTTTGGAGGGGGTCCCTGCCCGCCTTATATAGTCTGGGGGGGCAGGGTTATAGATCCTGAAATCCCGAGGTGGTCGGTTACAAACAAACCGTATCTAGGCAGAATACAATTAGTTTCCTAATCGACTAGTTGCCTTGCATGACAAGTAACTCTTAATTGTCCGCCTAGGACTCCAACCAGGCCAGAGAGGCCGATCGGTCTTGGTATTGTGGGCCGAGCCACCCTATCTATCGAGGCCAAAGGCCAGCCGTGAGGGTATAGGGGTCTAAAGCCCCACAGCTAGTCCCTGAGCACCATGGATCTTGAGAAGTAACTCCGCTTTAACGCTTGCCGACCAGTCTAGGTTGTAACCTCGCATAGTCGCAGCTTGTTGTTGACTTATCGATCAGCCCCGCGAGGAACCGACCAGTTCTGCAAAGAATCGACCGATTCAAAGACAACGCCAAGGCAGTTCAGAGAAGGAATCGACCTCAGAGGCAAATTCATTTGTCTTTATCGAAAGATGCAAGTTGCTCAAGAAAAAAGAAAAAAGCAGCTCATGTCTAGAGATGTGGGCCCATAGTAACATATGATATCAGATATCATTTGTGTAAACAAAGAAACTAGCCTTTCAGAAAAGCTATACATACGGTAGGGGGTCAGACATCATATTAGGAACAGGCCCAGTCACTGCTGAAGTGACGTGGGCCCACGTAGTCCCCAAGGTTGTTAGAAGATGGTAATCATGTTGTAGCAAGCTTTCTTGAAAAAACTTGATAATCACATAGAAGAATCACCTTTTCCAGAAAAAAGATGCAACTCTAGGAAAATCAAACCAATGAAAAGCCAAAAACTATATTGAATGGGCCTGATACCTAGCCAACGGCCCAGTTAACCGTTCGCCTAATCAGAGGGGCAAAAAAGATCACCCCGGCGTGGAGGCCAAGAAGTCTGTACTGGAGAACGTGCCATGGTGGTTCGCCTTCGGTCGTGGCCACAATGATGGCACTTTCCAATCGTGGGGAAAGCGATCCGTCGCGGAGCTATGTGGTGAGTCCCACTCACCCACTTATCTTCCTGACGGCTGCTTATAAATAGAAGGCGTGGCGGTGAGAAAAAGCATCCCAAATCCAAAGGAACCCTAGCCGGTTGCTCAGTTCTCCCTCTTCCAATCCATTCTCGCCAAGCTCAAGCACCATCAAATGGATCGTAGCAAGCGTCCAGCAGAGAACTCGGCGAGCGGTCCTTCCAGCAGGCGTCGCCGTAATGCAGGGTGAGCAGCCATATTACTATAATACACACGCTCGGTAAGAAATCGAATCCAATCTAACTTGATTTGCTGTGTGCAGGGTGCTGGCTATTGGTGCTCCCCCCGCGCAGTCGTTCCCCGCCGCGGAGATCACCAGTGAAGAAAATGCCGGGGGTCGACATGCCATGGTGACCGGAACGGTCGCTTTAGCGGAGCTGCGGGAACGGCTGAATGCCGTGATGGGGGCGCTGGAGCAGGCCGAGGCGGAGGCGGAATAGGCCCGGGCCAACCAGTTGGCGACCGATGAGAGGGTGGCGCAACTGGAGGAGGAGCTCCAGACCATCCTCCCAGTGGCGGAAGCTGTGGCTGCCTTCACCGGAGCAGCGGGAGATTCCCTCCTAGAGCGGCTGGAGAACGCGCCCGGCCGAATCCAGGAGTTCGTTTCCCACGGCGTGCGCCGCGGGGTGTCGTCTGCGCTGGCGGTTGCCCAACGCCGTTCTAGGGTGGATCTCTAGGGACTCGCCGGTCTTTCGGAAGGAGAACACGTCGCAGATCTGGAGCACCTCATCCGTGACTTCGACGACGCCGCCGATGCCATAGTGGAGGAGGTGACCACGGAGGACGTCATGAACGACGCTCCATAGGTCCCTGGCAGGTATTAGGCATGCCTGCCAGCAGACGCTTGGTAGAGGACTGCTTTTTGCAGTTTCATGGGTTTACTGGTCCTTGAACAGAAAGTTCTGGGTCAGGATTCATGGGAAGCTCGCCAGGCGTCATAGCTTTTGTAAAAATGCCGTAGGCAAGTAGTTTTTGTAACTAGGTCTGGCCCGACCCAATCGGTGTGGAGAAACTTGATCACCTTGCATTGTTAATTTCTTCGTTGGATCTTATATCAGAATTACTCTGAGTGCTCTGTTGTTTTTTGATGAGTGCAAATTTCTGAGTTTGGTCCCAAACTGAGCTGATCGAATAGTACGCAAGATAATCAAAGGAGCTCAGTCCCCAGTCTGAACTGGTCGACCAGTACTTAATAGTACACACCCAGGCTATGTGCCCAGTCCCCAGACTGATCTGATCGACCAGGGCATAAAAGTGCACTGTTCGGCAGTGTGCCCAGTCCCTAGACTGATCTGGTCGACCAGGTCTAGATGTACGACTTCTGTAAGAGCCCCCAGACCCCATCCTAACTGGTGGACCAGAATGATCTTGCAGTCAACGGGTGGGCCTAGTCCCTAGAAAGACTAGCGCACCAGGACTTTAATAAATGGCTCAATGTACTGCAGGAGAGAAGATAACCGTGTAAAGGTAACTCGGCCCAAGAAAGCCCAGTTAAAAATCAGGGTAAAAAGAAAGTCCACAGTGACCTCATGAGGGTCAATGGGCCACCCGCATGGTGTAAATAGCCCGACGGCCGCCGCTTCCTCTTCCACACTCAATAGTCTTTGCCATTTCCGCCGCTTTCTTCTCCTAATCTCCAGCGCACAAACTAGGTTTTCGACAACTGCCATCCGCGCACTCAGCGTCTCCCTCACGCAGCTTGTTAACCACAATGGTGAAGAAGAAGATCTCAGCGATGGAGGCGGCGCGCAAGAAGCTGATAGAGACCCATTGGCAGAAATCTCTAATGACTCAGAAGTCGTTAGAGACAATGGCGCAGGGAGGTCTGCTACCGACATCGGAAATGGTGGTGTGGAGGGCGCCGCCACCAAGTGAACGCTATCCTCAGCCCTATGAAGATGAAATTGTCGTGTTTGAGGACTATTTCCTTCGTGGATTAGGGATTCCAGTGCACAGTTTCCTTAGGGATTTGTGTATTTTCTAGGCAATTTCAATCTGCAATCTTCCCCCCAATTCTATTTTGACCATTTCTATCTTCGTATGCGTCTTTGCGAGTCTTTGTTTGGGGATAGCACCGCACTTCAATCTGTTTCGCCACCTGTATGTCCTAAAGAAGAAAGGGGAAGAGTCTGATGGATCTCAGGTGGCTGTCGGTTGTTTATTGCACTGAGGGAGGGTGTAAAGTCCCGCTGGATGGCCATTGGACATACATCAAACAACAAGAACTGGATGAAGCACTAGTTTTACATTAACCAAAATCTTGAAGGCCGACCAGTTCCTTGTGATATCACTCAGATTCCCCAATTCAATCCCCGGTGGTCCGAAAACTAGATGTGGATCAAATGGTTCAGGTCAAAGAACTGTTATCCCTGATGGTTTTCAGCAAGATTGACGGGATTGTGGTTGCCATCTAGTTTATTGTCCATCGTATCTAGCCCCTGAAGGGGAGGGTGAACTTCATGTTTGAGTATCCAGGGCGTGGAGACCTGTCTCGAGAGAGCAGAGAAAGCCTAGAGCATGAAGAAACGGAGAATCGACTATCAAAGATGTTTGAGGGTTTCACCAAGTATTCCTTCCCGTTAGAAGGTGTACCTCCATTTACTTTGAAGAATCCTCCACCATTGGTAAGTGAAGGGCAATTATAATGCACTATGTCAGTTAAACTTCACCTATGTGATTGACTTGTAATGTGGCTTAACAATGTCTTGAGCAGGATCACCGATCTTATGTGTCACTTGTTCCAGTAGAACAATGGCCTATTGGTGGTGCGATCCGAGGCCAGCAGAAGAAAACCGGACCATTGTCAGAGGCCGAACATGGTGGCCAAAGCAGAGAAGAAACTTCGGGTGTTCCTAAAAAACAGCTGAAGCGTAAGGCGACAGGGAAGGACCCAATGCCGCCGTCACTAGAGAAGAAGGCGAAGCCCACCAAAAGCAAGACTGGTGGGAAACTGAAGATTGGTGAGGAGGTCGAGACGCGACACTGAGCAATAATCGAGAGCTCAGACTCTGACGCAGAGGATACAATCCCCCTGAGTCAGAAGTTCAGAGCCAAGCGCACCGAGGAACAGCCGCGCCGACCGACCACCACCACCAGTACTCCACGTCGGCAGCCATGAACCCAGCCGCAGACAACACCACCACGGACCACATAGGCGGCAACCGAAGGTAGCGGAGGGAACAACCCTCAAAGGAGATCAGAGATGACTCAAAGGCCAGCGCCCGAGCAGTCGTTATCGGGGCAATAGAAAGTCCCAACTCTGAATCCTCAACCACCCCACTCAGAGTCTGGTGGTGGGGGAAATGGTACTGGTGGACAGAGCGGGTCATCCAGCCGTGGAGGAGCTGGACGCTTTTGGTGCTTCATCAAGTAGTCCACCAGGTATGGACACCTGCGCTTTTCAATACATTTATTATGTCATGCTGATCATGACTACCTGCCGGTCTTGCAGACAAGCCAGCACGGAAGAAGATGGGAGTCCCCAGGGTCAGCAGTCAGAGACGCATGCCAAGGTTCCAGAGAACCAAGACAAAGTTGCTCAAGAGGCCGACCACCCTTCTCCACCAATGGCACCGCCATCCCCCCATCATGAAGACAACGAGGTTGCTCAGGGAGGTGTGGTCGGTCACATTCTGAGGAGGGGGACATCGTCGACCACGGCTCAATCACAGGCCAGAACCGATGCACCTGCCACTCAAAATCCTTCTGAAGAACTAGAAGAGATCACAGGTCATCCTGAGAAACCAAAATGGGTTCCAGGAAAAGTAAGCTTCATAGCCTGTCAAGTAGAAGACGGAGAGTGGCAGGTATTTGAATCCAAGGTTGACGCCCCGATCCAAGAGAACATTGAGACCTCCTTCAAACAACTGCGGGAGCATGTATAGGTACATACTTAAAATGAGCATTCGGTGTGTGACTAAAACATTAGCCAGAGCTAACATGTTATAATACTTTTCGGGGCCTGCAAAACATTGCTCAGCAGCGGGCAGACATGATAGAACAGTTCCGGCCTATTATGGCCGAAAATGAATGCCTGCATAGTGAAAACCGCGCCCTGACGTACAAGGTTAGCATTCTTGAAGGGAAGGCAAAAGGTAAAAGTACTACCCACACCTCTGGAATATCTGCTATTGTGTGAAGGATCTATATTTTACTTGTTACTGGGATGCAGAACTGGAGGAGGGCGATCAGCTGAAAGCGCAGGAGTTATCACGCGCCCAGCAGCGCATTGAAGAACTAAAGTTAAAGATGGCAGGTCCGTAACCGACCATATTCTTATTCTTATGCTCCAAAATTATTTTAACACCAATCAATATTTGTCTGAACAGAGCTCTAGAGAAAGCACATGGCGCAGTTTAATGTGCTGACTAATGAAAACACCAGACTCAAGGAACGCTGGCGAGAGGTCGAGGCCAGACTGAGGCCACTGATGAAAGTATTGTCTCCAGAAGCCAAGGAGATATCTGACCCAGTGAACAGCCCTGAAGCTGTCACGGATCTTTACAAGAGGGCCTGGCCCTTGTTCAGAGATTTCGTGCATGAGGCGGGTCAGTTTGCGCTGTCCTTCGTTCTGGCGCTGGCCAAGTCGCACTATCCCCGAATCGACCTCAAAAGGGTTAAAGAAGGGGCAGCGGCCAACACCAACCCAGAAGAAGTGAATGATCTTCGACTTGGCTTCTAGGACACTGCATCAAGGGTAATGCAGAACGTCAAACTGGTTAATGAAGGATCATCAAGCCAGGCTTCTTGAACTACCGAGCGCCTCCTTGTCAAGTCACAAAAAACTGCCCGATGTACATATGTTCTTGTTTGTTGTGCTCGGCCTGTACCGAGTGTTTGGCTATTTACTCATAGTTATCCATGTAATGATATTTGCAATACCATTGATTCAGTTAGAGCTAGGAACTCTTAACTATAATGCTTGAGGTAGGTAAACACATAGAACTACAAAAAATGACATAAACAACATAAGTTAAAATTATGAAACTTCAGTAGGGTCACAACAAGCAATTAATTCAAGTCAAGTTGAAGCGGTAAACGAGTATGAAACTTTGTTTAGTTTTTAAAGAGGTTCATATGCATGTGGTCATGTAGCATCCTTTGAAGCGAATCAGCTCGTTAGGTGACTAGGTGGCCTCTGTGGAACAACACTGTTGCCGGAACGCTTAGGACCCTAGTACCGTTAGAGAGCTACTGCTAGTATCTCTTGTGCTCTGTGGCTCGGAGCCGTAACACGTGATCGGAGAAACTAGAGACAGTGCCTTTTCTAATTATTCCTGTCGGAGCATTTAGACTGTACGGCTTGTTTGAAAAGTATGTTTTACAGATAAAACATTTGCATGAAAGGAGTGAAGCATGAACCAAACTTTATTAACTTTGACTGGACACAAAGGAAAAGAAAAGATACATATCTTATTCTATGTCGCCTATCAAGGGTAGAATCTTATAAGCTGCTCGATGTGCCAGGAGCTAGGTACATCGATGCCATCTAAAGTACAGAGCCTATAAGATGTAGGCCTAGTGACTGCCTTTATCATGAACGGCCCCTCCCAGTGAGAGGGCAGCTTATGAAGGCCTTTCGTCTTCTGCTTGCGCCGGAGCACCAGGTCACCGACAACGAAAAAATGATCTTTGACGTTGCGGTTGTAGTAACGGCGCAGGCTAGCCAAGTACCGAGCGTTCTGAACGCACGTGCCAAGGCGTCGTTCTTCCAGGATGTTGATATCGAGCTCCCGTGCTTCATCCGAGGCGTCTTCATCGAAATACGCGATCCTAGGGGACCGATGAGCAACCTCGGCTGGTAGCACGACTTCAGAGCCAAATATCATGAAGTATGGGGAGATGCCCGTGCTGCGACAGGGCTGAGTACGCAAGCTCCAGATCACAGCTGGTAGTTCTTTTAGCCATCGTCCCGGGTACAAACCATCTTCGTAGAATAAACGCTTGCGCAAGGCATCGATGATCATGCCATTGGCGCGCTCGACCTGTCTGTTAGCTCGTGGGTCAGTGACAGACACGTATTTGACTTGTATGGACCAGTCATCATAGAAGTCCCAGAAGTGACCTCCTGTGAACCTGCTGCCAAGGTTGGTGATAATGCTATTGGGAATGCCAAAACGATGGATGACATCATTGAGCATCTCCGAAGCCTTCTTTGCCATTGCTTTGACTAGGGGTTTAAACTCGATCCATTTAGAGAATTTGTCTATGAGGACATAGACATACTTAAAACCGCCTAGTGCTATTTTAAATGGTCCGATCATGTCGAGTCCCCAGCATGAAAAGGGCCAAGAGACCGAAAATCGATCATGTAGTTCATGTGCAGGGACATGAATCTGTTTGGCGAAGAACCGACAGCTTTTGCAAAGTGTCGAACTAGGTGTTCGGCATCGGCTACGGCGCTGGGCCAGTAGGAACCAGCTCGAAAAGCCTTACCGACCAGCGTTCGTGATGCCGCATGGTTACCGCATGTGCCAGAATGGATTTTGTCTAGCAAAGCAATGCCGTCCTCCGGTGTGATGCACTTTTGGAGTATTTCAGCTTTGGCGTTCTTGCGCATGAGCTGGCCGTCAACTAAGATGTAATTGCGACTCCGACAGACAAGGCGCTCTGCTTCATTCTTATCATCTGGTAATGCCTTGTTGATAAGGTACTGGATGAACAGCAACCTCCAGTCTGGTGGAAGGGTCTCAGGATGGTCGACCGACTGATCGATCACGTCGTGGTTGAGCTCAGGCTGGTGGTCGAGCTTCGGACTGTTAATTGGACCTGAAGGTTGGTCGACCTGTTTGCTAACCGGAGCCACCAGGTGGGAAGTGCTGGGATTAGGCGGTGGTTGCGTGTCAGGGTTTGGCGACGGTAACAGCTCAGGAGACTGTTGCCTTTTGTCTGGCTTCCCCTCGTGAATGGATGGTGTGATCAGATCGTGAACAAATACTCCATGAGGGACTTCTGATCGGGATGACCCTAATTTGGACAATTCGTCAGCTGCTTCGTTTTCTGCCCGGGGCACGTGAATGAACTCAAGGCCATAGAATTTGTCTTCAAGTTTTCAGATCGTAGCCACATAGGCGTCCATCTTTTTGTTGGTGCAGTCCCAAACCTTGTTAACCTAGTTAATTACCAGGGCCAAATCGCCATAGACGAGAAGCCGCATGACACCAAGCTCGATAGCAATGAGGAGTCCATGCAACGTAGCCTCATATTCGATGGCGTTATTGGAAGCTTTGAAGTGGATACGTAGAACGTATCGCAGCTGACCCCAGGAAGGTGCTACGAAGAAGACTCCGGCTCCTGCGCCACCTATATTTAGCAAGCCATCAAAGTACATCTTCCATTGTTCTTCGACCGTATCAGATACGGGTAACGTTATGTCCTTCCATTTAACCAAAAAGTCGGCCAGAGCCTGAGACTATAGTAGTGCGACTGCGAAATCCTAGCTGAAAAGGACTGAGCTCGATCGCCCACTTGTTCTGCCAGTGGCGTCCTTGTTGCGCAGGATGTCCCCTAGCGCATACTTGGTAACCACGGTGATGCCATATTGCTAGAAGTAATGTGAGACCTTCCTTTTAGTGACCAGAATCACATAAAGGAGCTTCTGGATATGCGGATATCGCTGCTTGGTCTCGTTGAGTACTTCGCTAATATAGTATATTGGTCGCTGAACGGGATGAACGAACTTGGGTTCGTTGCGCTCGATCACTTAGACGGTGCTGATCACTCTATCGGTGGCGGCGATGTAGAGTAGTAGGTGCTCATCCCCTATAGGTGCCGTGAGGACTGGTGGTGAGGATAAGTAGGTCTTGAGCTCGTTGAAGGCGGCGTCGGCTTCTTCGGACCATACGAACTTCTCCTTCGCTCTGAGTAAACAAAAAAAGGGAAGACCCTTGTCACCAAGTCAGGATATGTACCTGCTAAGGGCGGCCATGCATCCTGTGAGTTTTTGGATGTCCTTGACGCACTTGGGAGGCTTCATATCCAGCACAATTTTGGGTTTCTCAGGGTTAGGCCGTATGCCGTCTTGCTAACCACGCTACCGAGAAGTGCGCCGGAGGGAACACCGAATACGCACTTGTTCGGGTTGAGCTTCCATTGAAACACATTTAGGGCCTTGAAGGTCCTATCAAGGTCATCGATCAGGGTCGAGGCCTCTTTAATTTTCACCACTACGTCATCAACGTATGCTTCGCATAGTCCGTCACGGATCTCTGCTTCGAGGCACTGTTGTATGGTGCGCTGGTATGTTGCACCAGCTTTTTTAAGCCGAACGACATGGTCGTGTAACAGTAAGCACCGAAGGGAGTTATGAACAATGTCTTTTCCTGATCATCTAAAGCAAGGGCGATCTGATGATAGCCCGAGTAGCAATCTAAGAAAGAAAGCAATTGGCAACCCATGGTGGAGTCGACCACCTCGTCGATGCGAGGGAATAGAAAGGGGTCTTTTCGGCAGTGTTTGTTAAGATCGGTGTAATCAATGCACATCCTTTATTCATTATTCTTTTTGCGTATAATGACTGGATTTGCTAACCAATCCGGATGGTTCACTTCTCTAATGAAGCCGGCATCTAAGAGCCGGGTTATTTCTGCCCTAATTGCCTCCTTCCTGTCTCGAGCGAATCATCGTAGCTTCTGCTTGACTGGTTTAGCTGTCTCGGAGACATTAAGGAAGTGCTCGATCCATTCCCTGGGGACACCGGGCATGTCGACAGGTTTCCATGCAAAAACGCTTATGTTCTCCTACAGGAAACGGACGAGCGTGTCTTTCTATTTGGGGTCAAGGCTGCCCCCGATCATCGCCGTCTTGCTGGGATCTCTGGGGACTAGGTTGACCGTCTTGTTCGCCTTGTTAATCTCTTCAGGGCACTGAAGCTATTTGACTGGAGGCTCGAGCTCTGCAGGCTTTGAGATCCTGAGTTGGAAAGTAGTTTCCTCCATGCGTGCTTTAACTTCTTCGGCCTCAGCGGCGGCGAACGCACTTGTCTCGCATGCATGAGCCATGAGGACGTTGCCGCGGAGAGACAGGTTACCCTGCATGGTTGGCAACTTGAGGACAAGATAGCCATAGTGTGGTACAACCATGAACTTGGTGAGGGCAGGTCTACCAAGTATTGCGTGGTAGACACCATTGAATTTGGCCACGATGAAGTTGACGTAGTTGACACGGAAGTGTTGTGGTGTTCCAAACTGAACTGGCAGCGTTATCTGCCCGAGGGGCATAGAAGGCTTGTCGGGCATGATGCCCTAGAACGGTGAATCATAGGGCTCGAGCTGATCCTCAGATAGACCAAGCTCTAGGAAAGCATGGTGGAAAAGGATATTCAGGGCACTGCCGCCGTCTATCAGCACTTTCTCAAAGTGGACGTTGCCGATTACTGGATTGAGGACCAGAGGAAAACGACTTGCGTCTGGCAGTTTGGCCCACATGTCGGATCGACTGAAGGATATGGGCTGCTTTGACCAGGCTGGAGCTCGAACATCGGTGACGAGCGTATTGGCCTCTGAAAGTGCTACCATGTGCCTCTTGAGGAGCTTCTTCTCCCGTGCGTTCTCCATGGCGCCTTTGCCTCCGAAGATCATGGCAGTCACATGCTTCTCCGGGTCCTTGTAGGCGTGATGTGGGTTCTTGCCGTCGTCCTCATCGTCATCGGACTTGGTGCGCGTACTGGGCTTCTTGGGATAGCCCTTCTTGTTGGTACGCTGCCGCTTGCGGGCGAAGATGCTGGCGAAGCTGTGACATTCGCCGAAGGTGTGCCCCTTGTTAGGATGACGGGGGCAGTCACCGTTGAGGATCTTATTGTACTCGCCGTAGTCGCCGTCGACCTCGCGCTTCTGGCCCTTGTCGGTGTTGTTGACGAAGTTGCGCTGGTGGTTGCCGCGGTTACGGCGATCCCCATTGCCGTCGTCCCACCGCCTGTACAGTCGGTCGTCATCGTGACGATTGGTCCGATTGTCACGGCATTCGTTAGCTCAGTCGTCGCAGCGATTGCCGCTGCGGTCTTCTTGTCTAGGGTTACGGCGATCAGGGCGAGGCCCCCGTCGGCTGTCGTGGTCCGGATCTCTGTCGTCGTCATCGCGGATGCGCTTATATACGTCGTGGGTGCAATCATCATATTGAACGAGGGCTTCGTCAACGCACGCCCATTCTTGGGCAATGTTGAACATTTCCTCCATTGTTGCCGGCTGCTTGCGCAAGAGTTCTTTGCGTAGGTCGGTGTTGTGTGGCTGTCAAAGCCCGGCGATGAAGATCCCGATGGCCTCCGGGACACAAAGATCTTTGACGGCGATCTAGACTGAGCTTCCGCAGCCTTGAGATGGTCGAGGACGGCCTGAATTTCTGGCGTAGCCTGCATGTCGCGGAGTCGCTGGACCACTGTTGGTATCTGCTAATGCCTACTGAATAATTCCGCAAGCGCACGGATACGTTGTAGCACTTCACCGGATAAGTATACCCGGTTTTTAATATCGAACCCAAAGGAAGATGTGTGAGGGTCTTCTAAACTACACTTAACCAACCGAGTAGCAAACAAGGTTTGTAGAAGGTAGGGATATAGAGGGGACAACTAGGGCTTCTAGTTCAGGCTCAAGTAAATTATGATTAAAATGTTTTACTAGGGAGTTGGATAGAATAAGCAAGACAGAACTATACTTAACTACCAACTATTCTCTGCTAGGCCTCTTACCGACGGGATAGTGGAATAAGTAAGATTCAATGGAGCTATAAGTCACCTCCGCGAGCTACCACCAAATCCGGACAATAGGGTACATCTACGAGTAACGGAGTCTAAGCACCACGCTTACACTACAAATACTACTCTAACCCAAGAGCTACAAGGATTAAAGTACTAAAAAAGAGTCGTAAACTAGCAAAACAGAATAAACAATGTTACTTACTTGAGCACGAAGTTGACTCCAAAGTAGTCTCGGATACAAGCCGTAGAGGTAGCACCGACAGGCCGATACTCCTCCAAAACTTTCTCTTTAAACTCTTTTCTCCCCCTCGAAGAACTAGCTTCTAGAGGTATAGAACTAGCTCTCTCTTGGAATGCTAACTCGAGAGGTCATCCATTCAAGGGACACCTCCGAGAATCCTAATTAGGTTTTCTAGCTAAAGCTCTTCTCTTCTTCTCTTGGATTCTCCCTCGGGGGGTGTGCCTCTCCTTTTATAGCCCTGGCGAATCAACGTGAGCCCTTGGATCGAACCGACCTTGACGGATGGTGGAGATCATTCCTCAAAAGGCGGTGGAGTAAACCGGGCGAACCGAGGCGCGAAGGGGTGGCCCCAGACCCGGCCGGTCCCAGGCCGCGGGCCGGCCCGGCCTTTGGCCGCCCCAGGCCCTTGGCTTAGTGTGGTACCTTCTCGTCTCTTCCGGAATGTTCTGTGTTACCGTGGTGTCCATTCCGGCATTCTACGTTGCGGTGTAGCTCAAAAGTGTGTCTTTTCCGGTGTTTACCCGCAAAACCATTGATTCACCAAAACTCGTGGAATTCGTTAGTTAAAGCTCTACTCTAGGTAGATGGATTGATTTTATATCACTTTAGAAGATTAGTTGACGGTTGGATTTGATCATTAAGGACCGTCAACAACACCCCCACACTTAGGCTTTTACTCGTCCTCGAGAAAAGGTTGGATCAGACATAGCTTTAGGGCGAAGAGATCAACATATGCTCATTCACGGTGATTCCCGCCTTTGTGAGATTCAAAAGTGTCTACCAAACAACTTGAGAAGTTGAAAAGTAGAACAGTCAAACAGATTACCTTTATCTCACTGCTAGGAATATTAGAGATTTTTGTAAGATTTTTGAAATAAATATGTAGCTTACCCGCTCCTCAATGTGGTTCTCTCAAATCACTCATCATATGTGGTATTTGTGGATCTCACTTAGGCATGAATGAGTGATGCCCTTCCTTGCAACCTACCTCTAATAGGCTTATGTGGAGTTTGAAGGTTTGGCAAGGAATAGTATACTTACCTTACACGTTACTGAGCCAACGTAAGAGTCCCAAGGAGAGAAGTGTCATACTCTTAGATCAAGATGTGCATGTGTGTGGAATATATGGTGGCTATCCTGTTCTACTTATGCTCATACTTTTTTTTGAAGGATATATCTCTCTTGCTTGAATTGGAGTGCTTGGAGACAATGGGCTATCTTGAATTTTTCTTTTCTTTTTCTTTCTTTTCTAGAGAGCTAGGCATCCTTGTGCCTTTTGTTCTTTTTAACGTTTGGACCCTTGTCCATTTTTTTTTATTTCAACTCTCCTTTTTCTTTTGCATAGCCCATGTCATCCTGCATGAAAACTTTATGCAAGACAGAGATTTCTGATAATGTTAGAGCATAGATGAACACAATCCTACCAAAATCTTTTTGGGTGCGTACTCTTAGTGTAAGAGCAGCACATTTTCTATGTGGATGGAAAAAAGACTGCGCCTACCCCCAGTGTAGGGGTAGTGCATATATGGAGTGTAAGTGGATCTTGATCTTGAGAGCATGATAAGTCTCTACAATTCGGGTCTCAAAAGCTGACAGAGCTCAGTGCAAAATAAGTAACTTATGTAGCAAGTTATGATCATGTATGGCTCTATAGGTATTTTAAAACCACAGAGGAGTAGCTTAGCTATTGTTTTTTGTGTTTTTGAAATAAATGCTCCAATACTCAGGCAGAGAAATTCAGGTTTTCATATTTCACTATCTCATACTTGTCAACAACTTAAGAAGCATTGGGGTCCCTATAAAGAGTTCCCAACAGCTGCAAGTGTACAGGAGATGAAGTTATGTGATTCCTGCCTTAAGTTATGACTAAGCCACTCATCCTTGAGGTGTAATCATATTTCATTAAAGGACATTCAATTAAGCTCAATTGTTTAATAAATGAGAGTGCTTTGGAGTGCGTACCTGGCTCCTGTAGATGTTCTTCTGTGTTCTTTACTGGTTGTCTCCCCCACACTTGTTTCCTATTTCCTTTTATGCACAACAAGGTGGAGACAAAACAAAACATATATCTAGAGAGAGATGATGACTCTAAAACTTGATTCTTTATTATAAATGAGGCACATTTATTACACGATGAAAGAATGAATTAACTAATTGAATTAATCAAACTAACTAATGAACTAATTAAGCAAACTAAAGAACTGACTCTCATGTGTGCCTATACATCTCTATCACTATTCCTTCTGTTCCAGCTCCTCAACCCTAGCCTTCAGCGCCTTATTCTTGAGACGCATCTCCTCCTATTTCAGCTCTAGATTAGCTATGCGTTGCACGGCCGTGGTCAGGGTGTTGAGCACCTCCGACAATGTCTGACCCCTGCAGATTATCCTAGTCTCCAGCGTGGCTAGGTTAAGTCGTGGCTGACGAGGGACTGGTGTAGCTCGAGCTTTCTTCTTCGGCGGCTCCGGGTTGGCTCTTGGTGGTGGATGGAACTTGACCTTGCTTGGATCCACCCGTACACCATCCAAAGTCACTCGCTCCTTCTCTGTGGAGTACTTCGCTCCAGTCACCACCCTAAACTTGGTGGTGACACCCAACAGCCTCTCCCCCTCTCTTGCGGATAGTAACTTGGTGCCCCGGGGGGAGAGAGATGCTAGGGCTGACCGAGCGGGCGAGGCTTATCTCAGAGAAGCGGCCGAGGGCTGGAGGCGCAATGGTCGGCCTCCCGATGGCTTGAGCGAAGCGCCGCCTCCTCCAGTGGAGCTCCTTGAGGTTGAGCTCGGACGACCTCCTTCGATGGCACCGGGACGATCGCCTTCGGTGGCACCACCGCTTTTTGCTTTTAGCGGGATGATCGCCATGGGAGGACCTCCCTCGGCTCTTCGACGGTGTAGGGAAGGCTTGGGTTGGCCATTTGGTGGGAGATGGAGAGATTGGAGAGCTTCCTTGCTGGGGCTAGGAGAGGAAAGCTCTTGGGATGAGGGGAGAATGACCCCAGGGGCTTGTTTATATAGTCCTAGTTCCTTGGGGTTGGGGTCATTCCATCCTAATCTATCCCGAGCATATATCGCGATAAGGCGGCGGCGGATACGGATCTCGGCCGAATATTCAGAACCCTAACGGAACAAGCTTCGCAACGAGAGGCGGCGGACCGCGAGGCGGCACTGGGAGACCGACCGGTGCGGGGGTGGGACCGGCCGGGTCCCACCCGGCCCGGTTCTCGGTGCCCTTTCGCGGGGTGCATTCTCGGCCCATTTCTCTCAAATTTTCTCCCATCGCGACCCGATTCACGACGGGCTTTTATTTTTAATAAATTAGGGAAAAGTTAAGAAATAAATTTTATCCAATTCCTCAGGTGGTCTAGAAGGTTCTAGAAAAATTTTAAGACGTTGGCCATTTACCTTGAATAACGTACCTTCGTGGTTTTGAAGTGTCACTGCTCCATGTGATGACGAATTTACCACCGTGAATGGTCCTTCCCATTTGCTTCGTAGCTTTCCATGTCCGAATAATCTCACCCTGGAGTTGAATAATAGCACCTTATCTCTAGGACTGAAGCTCTTCTTTTTGATTCGCTTATCATGCCACCTCTTAGTTCTTTCTTTATAGATCTTCGAGTTATGATATGCTTTTTCTCGCCATTCATCTAGTTCTGAGAGTTGCATCTTTCTTTTTGTTCCAGCAGCCTCGAGATCCATATTCCATTTCTTGATTGCCCAATGAGCTTTGAACTCGAGCTCTATTGGCAAATGACAGGTCTTGCCATAGACCAGCTGATAAGGCGACATGCCAAGAGGTGTCTTGTAGGCAGTTCGGTATGCCCATAGTGCGTCTGGTAGCTTCTCCTTCCAAGCGGTTCCCATCTCATTAACTATCTTTTGTAGGATATTCTTGATTTGCTTATTGGAAGTCTCAGCTTGGCCACTTGTTTGAGGATGGTAAGGAGTAGCCACGTGATGTTGAATCCCTTGCTTCATTAAGTAGTTACGAAAGTATTTGTCAATGAAGTGAGTTCCTCCATCACTAATTACCATTCTTGGAACACTGAATCTTGGAAATATTGTCTCCTGAAACATCTTCTTGGAATTTATAGAATTGGCGGCTTTGCATGGCTGTGCTTCTACCCATTTTGAGACATAATCAACTGCCACTAGAATGTACTCATAGTTGCCGACCCGGGAATGGTCCCATGTAATCGATTCCCCGGACATCAAAGAGCTCGATCCGAAGATTGTTGGTGAGGGCATAGCATCTCTTGAGTTGATATTGCCGTGCTTCTGACATGCTCCACATCTTCAGACGAAATTCTTGGTGTCTTCATACATGGTTGCCCAAAAGAATCCACTTTGCCAGATCTTTGCATGGGCTCGGAATGCACCATAATGACCTCCATATGGTGATGAGTGACATTTTTCAATGATCTGTAGTCCTTCCTCAGTAGGCACACATCTTCGGAGTAGTCCATCAGCACATACTCGGAAGAGATAAGGATCATCCCATATATGTAGATGACTTTCATAAATAAGCTTTCTCCTATCCGCTCCTGGTGGTACATATCCTGCAACCATAAAATTGACAATATTCGTGTACCAGGGATCCGACCTGGAGATGGCGTAGAGCGTGTCGTCTCGAAGAGAGTCATTGATTGGTAGTTCCTGCATATTCTTAAACTGCATTCTAGACAAGTGATCGGCAACAGGGTTTTCTACTCCTCTTTTATCTTTTATTTCTAAGTCAAATTCTTGGAGTAGCAAAATCCATCTTATGAGTCGGGGTTTAGCATCTTTCTTAGTGAGCAGGTATTTAAGAGCAGCATGATTAGTATAAACAATTACCTTTGCTCCTACTAAGTAAGATCTAAACTTGTCTATAGCAAAAACAACAGCTAGAAGCTCTTTTTCAGTAGTTGCATAATTAAGTTGAGGTCCTGTCAAAGTTTTGCTAGCATATGCTATTGCGTGATGTTTCTTTTCCTTAGTTTGTCCCAAAACTGCCCCCACAGCATAATCACTTGCATCACACATTAATTCAAAAGGTAGCGACCAATCAGAGGGTTGAATAATTGGTGCAGAGATGAGCGCTTTCTTAAGGGTTTTGAAGGCTATTAAACAAGCGTCATCAAATTCAAAGGAAGCATCCTTAGCTAGCAGGTGTTTGTTAGAAGTCTAGCAATGTACGAAAAGTTATGTATGAACCGTCTATAAAAGCCTGCATGACCTAGGAAGCTTCGAATTCTCTTCACATTAACGGGAGGAGGTAGTTGTTCAATTACTTCAATTTTAGCTCTGTCTACCTCTATCCCTCTCTCGGACACCAAATGTCCAAGTACTATTCCTTCTCTAACCATGAAATGACATTTTTCCCAATTAAGAACTAGGTGCTTTTCTTCACATCTTTGCAAAACCTTATCTAAATTTTCAAGGCATTTATCAAAAGTTTTTCTATATACAGAAAAGTCATCCATTAAAACTTCCATTATCACTTCAATCATATCAGAAAATATAGACATCATGCGTCTTTGAAATGAAGCTGGAGCATTACATAGTCCAAAAGATATTCTACGGTAAGCATAAGTTCCATATGGACATGTGAATGTGGTTTTGCTTTGGTCATCGGGGTGGATCGGTATTTGATGATATCTTGAATACCCATCAAAGAAAGAATGATTTACCAATCTTTCCAACATCTCATCAATGAAGGAAAGTGGAAAATAATCTTTCTTTGTTGCCTTATTTAGCTTTCGGTAATCAATATACATCCGACATCCCGTGACAGTTCTTTGTGGAATTAATTCGTTCTTGTCATTTTTAACAACTGTCATGCTTCCCTTTTTAGGCACAACTTGCACGGGGCTTACCCACTCACTGTGTGGCACAGGATATATGATCCCGGCATGTAACAGTTTCAAAACCTCTTTCTTAACAACCTCTCTCATCGCATTATTCAATCTACGTTGTGGTTCTCTAGAGGGTGTTATCTCAGGATCTGTAGGAATGCGATGGGTGCAAAGAACAGGACTGATTCCTTTAAGATCTTGGAGTGAATAGCCAAAAGCAGGTCTATGCTTTTCTAAGACTGTGATCAATCGGAAGGTCTCCTCCTCCGAGAGTTTATCATTAATTATTACAGGAGATTCTCGATCATTATTCAGAAAGGCATATTTAAGTCCAGAAGGCAAGGGTTTGAGCTCTATAGGAGGCTTAGGTGGTTCCTCAGACTCATCTAGAGGGTCAGGTTCTAGAGCACTATCTTCTTCCTCTTCTAGTGGTTCGGGATCATCCTCGAAATCCGGTTCGAAAGATGATTCAAGGGTTGTCTCTAAGACTTCTTCCATAGGATCAGGCTCTCGGGGAAGTGACTCGGTCCCCACTATTGAGAACACGAAGTTATGGATATAGGCGGTTTAAAATTCTTCCCAAGGCTAATGTTCAAATTCCCTTCTTGTCCTTCTTGCAAAAGTCTCTCTATAGGTTTCCCAATCAATACGTCAAACTCTATAACATCAAAGACATAGAAGCTCAAATGAACTCTTATCTCCTTGACATAAATAGGTAAGACAGAGAATTCCAAAACTTGGAATAAGGTGGCCTAAAGGACTTTTCATAAACTTTGTTGTTAGGGTTAAGGGCATGTCTTTTAAAAGATCTTGAGCAAATGTTGCAGACATGATGTTAACTCCCAGAATAGGATTGTATAATGCTTCGAAAGATCCCTTGTGGATTCGGCAAGGTATGGTGGTTGATGTAAAATCAACTCGGATGATATCGAGGAAAGCTCGATTCATTCAACCAATCATTGCTTATAATCGACACAAGCTCTTTAGCATTTTGCTTAAGGAAAGCCACCTCAGATGAATTTAAGACTCTGTTACTAGGTGACGACTTTGTTGTCTTCTATGGTCTCCTAATAGCATAATAATTCGAGGTGTTTCCATAATCAGCAAATATATCGTCCTCGATCTCGAGCATGAATTTTGGAAGTGAAACTTATTCCTCCTCCTGTGGTTCGTTGATAGTTGCAGGTTGAGATGTGGTAGGTGTGGATTCCTGATCAACTATCGGATCTTCTTCCTCTACTAGCTTCTTTAAAGATGCTTCATTTTCATGAATTTTTGTAAGAACATTTCTTGCAACATCAGGGGTGATATGCAAGAATGATCCTCCAGAAGCAAGGTTAAGGAATTTTGTGGTTTTTCTATTTAGACCCTTATAGAAATGTTGAAGTAGGACGGGTTTGGTATGGATAGACTAGGTCCAGAATGAGTTTAAGCAGTTAAAGCGTTCCCAGGCTTCAATTAAAGTCTCCTTCTTCTCTTGCCTAAAGGATAGGACTTCTAAGTGGAGATCCACTACCCTAGAAATAGGATAGAATTGAAGGCAGAATTCAGCACATAATGCTTCAGTCACCTTTGACACTCTCAACGTGGAGATCATACCAATGTCTAGCTTCTCCAGTCAAAGAGAAAGGAAAAAGCTTCCATCGGATAGTCTCATCGGATATATCCTTAATGCGCAAACACGGACAGGTTTGTTCGAATTCATTGAGGTGAGAATAAGGGCTAGCATTGTCTTCTCCAGAGAAAGATTGGTTTCTGACCATGTCTATTAAACATGGGCGTAGCTTATAGTCGAGGCTAAGATTGGCTTTATGGATGGCTCGGCCCTAAGCGTAGGCTCATGAAGTTATATTTATAGATAGGCGTGGAATTAAGTTGATCCATTGAAGGATAGAAAAGGTAAAGAGAAATGAAAAAGGTAAAGAGTGATAGTCTACAAAGAAAAGATAAGATTATAGTACAGGTTAAGATAAGTTGAGTGATCTCGGCGACATCTTCCCCGAATTGGCGCCGAGAAATGCTTGTTGGTATACGCTAATGCCTCTTGAATAATTCCGCAAGAAGCGCACGGATACGTTGTATCACTTCACCGGATAAGTATACCCAGTTTTAATATCGAACCCAAAGGAAGATGTGTGAGGGTCTTCTAAACTACACTTAAGCAACTGAGTAGCAAACAAGGCTGTAGAAGGTAGGGATATAGAGGGGACAACTAGGGCTTCTAGTTTAGGCTCAAGTAAATTATGATTAAAATGTTTCACTAGGGAGTTGGATAGAATAAGCACAGACAGAACTATACTTAACTACCAACTATTCTCTTACTAGGCCTACTGATGGGATAATGGAATAAGTAAGATTCAACGGAGCTATAAGTCACCTCCGCGAGCTACCACCAAATCCGGACAATAGGGTACATCTATGAGTAACGGAGTCTAAGCACCACGCTTACACTACGAATACTACTCTAACCCAAGAGCTACAAGGATTAAAGTACTCAAAAAGAGTCGTAAACTAGCAAAATAGAATAAACAATGTTACTTACTTGAACACAGAAGTTGACTCCAAAGTAGTCTCAGATACAAGCCGTAGAGATAGCACCGATAGGCCGATACTCCTCCAAAACTTTCTCTTTAAACTCTATTTCTCTCCCTCTGAAGAACTAGCTTCTAGAGGTATAGAACTAGCTCTCTCTTGGAATGCTAACTCGAGAGGTCATCCATTCAAGGGACACCTCCGAGAATCCTAATTAGGTTTTCTAGCTAAAGCTCTTCTCTTCTTCTCTTGGATTCTCCCTCAGGGGGGTGTGCCTCTCCTTTTATAGCCCTGGCGAATCAACGTGAGCCCTTGGATCAAACCGACCTTAATGGATGGTGGAGATTGTTCCTCAAAGGCGGTGGAGTAAACCGGGCGGCGGGGGCGCGAACAGGGGTGGCCCCTGCCCGGCCGGTCGAGGCCGACCGGCCGGCCGCTTTGGCCGCCTCGAGCCCCCGGCTCGGTGTGGTACCTTCTCGTCTCTTCCGGAATGTTTACGTGTTACCGTGGTGTCCATTCGGCATTCTATGTTGCAGTGTAGCTTAAAAGTGTGTCTTTTCCGGCGTTTACCTGCAAAACCATTGATTCACCAAAACTCATGGAATTCGTTAGTTAAAGCCCTACTCTAGGTAGATGGATTGATTTTATATCACTTTAGAAGATTAGTTGACGGTTGGATTTGATCATTAAGGACCGTCAACAACCGCGACGGCGATATTGGCACTGGGCGTCTTGTGGACTTGTCGATCACCAACCAGGTCGAACTCATCCGCAGGTTGCGGGGCAGCATCCTCCCTCTCTGTCGGTTGGCCCGTGGGGCAGGTGGCGGTTCCTGTTCGGCGTCGGCATCGGCCGCCGCTGCATCTGCATCAGCTCCTATGCCAGCAGGCTGAGGGGGTACCTGGACCTGAGGCTGGGCCAAACGGCGTCGAGCTCGGTCTTCATTACGAGCGATCCTTTGCTGCCTTTCCTGAACCATTTCGACGACGGGCTCTGCCTCATCAACGCTGACGTTGAAAACAGCTCTCCCAAACCCAAGAGGGAATTGTGGGAGGTCGGTTGTGTCGAATAGTTTGGCACTCGCTGGGGGAATTCGTCGTCGTCCACTGCGGAGGCGGTACTCGTGGAGGTAGAGCTTGCGGTGGCGGTTGCCCCGTCTAGCCCGGAGATGGAGCTTGAGCCACCTTCTTCCTCGTCGATTGATTGAGAGCTACTGGAAGCTTCTCTGAGTGGACGCAGTGGACAATATGCCTAGTTGTCCCATCGACATGGAACTCGATAAGCTGAGTTGGGAGCGATTGTGAGGGCTGGCTCCGAAAAATTCTCTCTGTCTGTCGCTGGTACACCCTGGAGGCGTTAGGCATCCCGAAGGGAAACAGGTTTTGTCCTGCCAGAATCTGGGCTTCACCTCTGGAGCTTGTCTGACCAGTTATCGGATGAGGTCGAGGATGACCCTGAGTGCTCAGAGGTTGGACCTCTATCGGACCTGGATCTGAGTGGTTGGCATGGACCTGAGAACCGTGCTGAGGTTGAGCCGTTGCTAGAGCCGGGTCTAGACGGCGACGCTGATCGACGCGGGCCTGTGCGCCACGTCAAGGCCGAGCCACGATCAGATCGAAATCCGAGCGGCGAGTATGTCTGACGCGACGCGGGCCTGTGGACCGCATTGTGGTCGAGCCGCGACCAGATTAGGATCTGGGCGTCGAAGCTGACTGGCACGAACCTGATGGTTGCACCTTGTTGCGGCCAGATCAGAGCCTGGGCGACGGAACGGATTGGTGTGGACTTGTGGACCGCGTCTTGCCGTGGCCAGACCAGAACCTGGCTGGCGTTGAGTGCCGGCGCGAGCCTGAGCCCGGCGCCGACGTGGTTGAACCAGAGTGAAGCCATCGTGGTCGATGGATTCGAGCAGATCAGAGTTGTTGATCTGCCTTCCTTGGTAGCGAGGGAGCGGTGGTCGGGTCGCCGGTCGTGGTGCCCTCGAGATCGATCCCGAGAGGACGAGGCGGCTGCGGAGCGTGAGACATTGGTGCTGGATCTACCGAAGTCCCTTCCACGTCTCCCGTTGCGGAGACAGTCCAGGTGAAAGAACCGACGGTGAAGTTCAACCCAGCTTCGATTTCCATGGTTGTAGCGAAGAAAACCATCTTGCTTGCTACTAAGTCTGCACGCGCACCCCCTACCTGGCGCGCCACTATCGACGAAATATCGACGACAGTCTACCATGGGTATAACGATGGTAGTGATTTATGGTGGAGGCACGCTATTAGACTACAAGCGAGATGGAACAGAAAGAATAGTTCACACGGTTTACCCAGGTTTGGGCCGCCTGATGCGTAATACCCTATGTCCTGCTCTTCTGTCATTGATGATTGAGTAAAAGATATATTTTGGAGGAGGTCCCTGTCCGCCTTATATAGTCTAGGGGCAGGGTTACAGATCCAGAAATCCCGAGGTGGTCGGTTACAAACAAACCGTATCTAAGCAGAATACAATAGGTTTCCTAACTGTCTAGTTGCCTTGCATGACAAGTAACTCCTAATTGTTCACCTAGGACACCAACCAGGCCAGAGAGGCCGATCGGTCTTGGTCTTGTGGGCCGAGCCACCCTATCTATCGAGGCCAAAGGCCAGCCGTGAGGGTATAGGGGTCTAAACCCCCATAGAAAGGATCCTCGGGACTTTCATATCCCTCAACTGAGTCCTCTTCATTGCCGTCTTCATCATTTGTTTCTTCGCCTCCCGCATCCTCTCTCTCTTCCTTCTTCTCCCCCTTGGTCCTCGTCTAGCTCATCCTGAGTAAGCATCACTTCTATATCCTTTTCTATGTCATTCTCCAACTGCTCTTGTGTAACACCCTAAAATTTGCATGTTTTCAAAGTAGCTAAATTGATTTAATTTTGCATTTGAGTGTGCATTGAAATTTAGAAAAAAATATACTAAAGTTTATTAAATTAAAATTAACTTTAAGGCTAGAAGCATCTCTGCGCATTCACGCCGCTGCATTATTTCTATTGTGATGTTTGGTTTTGACCAAATCCGAAAATAATTTCAAACTCCATTTGAAAACTTGTTCAACAAAAGAAAAGGGACTTATTTCTTTTTCTCCCTCACGTTGATGCTGCCCAGCTGCTGTGTGTAGAACGGCCCATCTCCTTTGTTCTATCGATGTCTCTCTCTCACGGCAGCTAGCAGGCCGAGGCAGGCCCCTGTAGCGCTGTGCAGCTCCTTCTTTTCTTATTGGCCGCTGGACACCACGGGTTCTTAGGACGGGATGTCTTCAACCGGGAGACGAACACAAGCAGGACTCCGACGACTCGAATTTCGCGTGCATTGTTCCGATTTTTCCCGGACTTGCGGCTTCTGGACTCTCTGGACTGCCCCATAAATAGCAGCCACGAGCCCGCACCTCTCCCCACGCCAATCCCAGCAACAGCCGCCGCCTTTTCTGTGCTCAGCATCTCGCAAGCCTACAGCAAGCCGCCGAGTTCACCTCGCCTTCTCGTCGCGTCGCAGCCGCCGTAAGCTGTCGGACGAGTTTCTCCTTGTCCTTGCGAACTCGTCGAGTTCAACCTCCTTCGATATCTCGCTTTGGCTCAAGTTCTAATCTCCGCCGAACTTCTGCAGAGCGCCGCCGTTCGCCGTTGTTCGTCGTCCGTCGCTCACAGCCGCTGCCCGCCATCGATTTCGGTACAGGTGAGTTCGTCTCGCCGTTCTCCTTCGATTGGTGCCGATCCCATTCGAAATCGAGCACCCTAGGCCTTGGTCCGAGCTCCGCCGATGAGTTTCAGTTGCCAACCATGGTTTCCTGGCCGCCGGAGTTCCTGTACGTGGCTGGCCACCCTTCTCCTACCTCCCTCCGATCTAATCCCATCCATCCATCCGAGATCCAATGAACCAAATCCATCCATACCCCTTCGTCGTGGTTTTACAAAAGAAAACCCCTATTCTTTATATACTGAACCCGCAGTCCCTCCCTCCAATGAAAATCTGATTTTCTTTATTTTATTTCGAAATTCGTTTCCAATTATGTACAAAACTGCCACTGCATTGTTTTAGTCATAAAATCTTCATTTTAACTCCGATTTGATCCGTTCAAGTTTGCGTTAGGTTCGTAATTAGATGCTCTACCAGATTATTAGCTTGTTAAACATGTTTTCAAACTTTTAATTTTGAGCTTAGATTTAATCTATTATTTTCTAAAGAAAAATTTTATTTAAATCATAACTCTCTCGTTTTAGATCCGATTTTTGTGATCTAAGCTTCTGTGTGACCCTAGCGACGTGTAGATTCATTTTATAAACTTTTCATCTTATTTTTATGCTATTGGTGTACTGTTCTAACTATAGCCTTGTTTGTTATGCATGATTGCTCTTTGGATGCGTGTTGTTGTTGTCGTGATTGATCAAGTTCAGTCAGTGAGCTTTACGTGGTGAACAAGAAGCATCGTTTGAAGAAAGATCTGAGAACAAAGAGTTAGAAGATTGGATCTAAAGTTTAAGGCAAGTATAGTTGGGATCTTCCTTGATGACCTACTCATGATTACACTAAATTTCATATGCATGTGTCCTTCTTGCTACCTATTAAGGATTTTCTAGCAATTGATTACCGATTACCTTGTAACCATGGAATATTGCATGTGGGTAGTTGTGCTAGCGTTTTATAACCATGATCTTTTAACTTGATTAATGATGTATGCAATAATGGTAAAAGATGACTTTTTAGCAATTTGGAATCTCAGGGGGTTAGAGTTTGTTCTCTTTTTGAGATGCTCTAAATTCCTCTTCATAAGGACTTATCTATAAGTAATCATCCAGGACTTAACGTACAGCTGTGAGGGCTACATGTCTCTGGCTCTAGTTCACCCAAGAGACCTTTTCTAGCTTGTGAGAGGAAGGGCCGAATTGGGTATAGGCCAACTGCTGTCCTTATGAGTATAGCCGTGATGGAATTGTGCCTTGTTGGAAGAGAGGTCCTATATCCGATGACTTAGTGTCCCTTGCTTGTTAGACGAACTTTTAGATGGCTTTATATGAGTTTTGGTGTCTTAGGAGTAATTAACCCAATGCATTAAAAATCATGACTCACGGTGAAAGTGTACACCTCTCTTGCAGAGTTGAACCGATATATCGTCAGGTGCCCACGGTTAGGGCGGCCAAGGAATTCTTATGGAATAGATGATCACCCTTTTATTCTTGCTAAATATTAATGATGATGTTTATATGACATTCTTTAATCTTGTTTACCCGATCATGTGGTTATGGGAATTGCTACTACCTTGATGCTATTAATTGCTAAAACTTGGCACACACTAAAAAGCTAAATGCAGTAAACCAGTGTCAGCCTTTTGAGCGTCATGAACCCCTGCTATACTTGTTGAGTACGACATGTACTTACGCTTGCTTAACTTTTCAATACTTTGGCAAAATCCCGGATGGGTACCAGATTGCTAGAGTCTCAAGGAGTTTAAGCTTGTGATCAACCAGTCAGCTGTCCCTGTGGAGTGGAGTCTTTACCTGAAGATCGAAGTGTCTTTCCGCTAATTGCTATCCGAGGTTATATTCTCTACTAATACGCTATTATAATTAAGCATTGTCTTTTGATATTACCTCAATTTGTGGCTATATGTGAGATTTGACTTTCTGGGCTCACATTTAACGTGTATCTGGTTTTGTTCTTAAAACCAGGTGCTACAAAGTGGTATCAGAGCAATATTAACTGTAGGACGCTAGCCTAGTTAGAACTAGTCGTTTCAGCATGTTTTCTTCCTTGCCTATTTCTTGCTTCACTTTAACCTTTGTTATTTTCTTAAAGATATGCTTGTTCTGGTCTCTACTCTATTACAAAAACTTGACTCTATCTTGATTCTTTCTGATCTCTCTAAATAGATGGTTCGTAATGAGAAGATTGCCCGCATCAACTCTGGAAAACCATGTTTGACTAGAGGATTCTATGGATAAGCTCGTTCTATCGCAACTCGACACACTGGTTGGTCCAAGGAGTACCTTACCATGACCTTTAGTGGTGAAGCATTCTTCCATCCTCAACTTATAAAGATATTGCATGATCACTACCCTGATCAAGAAGCTAGGGTGGAGTATAAGTGCACTAGGTGGACTCATCCTAGGTATGAGAACCACTGGAGCACAGAAGGACATGTCATAAGACGGAATGAGTTTACTGGTTCACATGTGGTGGAATCCATTCACTTATCTCCTGCTGATCGCTATGACATGCATACTAGCATATCTGATGCTGCTCACTAGGCGTTGTTGGAATATCGGGAAAACATTACGAAGAGATGCAGAATGACAAACAAAAGTACCTACCTCGACGCCCGCCTGGAAGTTTGCAATGTGTGATGGCTGATCCTCGTTCAGAGCGGAATGAACAACTAAGGGAGATGGCCTTTACCATCCAAGCTCTCCATCAGAAGTTGGAAGACAGTCAATTGGAGTTGGCGGAAGTAAGGCAACACTATGAAGAAGCCCTTGATGAGATTGATGAGTGGAGGAATCGTGCTGGACTGTTCAAGCTTAATGAAGTGGAGGACGTGCCACGCTCATCTTCACGCAAGAGATGCTACCCTGGATTCACTGCAGTCACACCGTGTTTAAGAGTTAGGAGTTTATGAACCCTATGTAATAAAGACGCTAGTAGCGATTGTTAAGTCAAGTCGAGTTTGTGTGCGGTGTGATCTCTTAAGTGCTTAGTTGATTTGTGCTTATGGTTATGATTGTTTTGGATCTTTGTAATGAGTGCAATGACCTTGTGGAGTTTTTCTACAATTTCATTTAGTTTATACAGGTATAAGGTTTAAGGATTAATGATATATAAATAGTTGGGTTCTTGTTTCTCTTCTGTTTCTTTTATCCTGCTTTTCTGGAGCAACCTGTCCCTTTTCGGTTTATGCCCCTCTTTTCGGTCATCCAAAAATCATGAGAAAATTCTGGACAATAGAAGACTTCATCATATTTCTCTGAGCGCAAGAACCACCTTCATATCTGTTATGGTTTGGGAGTTACGAAAATCACAAGTCGGTGCAGGTGTGCTGTCTGCAATCTGGAGCAGTTTATGTTGTGGATGGTTTTTGACCAACTTAACTACAGAATATGAGAAAGTATTCTACACGAAAGATGTAGAGGATTTCATAAGGGTTCCAACCATATAAGGCTCGCTATTATCTGATTAGTGGACATGGAGAAAGGGCTGTTGTAAGATGTTGCATCTGCGCTGCAAGACTTTCTGGAAAGAACATATGGTTGACTATGAAACATTATTTTAGCTTCGAAATCTGGGAAAGTGATGAATAAGAGAGTTGTTGCTTTGTGCTTTGGAATGACCTTGAGGTTATGTCTCTCAAAGTGGCCCTTACGAGGAGTATAAAGAGAGTTAAATGAGGATATTGGCTTAAGTGGTTCATGGCCAAATAGTTGAACTTATGTGTCTCAGGATGGCAGCTTTAAGCAAGGTTTGAAGCTGAGTTACCGACTCGGTATGATATACTCAATCATGGTTTACAAAAAGGAAAAAATGGACTAGTAATTGGAGTTAACCGAGTATATGTTTGGAATACCTAAGATGTCTACATGAAGCCTCTAACGACACCAGTGTCCGAAGTGTCGTGTGAGAAATTCACAGAAATAGCAGAGAATGTGGTAATTAGAAAGGCACCTAGTTTCCGCATAGATGAAAATGGTACTCTATGGTTTGGTAAGAGAATCTGTGTGCCTAAAGGGAAAGCCGTCCGTGAAGCAATCCTACATGAAGCACATGAGTCTGCTTACTCCATTCATCTTGAGAGTACTAGGATGTACCTAGATCTTAATGAGAAGTATTGGTGGTATGGATTAATGAGAGATGTGGCTAAGTATGTTGCCTTGTGTGACACGTGACAATGTGTGAGAGCTGAACACCAGAGGCCAGCTGGATTGTTACAACCAATGAAGATACCTAAGTGGAAGTGGGAAGAAGTAGGTATGGATTTCATATTAGGATTACCACGTACTCAGAGTGGTTATGATTCTATATGGGTAATTGTGGATTGTTTGACCAAGGTTGCTCACTTTCTACCCGTCAAGACCACTTACCGAGGACCAAGACTGGCAGAATTGTATATGGAGAGAATTGTGTGTTTGCATGGAGTGCCAAAGTAAATTGCGTCAGATAGAGGTACGCAGTTCATGTCTCATTTTTGGGAGCGAATCCATACTTCATTGGGAACTAAGTTGAATTTTAGTACGGCCTACCATCCTCATACTGATGGTCAGACTGAGAGAATTAACCAAATACTAGAAGATATATTAAGAGCTTGTGCATTGTAGTGTGGTACTATTTGGGATAAGAGATTTCCTTATGTAGAGTTCTCATATAACAACAGTTATCAACAGTCTCAAAATGGTACCGTTCAAAGCTTTGTATGGACGTAAGTGTAGGACCCTATTGTTCTGGAATCAAACAGGGGAAACACAAGTGCTTGGCCCGGATGTGCTTAGAGATGCTGAAGAGCAAGTCAGGATGATTAGAGAAAATTTGAGAGTGGCTCAATCACGTCAGAAGAGCCATGCGGACACTCGAAGGAGAGAATTGGCTTGCAAGGTAGGTGACTATGTGTATCTGAAAGTGTCACCTATGAGAAGTGTGAAGAGGTTCAACATAAAAGGAAAATTAGCCCCAAGATATGTTGGTCCGTTGAGGTACTAAGTAGACGTGGAGAAGTGGCATATCAATTGGAACTACCTGAAAGGTTGGCGGGAGTGCATGATGTGTTCTATGTGTCTCATCTTAAGAGGTGTTTGCGTGTGCCTGAGGAACAAATACCATTAGAAGAGCTTACTGTGGAAAATGATCTTACATATGAAGAGTTTCCAGTAAAGGTTTTAGAGACAGCGGAAAGAGTTAAGTTGAGTTATTAGGATGTGTAAAATTCAGTGGAATCGTTATTTAGAAGCAGAGGTAATTTAGGAACGAGAAGAGGATCTGAGAAACACCTATCCGCACTTGTTCGAGTAAGCAGCACAATCTCGAGGACGAGATTCTTTAAAGGGGGTAGATTTGTAACACCCTAAAATTTGCATGTTTTCAAAGTAGCTAAATTGATTTAATTATGCATTTGAGTGTGCATTGAAATTTAGAAAAAAAATATACTAAAGTTTATTAAATTAAAATTAACTTTAAGGCTAGAAGCATCTCTGCGCATTCATGCCGCTGCATTATTTCTATTGTGATGTTTGGTTTTGACCAAATCCGAAAATAATTTCAAACTCCATTTGAAAACTTGTTCAACAAAAAGAAAAGGGACTTATTTCTTTTTTCTCCCTCACGTTGATGCTGCCCAGCTGCTGTGTGTAGAACGGCCCATCTCCTTTGTTCTATCGATGTCTCTCTCTCACGGCAGCTAGCAGGCCGAGGCAGGCCCCTGTAGCGCTGTGCAGCTCCTTTTCTTATTGGCCGCTGGACACCACGGGTTCTTAGGACGGGACGTCTTCAACCGGGAGACGAACACAAGCAGGACTCCGACGACTCGAATTTCGCGTGCATTGTTCCGATTTTTCCCGGACTTGCGGCTTCTGGACTCTCTGGACTGCCCCATAAATAGCAGCCACGAGCCCGCACCTCTCCCCACGCCAATCCCAGCAACAGCCGCCGCCTTTTCTGTGCTCAGCATCTCGCAAGCCTACAGCAAGCCGCCGAGTTCACCTCGCCTTCTCGTCGCGTCGCGGCTGCCGTAAGCTGTCGGACGAGTTTCTCCTTGTCCTTGCGAACTCGTCGAGTTCAACCTCCTTCGATATCTTGCTTTGGCTCGAGTTCTAATCTCCGCCGAACTTCTGCAGAGCGCCGCCGTTCGCCGTTGTTCGTCGTCCGTCGCCCACAGCCGCTGCCCGCCATCGATTTCGGTACAGGTGAGTTCGTCTCGCCGTTCTCCTTCGATTGGTGCCGATCCCATTCGAAATCGAGCACCCTAGGCCTTGGTCCGAGCTCCGCCGATGAGTTTCAGTTGCCAACCATGGTTTCCTGGCCGCCGGAGTTCCTGTACGTGGCTGGCCACCCTTCTCCTACCTCCCTCCGATCTAATCCCATCCATCCATCCGAGATCCAATGAACCAAATCCATCCATACCCCTTCGTCGTGGTTTTACAAAAGAAAACCCCCTATTCTTTATATACTGAACCCGCAGTCCCTCCCTCCAATGAAAATCTGATTTTCTTTATTTTATTTCGAAATTCGGTTTCCAATTATTTACAAAACTGCCACTGCATTGTTTTAGTCATAAAATCTTCGTTTTAACTCCGATTTGATCCGTTCAAATTGGGTTAGGTTCGTAATTAGATGCTCTACCAGATTATTAGCTTGTTAAACATGTTTTCAAACTTTTAATTTTGAGCTTAGATTTAATCTATTATTTTCTAAAGAAAAATCTTATTGAAATCATAACTCTCTCGTTTTAGATCCGATTTTTGTGATCTAAGCGTTTGTGTGACCCTAGCGACGTGTAGATTCATTTTATAAACTTTTCATCTTATTTTTATGCTGTTGGTGTACTGTTCTAACTATAGCCTTGTTTGTTATGCATGATTGCTCTTTGGATGCGTGTTGTTGTTGTCGTGATTGATCAAGTTTAGTCGGTGAGCTTTACGTGGTGAACAAGAAGCATCGTTTGAAGAAAGATCTGAGAACAAAGAGTTAGAAGATTGGATCTAAAGTTTAAGGCAAGTATAGTTGGGATCTTCCTTGATGACCTACCCATGATTACACTAAATTTCATATGCATATGTCCTTCTTGCTACCTATTAAGGATTTCCTAGCAATTGATTACCGATTACCTTGTAACCATGGAATATTGCATATGGGTAGTTGTGCTAGCGCTTTATGACTATGATCTTGTAACTTGATTAATGATGTATGTAATAATAGTAAAAGATGACTTTTTAGCAATTTGGAATCTCAGGGGGTTAGAGTTTGTTCTCTTTTTGAGATGCTCTAAATTCCTCTTCATAAGGACTTATCTATAAGTAATCATCAGGGACTTAACGCATATTTGTGAGGGCTACATGGCTCTAGCTCCAGTTCACCCAAGAGACCTTTTCTAGCTTGTGAGAGGATGGACCGAATTGGGTATAGGCCAACTGCTGTCCTTATGAGTATAGCCGTGATGGAATTGTGCCATGTTGAAAGAGGGGTCCTATATCCGATGACTTAGCGTCCCTTGCTTGTTAGGCGAACTTTTGGATGGCTTTATATGAGTTTTGGTGTCTTGGGAGTAATTAACCCAATGCATTAAAAATCATGACTCACGATGAAAGTGTACACCTGCAAGCAGAGTTAAACTGATATATCGTCCGTGCCCACGGTTAGGGCGGCGAAGGAATTCTTATGGAATAGATGATCACCCTTTTATTCTTGCTAAATGTTAATGATGATGTTTATATGACATTCTTTAATCTTGTTTACCTGATCATGTGGTTATGGGAATTGCTACTACCTTGATGCTATTAATTGCTAAAACTTGGCACACACTAAAAAGCTAAATGCAGTAAACCAGTGTCAGCCTTTTGAGCCTCATGAACCCCTGCTATACTTGTTGAGTACGACATGTACTTACGCTTGCTTTACTTTTCAATACTTTGGCAAAATCCTGGGTGGGTACCAGATTGCTAGAGTCTCAAGGAGTTTAGGCTTGTGATCAACCAGTCAGCTGTCCCTGTGGAGTGGAGTCTTTACCTGAAGATCAGAGTGTCTTTCCGCTAATTGCTCTCTAAGGTTATATTCTTTACTAATACGCTATTATAATTAAGCATTGTCTTTTGATATTACCTCTATTTGTGGCTATATGTGAGATTTGACTTCCTGGGCTCACATTTAGCGTGTATCTGGTTTTGTTCTTAAAACCAGGTGCTACATCTTGAGTAAGTTGGTCCTCTAGGGCATGCTCTCCATGGCTTGGCTGGGCATCATTCTTGTGGCATTGGGGTGCACTCTTAGGTGTCCGTGGCATTTCTTGGTTTGTTCTAATACATGCAAGAAATGAAGTGTAGTAGTGAGGAGCAATAGTGATTAGTACTAGGACTAGTAGTGATGAGTAGTAGTGATTACTAGGACTAGTAGTGATGATGAGTAGTAGTAGCAGCAGCAGTAGTACTAGTAGCAGCAGCAGCAGCTTGTAGTAGTAGTAGTAGTAGAAGAAGAAGAAGAAGAAGAAGTAGTAGGGACACATATGCTCTCAAATTAGTGGAAAACAAATAAGAGAATGAGAAACCAGCAAATAACATGAAAGAAGGAAACAAATACAGTAATAGTAGTAGTAGGAGCACATATGCTCTCAAATTAGTTGGCTGCTCTGTACAACGATCCACCGCTATGTGGTGATCATAGAAATTGGTTAAAACAAATCCCATTGCCACTACCAGACCATACACCTCTAGGGGAGGCTAGTAACGAATGGCACTCCATTGCCACTACTTGACTATCTTGTTGTCTATTAACACTGAATTTCGGTAAAGGCTGAGGAGATGACAGGTGGGCCTTGCATGCAGAGCATTCGGCAACATCATGCGGTCGGCTCTTCTTGGCGATTCGGCAAGTATCCATGCAGGCGGCTGATTCTGGGCAATTCGGCAAGTATTTGCGCGGTCGGCTATCTCTGAAGGCGGTGACTCCATTCGGGAAGCAAAAGGTGGCAAGTAAAAGCCGGTTAGAAGGAAAGAATCGTGATAATCGAGGACTCCGAAAAGGATTAGAGCTAGGACAGTCATATTTTCCTTAAGTATCGTGTAATCGTAATCTTTTAGGACTTATGCTCTGTCCGGGGTATAAATATAAGCCCTAGACCATTGTAAACAGAGTTCACAATCAAATCAATACAATCGGCCCCGTGCCAAGTTTCGAGTCTTTTGTTGTGTCGTCGAGTTCTTCGAGAGGAGCCATCGATCCGTCGACCTCCGTAAGTTCCGACAACCTTGTTATCATGTCTAGTATCATGCGGTGGATTTAGACGTTGATGCAAGTAGTCTTGTTTGTCTCGACTGGATGGCTGTGCGGCAGGCGTTTGCTTGACAATCAAGAGGTCTTTGCTTGTGCTTTGTTTATCTCGACTAGATGGCCGTGCGGCAGGCGTTTGCTTGATAGCTTAGCGAAGCAAGATAGTTATCGGCTCTATTAGATTTGGCAAGATCTAGTAGATTCATTAAGTTATCACGTGTTGCATGTTTTAAATATTTGTAACACTCTTTTGCCCAATCTAGATTGGTTAGCTTTGGCTTCTTATTTTCATAGATCTATTTGTCCTCCAATGTTCTTACTTTCATGCCATCATGATAAATAGATTACATACTTACATAGCCGAATTAGATCAATCTAGGTTGTTACATGTTGCGGGTTCTTGCACGTTAGAAGCATTTAAACCTTGATAGGATTAGGTGTCGTGCGGCAGATACAAGTTCTTGATTGGTTTAATCGTGATAGCTTGTTTGTTCCTTCTTCATGGACCCCAAGTCGGCTGGTTTGCCGAGCTTGGTTATGTTTCAAGTCATGATCAACTTTCACTTGCTCAAACATGTCTTATCATGCATACGTATTCGGCAATTAACGCTTTTACGTGTTTTTTGTCTTTATATTAGCCGAACGATGTATGAACATGATTGGCGACAACTTCTATAGCTGTATGTCGTTGTAAGTGGCTTCGAGGGGTCGTATATACGGGAAATGCGGTCTTACCCGGCATGTTCTGATTTTGTATTTAATGACCTTTTATCCCTTGTCAATTTCAGGTCAAATTGACTGGCACGCTTCCGGATCTTCAAACCGTTCGGTTGCCCGATTGAAGCCACGCTTTTCGGCTTGCTTTGTGTGACGACACACGATTGTGTCGCATTTTGTGTCAACACACTTTTTGGCACGCTTCGGTGGGACCTCGTAGTTCAAGATGCACGAAATCAACAACGATCACGTTCGGGTGTGACCTTGGATGAGTTGCTAGAGAATTCAAGGGAATTGGTGCAACAAGCATGTGATCAATTTCAACAGAAGTGCTTGATGTCCTTTTCCAAGAATAAGAGCAACAAGGTGTTCCAAAAGCAATCGTTGCCAAGGGTTCTCCTTCCACACCAATCTGATTTCACTGAAGAGGAGGATGATTAGAAGATGTCAGATTTGGTTTACAAAGCTTTGGGAGAAACTATGACAAATCATCACACAACCTTTTTGAACACTTTTCGTGCAATCATGGTTAATACCTTCGGCCCAACGGCCGATAAATACTTTGAGAAGAATGCAGGCCCAATTCATGGACCGACACTCTTCCATGTGCCAAAGTATCAAGAGAAGTCTGTTGGAGATGATGGAGCATCTGGCTCAAACAAAGGTGGACCAGCTCCCAATGAGAAGCAACAGCCTCCTGCCTATGGCCAGGTGACATTTGAAACAACAGGAGACGTACCACAATCAGCTTTCAAAGTGTCTCCAGCATCAAATAGACTACAAAGGAATATGTATGGAGATGGATATTAGGAATTTACTGATTACACTGCTTTGGATGCTTTAACAAACCTAGGGTACAAGAGTGTGTCAGGGATACCTTCTGGAAGGCAAGCACGTGGAACTCCGAATTCAGACATTGATCTTATTATGCATAGGATGGCTGATATGATGCAGAATCAGTTCGGCCTAAAGCCAAAGAATCAATCCTATTCATACAAGTCTCCTTATCCAGAATGGTGCAATAGAGTGGCACTTCCTCCAAGGGTTAAGCCTCCAACAGATTTGACTAAGTTTTCTGGTCAAGATGACACTAGCACTTTAGAGCATATTAGTCGTTACTTGATGTAGCTTGGGGAGGCCTCCACAGATGAAGCTTGGAGAATTTGGTATTTCCCTTTCTCTCTCACAGGACCAGCTTTCACATAGTTTACCTCCTTGCCAGCTCATTCCATTGGTACATGGGCAGAGCTAGAGCAGAAGTTTCATGCGTACTTCTTCACGGACACTAATGAAAAGAAGTTGGTTGACCTCATGAGTGTGAGACAGAGAGCTAATGAAACACCACATGAGTATCTTCACAGGTTCAGAGAAACCAAGAACCTTTGCTATTCGCTGAACTTACCAGATGATCAGTTGCTAGGGATGGCGATAGCAGGCATGCAGCCGAATGTTAGGGAGAAACTATTCGGCATGGAGTTTGATGACCTTGGTCAACTTTCACAGCGACTGGCTGCAATGAGTAATCAAGCTCAGGGGTTCAGGAGAGACAACCGCTTCCAAAAGGGTAATGTTGCTAATGAGATGTATCAAAGCTTTCTGGAAGAAGCGGCTGAATATGATGATGAAGACGAGATAGCTGCAGCTGAACTGACTTGGACAAAAGAGCCTACTCAAGTTAGCCAACGCTGGTTGAGGCAACAAAAGGGAACTTATGATTTTTATGTATCTAAGTCAGATAAGCTCTTTAATCTGTTAGTAAGAGAAGGACGCATCAAATTGCCAGAAGGACATCCTATGCTGCGTCCTGAAGGAGTGAAAGACAAGAAATATTGTGGCTATCATAACACTAATTCCCATTCCATCAATGATTGCTGAGTTTTCAGAGTGTGAATTCAGAAGGCCATTCAAGAGGGACATTTAAAGTTTGATGGCAAGATGAAGGTTGATGGTTAGCCTTTTACTCAAAATATGATTTTCTTCTCTGTAAACATGGTTTATGCAAATGATTCTAAAGATAAAGGCAAGATGAAAGTGTTAACCTCTGATAGAGCAAAAAAGAGTGGTACTGTCGACCCTGATCGGCAAATCACAAGCGAAGAGCTGAAACAAAAGGTTCGGTTCAAGAATAACTTAACTGAGAGAGGTGAAGCTTCTAAGCCTAGGGTTACATCTCGTATTCTACTGAACAAATGGCAAAGGCAGCAAGAGAAGGAGTATTATGAAGAGCAAAAGTTTATAGAAGAACACCAAAGATATAAAGAAGAAGTATATCGTAGAGAGCAAGAAGAACACATGAGAGAGATAGAGCAGTCTCATTGAGGGTGTTCATTCTTTAAACATTGTTGGAATGAAGGCTTGAAGTTGCCTGCTAGAAACAATTGCCCTGAATGCAGTGATCAATATTTTGGGTACAGGCAGTCTTGAGTCAACCGCAGTCCAGTCCATGAAAGACTTGGAACGCAGTTTCCTGAGGACGGTCGACGCTTAAAAATAGAAAGTTTTGAGAATCAGCAAAGGAAGAGGTTTGCAGATCAACGTTGGGCTCATTATAAGGGATACAATGGAGAGGAAGGTTCCAACGGATACGTATGGCAGAAAGGACAGTGGTGCCCTCCAGGACTGAGGAAGAGCCAAAAGAGAAGAGTTCAGTGCTTGAGGAACGAGGAGCTAAAACAAGCAGCTGTTGAGGAGAAGCGGACATGGCGCCCTAAAAAGAAACCCGATGGGCATGGTCCTTCAGGTGATGCATGCATGGCCTTCTTCCTCCCATCAGAATTCATAGCTCCTGAGAACCAGGATGTCCAAGAAGAAGTATACTCCGACTTTGATGAAAGTGAGTTTCAAGATTTGATGGCCCAGCTTGTATTGACACAACAGACGGTCTTTGACAAACCAGCCAAGTATCGTCATTTGAAGCCGCTTTATCTGAAAGGATACGTCAATGGCAAGCCTCTAACTAAAATGTTTGTTGATGGATATACTACCTTCAGGAAGCTTGGGATGACAGGTGAAGACTTGCTAAAAACCGATATGGTTCTTAGAGACTTTGCTGGTAATCCTTCTGATACCCGTGGAGCTGTGCATGTTGAATTAATGATTGGGTCAAAGACTTCGATCACCACATTCTTTGTCATTGACGGCAAGGGGGCATACAGTCTGCTTCTAGGAAGAGATTGGATTCATGCCAATTGTTGCATTCCTTCAACCATGCACCAAATTCTTATTCAGTGGGTTGGAGATGATATTAAAGTTGTTTATGCTGATGATTCTGTAAGTGTTGCTGCTACGGAGCACGCTTATTAGGAATATGATGACATTGATTGTTTCTCCGGTAAAGTGTGGGGAGAAGGTCCTGTAAACGTCTTCAACAAGGATCAACAGTCGATCCAAGCAGTCGGCTCTCACAGCAATTTTTAATAGGTAATCCAATCGATGGCAACAAAGGAAAGCTGGGACGCGGTTTTATGTCGGCCGACAAGTTAGAAGAGATAAATGTTGGTGATGATACTAAGTCAAGGCCAATGTACATTAGTGCAAGCTTGGATCCAGAATATAGATTACAATTGATAAATCTTCTAAAAGAGTTTAAAGATTGTTTTGCCTAGGATTACATAGAGATGCCTGGATTGGATCACTCTATTGTTGAACATCGATTACCTATTAAGTCCGGATATCGTCCCTACAAACAACCTCCACGGAAAATTTATAAGGAGGAGGTATTGGCCGATGTGAAGAAAGAGATTGAAAGATTATTAGAAGCAAACTTCATTCGGCCATGCACGTATGCAGAGTAGATTTCAAGTGTAGTTTCAGTATACAAGAAGAATGGAAAGATGAGGGAGTGCGTATATAGACTTGGGGATCTTAATAAGGCTACTCCAATGGACGGATACCCGATACCGGTTGCCGATTTCTTTGGTAGACGCCTTGGCCGGATATGAAGTCATTAGCTTTATGGATGGAAATGCTTTGGTTATAACCAAATTTTCATGGCAATAGAGGATATCTCAAAAACAGCTTTTAGATGTCCTGGTCATATTGGTCTGTTCGAATGGATAGTCATGACCTTTGGATTAAAGAATGCCGGTGCAACTTATCAAAGAGCTATGAATTATATCTTTCACGAGTTGATCGGCAAGATTGTGAAAATCTATATCGACGACGTGGTGGTCAAGTCAAGAGACCATGAAAGACATTTAGCCGATTTGAGAAAGACTCTAGAATGCACTAGGAGGCATAGTTTGAAGATGAATCCAAGTAAATGTGTTTTGGAGTCTCGGTTTGTGAGTTTTTGGGATTTTTAGTCCATAAAGGTGGGATTGAAGTTGGGAAAAAGAGCATGGAAGCGATAGATAAAGTCGTCCCTCCAAACAATCTCACGGAATTACAATCTTTGCTTGGCAAAATTAATTTTGTGAGAAGATTTATATCCAATTTATCAGAAAGAGTATTGCCATTTTCTCCACTATTGAAACTCAAGAAGGATCAAGAATTTGTATGGGGTGACGTACAACAAAAGGCTTTTAATGAAATCAAAGAATACATGAAGGCGCCACCAAGTCTTTGGTACATCCACAACTTGACAAGCCTTTTTAAGTTGTGCGTGGCGGCCGATAGCCTAACAATAGGATCAGCCCTCATGCAAGAGTTTGAAGGAAAAGAGAGGGTGATAGCTTACCTTAGCCGAAAACTGTTGGATCCAGAAATAAGGTTCATCCTGTAGCAAAGGTGGTGGTGCTGGTATTTTCTTGATTTCTCCACAAGGAGTAACCTTTGAATATGCTATTCCCATTGAATTTTATGTTACTAATAATCAAGCGGAATATGAAGCATTACTTAGAGGGCTTCGGCTTCTTATAGAGGTAAAAGTCATTCTTTCGTCGAAATCTTTGGGGATTTTGAGTTGGTGAGTAACAGGTTGATCGCCGATATGAGTGCAAGAATGACATATTAAGAGAATATCATGAAGAGTGCCGGGAACTTTTGAAAGGTTTTCGAGTAGTAACCTTGCATCATATTCCTAGGGGGCACAATAAAGAAGCAAATAAGTTAGCTCAAGCTGCTTCTGGATATCATGAAAATCAAGAGGTTTTCGCTATAGATAAGAATGTTTCGGATGCTGATCAAATGGTTGGTGATTGGAGATGCGAAATCACCGATTATCTAAGAAATCCATCGTAGAAAGTTTTCGAAAGCTCAGGTACAAAGCCCTCAAGTTCGTGCTTCTTGATGATCAATTATATTACAAATCTATAGATGGAGTATTGCTTAAATGCTTGAATCAAGAAGAGGCCGAAAAGATGATGTATGAAGTGCATGAAGGACGTGTGGTGCACAACAGTCAGCTTACCGAATGAAGTGGATAACTAGGAGAACTGGTTATTTTTGGCCAACCATGCTAGAAGATTGTTTCGAATACTATAAGGGGTGTCATGATTGTAAAAAATTTGGCTATATTCAGAAGGCTCCAGCATCTGTTATGAACCCAATAATCAAACTTTGTCCATTCAGAGGATGGGGCATAGATTTAATTGGTCAAATTCATCCTCCTTCGAGCAAAGGACATAAATTTTTGCTCTTGGCCACAGACTATTTACTAAGTGGGTTGAAGCTATCCCTTTGAAGAAAGTTACATCAGAAAACATGATTAGTTTTGTTAAGGAGCATATAATTCATAGATTCGGGATCCCTCAAACTATAACGACTGATCAAGGGGCTCAATTTACTTCCTCGGAGTTTTGTGATTTTGCCAAAGACATGGGGATTAAGTTGTATAATTCTTCTCCTTATTATGTACAAGCCAATAGCCAAGCAGAAGTATCGAATAAGATTATGATTAAGATCATCTAGAAAAAGATTGATGAGAAACCAAGAAGATGGCATTTGGTTCTTAATGAAGCATTATGGGCTTACCGAATGGCTTGTCATGGGTCAACTCAAACATCTCCCTATGAGTGGGTTTATGGGCATCATCTTTGTTTTACCATGGGAGTTGCAACCGGGTTCAAGACGAGTTATGTTGCAAAAGGATTTGGAAAAAGAAGATTATACAAATTTGATGATAGATGAATTGGAAGATTTGCATCTGATTCATCTCAAGGCACTAGAAAATATTGAGAAAAACAGGATACGTGTTGCCAAGTATTATAACAAGAAAGTTAGAGTGAAGCAATTCGTAGAAGGTGATCTGGTTTGGAAAACTATACCGCCGATTGGAACGAAAGATAGAGCATTCGGCAAATGGTCTCCAAATTGGGAAGGGCCTTTTTGGGTAGTGAGATGCGTGCCTGGCAATGCATATATATTAAGAACTTTGTTCGGAGAAGAATTTGCCGTAGCTATCAATGGAAGATTTCTTAAGAAATATTATCCCAGTGTTGAAGTTGGTTCATGAAATGGAGTTAGAAATCAAATATGAATAGCCAATGAAGGAAAAATCGCCTTTAGTTCAAAAAAAATTATGAAACTGAAATAGCCGATACGGTTCGTACGCCTTTAGTGCAAAAATGTCCACGCATAACCGAATGGACTACCGAGAAAGAAGTAACTTTAGCATTACATGCTGGTTGGTTTATCGGGAGAAGAGAAAGGTGAAGCCTTGAATGAAAATGCTAAGCGATATGTCAAATCGTTTGCAACGCAAGACTAAGATCTAATCGACTAAAGTGACGTCATGCGTTCGGGAAACATCTTTTGGAGTTGCATTGTTCAGAGAATACTAAAAAAATATCTAATCAACATTCAAGACAGAGATCATAAACAAGCACATTTCAGAAGGTGATTTATTTACAGTCAATCCAGTCCCTAATTACAAACTACTCCTCAAACAATTTGTTGAGGACAGACTGGGGATTAGTGGATTGGGCGAGAGCAGCAGCATGATCTTCATACTGCTCCAAACGCTCGTTGATGTCTTCAATCTCCTCTGGAGGACCGCCGGCGAAGCCAACAGCCTGGAAGGAGTAGTCCTTGTCGGTCCGGGAGGTCATCGCCGCCAGCCCGAGGGAAACACCAAGGTGCACACTTTGGATGATGGCCTGATCAACACGGCCGTCCACAGCGTCAAGGCGTGCCTCGGCAGTCTCCCCCTGGGCGTTCACCTTATCGACGACCCTGTCCGTCGCCGCCTTCAGACGCTCATTTTCCGCAGAGAGTGCTGGACAAGGAAAAATAAGTCAACAAGTGAAGAAGCTTAAGAAAGAAGAAGTCTATGCAGAGATGCCGAACCGGTGATGGCGTCGCAGAACTGCTTGCGCTGGTCCTCCCATTCGGTTTGCTCAATGCCGAACTGCTTGGAGACATCGCCCAGCTCATTCCGGGCCTCGTCCCTCTCCTTGCTGAACTTGAGAGCCTCCTCATGGACGTACAGAGGGTCTTCTCCCTCTGACTCCGCCGGACCCTAAGGGTTGGGGTTGTATGAGTTGTCGGACTCGGAGGAGCTCGACGAAAAGGAATAAAAAATCGAGGGAGATGAACAGGAAGTATAAACTGCAAGGGGGCAACCGATCGATTCTCACCTATGACGTTGACGGCGCGGTGCTCGGCTTCCTTCTGCCTCTCCCTCGACAGGGCGCTTACCACGGTCATCGCTGTTCGCCATTGATGCTCTAGGAATTGGATTTCTTTCTAGATTGGTTTGGGCAGAGAGATGAAGAGACAGTGATGAGAGTGCTAGCTGGAGATGACAATGAAGGCTGAAGAGGGGCTTTATTTATAAGCCGAGGTGGACAATCGTGGTGTATATCTCGGGGTATCCCAAGCGACAAAGTAGGGTTTCCTCCCTTTGGGCCGTTACCGGACTGGGCCGGGTTCGGCTAAATCAAAAATTATCACTTCGAAGAGAATCGGCTATTCTCCTAGTCGGGAAGTTAAAGGCAATCGGCTATATTTCCAATCAAGCAGAAATGTAAAGGCCAAGGAATGGAAAAAGATGCAATTGTTCAGAAATACAGTGTACTACATTTGAATGTATTACAAGCCGATGTTTTACTCGCCTAGGAATAGTTTAATTGCATCTATGGCTTCAGTCCTAATTCGGCTAACATCATCTAGCACCTTTTGGTCGTCATCTTCAGAGCTTTGGATCTTGGTGAACTTTGTTTTGATCTACTGGTTCTCTCTAATGATAAATGCTATCTTTGTCTTGGCTGCATCTATGGAATTCGGCAGGCTGACGATTTTATCATTGTGAGACTGGATTTTTGCGTTCAATTAAACCAATTGAGCTTCCAGCCTAGCCTTTTCCTCCTCCATAGCTTCTAATTCAGGCTCCAGAGTTGCCAAGGATTGTTTAGCAGCCTGAATCTGAGAATGCAGCTCTTTGGCTTGTCGTTTCTTCATCAGATTGTCATTCTGTAGAGCATCTCTAGAGGTTATGTTTTTGCTTGCTCTCCTGACCATAGCAAAGTGAATATCAAGATGAGTTGCAGATTCTAGGGGAGCCCTGAGAATGGGAGGGATTTCTTGGTCAATGAGTTCGACAAGGTCCCTTATCTGATCTATATCTTGGACTAGGATATTTATGTCCTTGGTCAGTAGGAGAGCTATTTCCTGCAACCGAGCTTGATTTTCTGATGATAGCCTCTGCTATGATGTAGCCTCTTCACCTCTCTCATTAATATACTCTTCAACTGTGAAAGAGTAACTGGCAGTCGGCTTGATGTCATCCTTAAAAAAGAGGAAATTGTTAGCCGACTAATCAAGTTTGCTAGAGAAATTAATGAAGCAAGACATTACCTTTTGAATAGAATCTTCCTCAGTTTGGATTCTGCCCTGACTTGGTTGAGGGCTTAACTGGATGCCCAAAGATGATGAGCTTGAAGCATGATGAGGGGAAGGTTCTTCTGCCATTCTATCCAAAAGTTGATCTGTTTCTAAGAGAACAAAGTAGCAGTATGTGAGTGCTATTGAATGAATCTAGTATAGGAGGAAGAGTGATCAACTAAAAAATAGTACCAATATGGCCAGTGGCTTCATGGATTTCTGTATCTTCAGCAGAGGCCTGAGAAGAGATCTCAATAGTTGTTGAAGCATTGGCTGATCTTGGGAGTTTAACCTGTGGCTGCAAATAGGAGGAATAAGCACAAGATTATTGCCAGCATAAGGGTTAATTGGAATTATACCTTAGGAGACAGTTTGGCTTTCTTAGATCTTGTTTTCCTAGTCACAGTGGCATCCTTGCTTGACTCAGTGATAGCCTTCCTTTTGTTCTCTCCCCTTGAAGGTGTTGTACCCAAGGCTGCGGGGATCTTCATAAAAGCTACCAAAGATAGAGCATTATACCCCAGTGCCGGATTAGGTCCAGCTTGATAGTATTGGGCCACTTTAGAAGGAGGAATAGGCTCAATATCCTGTAAACAAACAAAGGGTGAGCAGCATCTATTAATCCAAGTGGGGAAGGCTCATATACTGGCAAGTCCCACCCAAGTTCAAAAACTTTCTTGGCCTCTATGTCATCTCCTATTTTCTCCCTAGGCCTTATCATTTTGGAAAAGAACAACCTTGGAGGCAACTGGCCACATCCTAATTGTTTGGCTACCATGTTTGGGTTGTAAAATTTATAGGTAGGGTGCAGCAGCCTCCCATAATAAAATTCTGCTGGTAAAGTGCAAGGTTTGATAAAAGAGTTAAAGATTTCTATAGACACTTGGTCTGAGCAGCCAGTTTCATAGCTAAACTTGCAGGGGAGAGTCAAATCTTCATTTTCTCTGTAAGGGAGCCAAATCACATTGTCAAATCCCTTGAAGAACAGCTTGAAGAGATGCCCAATGTCTATATCAATGATGATGGAAGATGCTGCTTCTCCATATGTCTGACAGGCCTTCTCTTTTACTGTGCCATCTTCAGCATAGTTGACTGAAGGGAAACCCAAGTTATGGAGATCTACAGATACTATTTGATGCATGTACAGCTGCAGCCACATCTGAACTAACCACCAGGGACCATTTACACAATGAATTTCTCCATGGTGGCGCATCTAGATAGTGATCTGTTGCATCATATGGTAGACAGCCCCTAAGAGATATTTGCCCAAAGGTATTAGAGTACCTGAAGCTAATTCTTCAGCCATCACCATATGATTCAAAGTTGGCTCATTTGATTTGCCACAGAAGATGAATCTGCACAGCCACATGTTCATGAAGGCCTTATACTCCTTGTCAGATACAGCACCAGATGACATATAAGTTTGGATGTATTTGGTCCATCCACCTCCTGACTTGACTGCTTTTTGGCTGCTGTTGCTCTTATATTTGGAGGGGTATACTGGTGCTGTTACATTGAGGCCAGTCATCATGAAAATGTCTGCCAGAGTAAAGGACATCAGACCATGGCTAAAGATGAAGGCGTTGGCAGCATCAGACCAGAAGTGGCTGGCTGCTATCAAAAGGGGATCATTCCTAGGTGTTTCTGACAAGGATAACTCTAAGCAATGCTGAATATCTTGAGATTCTCAGTGACTGCTGCTCTTGTCCAAAATCCTTCGGTACCAATTTCGCCATCCAGCGATTGGGGGGAACGGCCAAGTTTTGAAGGTGTTCGACCACTGATTTGGCGGGTTAACGCTGGATTTCAAGGGGATCCTCAAAGTTTCCTTCTCGATGAACTCAGTCGGATCAGAATCTCCCAGCGGACCCAGGAAGTAGGAATCAGGACTCGCGGCGCAAGGAATCAAGATCTGGTCTTTGTATTCCTTCAAAAAGCAGTGAAGCGGGAAAAAGTGAGTCGAGAGGAAGCAAAGGATCGATTGAGGATTGCTGAATGCATAAAAAGGAGTAAAATTACCTCTGGAACTCCACCCTGGGTCGCCATTAAGGATTCGAAGTGAGTTTTGAGATGCACCGAGGAGTTCAGATTTTGGGTGGCGGCTGCGATTTTGAACAGTGTTGACCTAAACGAGGAGAAGAACCTGTGGTCAATTTTGGAATAAAATCACTTTTATCCCAAAATTGAGGGGGCATATGTTAACACTGAATTTCGGTGAAGACTGAGGAGATGACAGGTGGGCCTTGCATGCAGAGCATTCGGTAACATCATGCGGTCGGCTCTTCTTCGTGATTCGGCAAGTATCCATGAAGACGGCTGATTCTGGGCAATTCAGCAAGTATTTGCGTGGTCGGCTATCTCTGAAGGCGGTGACTCCATTTAGGAAGCAAAAGGTGGCAAGTAAAAGCCGGTTAGAAGGAAAGAATTGTGATAATCGAGGACTCCGAAAAGGATTAGAGCTAGGACCGTCATATTTTCCTTAAGTATCATGTAATTGTAATCTTTTAGGACTTATGCTCTGTCCGGGGTATAAATATAAGCCCTCGACCATTATAAACAGAGTTCACAACCAAATCAATACAATCGGCCCCGTGCCAAGTTTCGAGTCTTTTGTCGTGTCGTCGAGTTCTTCGAGAGGAGCCATCGATCCGTCGATCTCCGTAAGTTCTGACAACCTTGTTATCATGTCTAGTATCATGCGGTGGATTTAGACGTTGATGCAAGTAGTCTTGTTTGTCTTGACTAGATGGCCGTGCGGCAGGTGTTTGCTTGACAATCAAGAGGTCTTTGCTTGTGCTTTGTTTATCTCGACTAGATGGTTGTGCGGCAGGCATTTGCTTGATAGCTTAGCGAAGCAAGATAGTTATCGGCTCTATTAGATTTGGCAAGATCTAGTAGATTCATTAAGTTATCATGTGTTGCATGTTTTAAATATTTGTAACACTCTTTTGCCCAATCTAGATTGGTTAGCTTTGGCTTCTTATTTTCATAGATCTATTTGTCCTCCAATGTTCTTACTTTCATGCCATCATGATAAATAGATTGCATGCTTACATAGCCAAATTAGATCAATCTAGGTTGTTACATGTTGCGGGTTCTTGCACGTTAGGAGCTTTTAAACCTTGATAGGATTAGGTGTCATGCGGCAGATACAAGTTCTTGATTGGTTTGCTCGTGATAGCTTGTTTGTTCCTTCTTCATGGACCCCAAGTCGGCTAGTTTGCCGAGCTTGGTTATGTTTCAACTCATGATCAACTTTCACTTGCTCAAACATGTCTTATCATGCATACGTATTCAACAATTAACGCTTTACGTGTTTTGTCTTTATATTAGCCGAATGATGTATGAACATGATTGGCAGACAGCTTCTATAGCTGTATGTCGTTGTAAGTGGCTTCAGGGCCGTATATACGGAACTGTCTGGTCTTACCCTACATGTTCTAATTTTGTATTTAACAGCCTTTTATCCCTTGTCAGTTTCAGGTTAAATTGACTGGCACGCTTCCGGATCTTCAAACCGTTCGGTTGCCTGAAGCCACGCTTTTCGGCTTGCTGTGTATGAGGCACAATGCGTCACATTTTGTGTCAACATTGTCTCACTACACCCTTTTGTATCATCGAGCAACAAACAAAGGAGAGAATGAGAAACCAGCAAATAACTTGAAAGAAGGAAACAAATATAGTAATAGTAGTAGTAGGAACACATATGCTCTCAAATTAGTGGGCTGCTCTGTACAGCCATCCACCACTCTGTGGTGATCATAGATAATAGACATATGTGACAGTCAAAAATAGGTTAAGACAAATCCCATTGCCACTACAAGAGCATACACTTCAGGGATAGGCTAGTAACCAATGGCACTCCATTCGAGATGAGTTTACCCTAGAAGCATATGGTCTAGGAGAAGATAAGGGTACTTGACTGTATTGTTGTCTCACTACACCCTTTTGTATCATCGAGCAACAAACAAAGGAGAGAACGAGAAGCCAGCATATAAAGAAGAAGCCAGCAGTATAAATCTGTGAGGGGCCTTAGCACTAGTGCCAAATTTGTATTAAGTCTATTACCAATCATCACAGGTGGCAAGGAAGATGGGCAACAAAATAGACAAGGTCATGGTAGCCATGAAACCATGAGATACATCCAACCTAGCCATCAGGTAGGCACGCCTACAACAGTTGCTAGGTATGGATGTATCTCATGTTTCGATGACTAACATGAAAGAAGGAAACAAATACATGTTGGATTTATTATGGGCTAGGCCCATTTTAGATTTAATAAATCAATTAACTCTATGGTGTGTAATTATAGACAATATTATTTGTACCGGATTGGAAGTCCAAGGGACGCTGACTTGACTTATATGGTGGAAATTATTTCACTTAATTTGAGAAGCCAAGGAACGGACCAAGGTGTGCCACACGCGCTTGCAGCGCCGCCGCCGCCGCTGGGCCGGGCCGGGCCGTGGCCGTGGGCCGTGGCGTGGCGTGGCGTGGCGTGGCGAGGCGAGGCGAGGCGAAGCGAGGCGAGGTAGGCAGCGGCGAGCGAGCGTGTCGTGGCGCGGCGTGCGTGCGTGTTAAATTTTTAGCACTCACTAACCGCGGGAGTTTTAACTCAGTTGAACTCTTCAGTTGCTCGTCCCTTGAGTTGCCGTGGCTCTTTCTCTTCACCTCTCCACCCCTCCAGGCGCCACCACAAGGATATAAGGGAGACGCTCCCTCCACTCTGGAACTTGATGCTCAGACTCACATTCCAGTTGCAACTCGAGGTACTCCCCATCTCGTAACTCTGCGCGCACGGAGAAGCGAGAGGGCAGGTGCCTCCGAAGCCCTTGCCGTTCGAGACCTTGCACGGGGGATCGGCAATTAAGTTTTTGGGGAGCGTCTACGCGACTGCCCGATTCATCGCCGCCGATCGTCTTCATCTTCAAGGGAAGACGCCGCCACTGATCTTCTTCACGCAGTGGGAGGACGCCGCCGTTCGTCTTCCTCACGGGATCGTCTTCATCCTCTTAGTCATGACGAAGGAAGTTGGACAAGGTTCGGGATCGAGATCAAGTTCCTACACGAGAGGGTATGAACTGTTCATCTTCTGTCTATTTTACGTCTTCGGATCATGCTCGTTGCAGTAGTGTTCTCGTGTTGTTGCGTATGCTATTTTGAGTTCATTTTGTATGCTCTGTCGGATCATTTCATGGTATATCCTATGTCGGTTTCAGTTTTAAGTTATATGCCATGTGCATGCATTCTTTGCGATTTCGTTGATACGTTTCATATGCAAGCGTGTTTATGTTCCAAATAGTTCTGTCTCGTCGGTTCATGTGCGGTTCGTGTTAATCATCTTTGTGAGATATATGACATGTTTTACTATTATGCTATATGGATCATGTGTTCATGAGTTTAATATTCAGTTTAATATTCATATACTTCACATGTTATTTGATATCATGTTCCATATTGTTATGGATGTATTTGATATCATGCTTTTATTTATCATTAATCTTTTATATGTCATCATCATAATGTTAATTTCTAGAATTAAAATGACATAGAAATTGCCTAATTATATAACAATCCAAAAACTAATTATAGGCTATTTTTTACGTCGGATGTTTTCTTTCTTTGTGTTAAAGCCCCGATCCTTTTGATGGTAAAAACTTCTTGATTTGGAGAGCTAAGATGGAATTGTGGCTCACTGCTATGTCTTGTTATCATGCCGCCGAGGGCAAGCCCGCTAACTTGTCTGGCGAGGATGAAGCTAAGTTTCGGGCTGATGACAACCTCTTTCGAGGTGCAGTGATCAGTGCACTTGATGCAAAATTTCAGAAAAGCTATATCATCCTTCCATCTGGGAAAGAGTTGTGGGATGCTCTTGTTGGAAAGTTTGGAGTTACCGATCTTTGGTAGTGAGTCTGTATCTCATGGAGCAGTTGTATGACTACAAGATGGTTGAGAACCGATCTGTAGTGGAACAAGCTTATGAGTTTCAGGCACTAGCTAAGGAACTTGAGCTCTTCCCTTGTCCTTTGCCTGACATGTTTGTGGCTGGCGGTATTATCACCAAGTTACCACCTTCTTGGAAGGACTTTGCCACCTCACTCAAACATAAGAGACAAGAGTTCAATGTGGAAGAGCTCATTGGTACTCTTGATGTTGAGGAGAGGGCTAGAGCAAAGGACAATGGAAAGAGTGTCGAGACCTCTACTGCAAATGTGGTGCAAAAGAGGAACTCCAAATTCCGCAAAAACAAGAAGAAAAACCAAAACAAGCAGAAGAACAAAACCAAACCTGTTCAAACAGCACAGTTTAAAAAGAAGAGTAACAACAAGGAAAATGGAGGATGCTTTGTCTGTGGAAGTGATCAGCATTGGGCAAGAGAGTGCCCTGATCGTAAGTTCACACCGGACAAGAAATCAGCAAATGTTGTGACTACTGACAATGGAGATGGAACATCTGGGTATGGTAATTCTTTACCATTTGTTCTCTCTGTTTGTAATTCACCTGAGTGGTGGATGGATAGTGGTGCAAATATACATGTGTGTGCTGATGTTTCTTTGTTTTCTTCCTACCGTGTCGGGAGGTCCGGGCGCCTTGTTGATGGGCAATGGGTCACGTGCTCATGTTCTTGGTGTTGGTACGGTCATTCTAAAGTTTACTTCGGGGAAGGCGGTGCCATTGAAGAGCGTGCAGCATGTGCCCTCCATCAAGAAAAATCTTGTTAGTGCATCTATGTTATGTCGTGATGGCTACAAGGTTGTTTTTGAGTCCAATAAATGTGTTATGTCAAAACATGGTTGTTTTGTTGGTAAAGGATATGATTACGGAGGTCTGTTCCGCTTATCTTTGCATAATGTGTGTAATAAGATGGTGAATTCTATTGATATTTCTGATGAGTCGGATTTATGGCATTCACGCTTTTGTCATGCAAGTTTTGGCTGTCTTATGCGGTTAGCAAATCTCAATTTAATTCCTAAATTTAACTTGGTCAAAAAGTCTAAGTGCCATGTATGTGTTCAATCAAAACAACCCCGCAAGCCCTCACAAGGTCGGCGAGGTGAGGAATTTGGTACCTCTAGAACTTATTCATTCCGATTTGTGCGAGATTAACGGAATTTTGACCAAAGACGCTAAAAGATATTTTCTCACTTTTATAGATGACTCCACTAGGTTTTGCTATGTGTATCTCTTGAAAACAAAAGATGAAGCATTCAATTATTTTAGGGCCTATAAAGCTGAAGTTGAGAACCAACTTGAGAGGAAAATAAAACGGTTAAGGTCTGATCGAGGTGGAGAATATTTCTTGAATGTTTTCGATGAGTTCTGTGTGGAACATGGTATTGTTGATGAGAGGACACCACCATTCTCACCACAATCCAATGGGATTGCTGAAAGGAAAAACCGCACTCTAACGGACTTGGTGAATGCCATGTTGAGTACAGCGGGATTATCCAAGGAATGGTGGGGTGAGGCGATTATGACAGCGTGTCATATCCTGAATAGAGTTCCCACAAAGGACAAAGAGATTACACCATTTGAGGAATGGGAAAAGAGAAGATTAAACCTCTCATATTTGCGCACATGGGGTTGCTTTGCTAAGGTAAATGTGCCAATCAACAAAAAGCGTAAACTTGGGCCTAAAACTGTTGATTGTGTTTTCCTTGGTTATTCTTTTCACAGCACTGGTTATAGGTTCTTAATTATAAAGTCTGATGTGCCTGATATATATGTTGATACTATCATAGAATCTAGAGACGCTACATTTTTTGAGAATAAGTTTCCCATGAAGAATACACCTAGTGAAACAAGTCATGAGACTATAATTCCCCATGAGCAAGAACTGCCTAATTCTTTAGATCATGCTGAGGATTCCCATGTGCACATCCCTGAGGTGGATGACACTATAGTCACTCGAAAGAGTAAGAGACAGAGGGTTGCAAAATCCTTTGGTGATGACTTTATAGTGTACCTTGTGGAAGACACACCAACCACTATTAGTGAGGCATATTCCTCTCCTGATGCTGACTTATGGAAGGAAGCAGTAAGGAGTGAGATGGATTCCATTATGTTAAATGAAACATGGGAGGTCGTTGATCGGCCTTATGGTTATCAACCTATAGGTTGCAAATGGATATTCAAGAAAAAGCTTAGGCCTGATGGTACAATTGAAAGGTACAAGGCAAGGCTTGTGGCCAAAGGATACACCCAAAAGGAAGGGGAAGACTTCTTTGATACCTATTCACCAGTGGCTCGATTGACCACAATTCGCACACTTATAGCCGTGGCAGCCTCATATGGTCTTATCATTCATCAGATGGATGTTAAGACAGCTTTCCTAAACGTAGAGTTGGATGAGGAGATCTATATGGATCAGCCAGAGGAGTTCATTGCGAATGGTCAAGAGAACAAGGTGTGCAGGTTGATTAAATCATTGTATGGCCTAAAACAAGCACCTAAGCAATGGCATGAAAAGTTTGATAATACACTCAAAGCCGCTGGCTTTGCTATGAATGAATCTGACACGTGTGTATTATCGGCATGGTGGGGGTGAGACTGTAATGCTGTGCCTTTATGTTGATGACATATTGATCTTTGGATCAAACCTCAAGGTGGTTGAGGAAGTGAAGAAATTCATGTCAAATAACTTTGAGATGAAAGATTTGGGAGAAGTTGATGTTATTCTTAATATCAAGCTTATACGAGAAGGTAATGGTGGGGTAACATTGTTGCAATCCCACTATGTGAAAAAGGTTCTAAGTCGCTTTGGGTTTAGTGACTGTGATCCTGCTCCTACACCTTATGACCCAAGTGTGCTATTGAATAAAAATTGGAAAATAGCAAGGGATCAATTGACATACTCCCAAATCATTGGCTCGCTCATGTACCTTTGCGAGTGCTACGAGGCCCCGATATCTCATATCTTCGTGGTACAAATTGAGTCGATTTGTTTCAAATCTGGGCGATGATCATTGGCATGCTCTTGAGAGGGTGATGCGCTACTTGAAAGGTACAATGACCTATGGTATTTATTACCAGGGATACCCAAAAGTGCTAGAAGGCTATTGTGATGCCAACTGGATCTCTAATGCGGATAAGCTGTATGCCATGAGCGGATATGTGTTCCTGCTTGGAGGTGGCGCTGTCTCCTGGAAGTCTTGTAAGCAGACTATCTTAACGAAGTCTACAATGGAAGCAGACCTCACTGCATTAGACACTGCTGGGGCTGAGACTGAGTGGCTTCGTGATCTCCTAATGGATTTACCGGTTGTTGAGAAACCGATACCGGCTATATCCATGAACTGCGATAACCAAACCGTGATCATTAAGGTTAACAATTCAAGGGACAACATGAAGTCTACTAGGCATGTCAAGAGAAGATTAAAATCTATCAGAAAACTGAGAAACTCTGGAGTTATTGCATTGGATTATGTCCATACATCTAGCAATCTGGCAGATCAGTTTACAAAGGGCCTATCACGTAATGTGATAGAGAGTGCATCGAGAGAGATGGGTATGAGACCCGTTTGAAATGCTACTGGTGGTAACTTTGTTCTATGTGATCGGAGATCCCGTGAAGTTGAATGGTGAAACAAGCTGGTAGTAGGTTGAGAGGAAAGATCCCTTTCTTTGACTCATCTCGATACACATCTTTCCTATACGTAAAGGCAGGTTGGTATTTACCTTAATGTACTCCAAGAGTCTTATGAAGATGAGATGTCCTACAGAACATCTCTTGAGGAGTACACCTATATGAGTCAGACTGCTGGTCACAGTCTATGGGATTTGTGTAATCTCTAAATACTCATTAAAGGCATAGAAGTGTGACTTATATGCTTCAAGCAAATGGGGATGCCTTTTTGCGGCCTAGTACCAAAGAAAGGACTTGAGTGAATCTCATCTCGTAAAAGCTGTCAATTCAAGGCTTAGTCCATTGTTCGGTTGTGAGTGAGTGAAACTCTTGCTCTAGGTGGATGTTCAACTTAACAGTCTCCATCGAAACTCTTGGTATATCAAAGAATTGTGATTACGATGCTTCATCATTACACACCCTAGAGTTTGGTGGGGATTGTTGGATTTATTATGGGCTAGGCCCATTTTAGATTTAATAAATCAATTAACTCTATGGTGTGTAATTATGGACAATATTATTTATACCGGATTGGAAGTCCAAGGGACGTTGACTTGACTTATATGGTGGAAATTATTCCACTTAATTTGAGAAGCCAAGGAACGGACCAAGGTGTGCCACCACGCCAAGCGCCAAGCCGCCGCCGCCGCCCGGGCGGGCCGGGGCGTGGCGTGGCGTGGCGAGGCGAGGCGAGGCGAGGCAGCAGCAGCAAAGGCGGCGGCGGCGTGTCGTGCGTGCGTGCGTGCGTGTTAAATTTTTAGCACTCACTAACCGCGAGAGTTTCAACTCGGTTGAACTCTTGGTTGCTTTCGTCCCTTGAGTTGCCGTGGCTCTTGCTCTTCACCTCCCCACCCCTCCGGGCGCCACCACAAGGATATAAGGGAGATGCTCCCTCCTCTCCGGAACTTGATGCTCAGACTCACATTCCACTTGCAACTCGAGGTACTCCCCATCCCGTAACTCTGCGTGCACGGAGAAGCGAGAGGGCAGGTGCCTCCAAAGCCCTTGCCGTTCGAGACCTTGCACGGGGGATCGGCAATTAGGTTTTTGGGGAGCGTCTACGCGACTGCCCGATTCATCGCCACAGATCGTCTTCATCTTCAAGGGAAGACGCCGCCACTGATCTTCTTCACGCACGGGAGGACGCCGCCGTTCGTCTTCCTCACGGGATCATCTTCATCCTCTTAGTCATGATGAAGGAAGTTGGACAAGGTTCGGGATCGGGATCAAGTTCCTACACAGGAGGGTATGAACTGTTCATCTTCTCTCTATTTTACGTCTGCCAGATCATGCTCGTTGCAGTAGTGTTTGTAACACCCTAAAATTTACATCTTTTCTAAATAGGCTAAATTGATTTAATTTTGCATTTATGTGTGCATAGCAACCTAGGAAAAATAATAAAGTTTAGTAAATTAAAATCAACTATAAGGTCTAGCTACATGATTGTGCACTCATGCTGCTGCATATGCTTTTGACTGTGTGGCTTTGACTCAAATCCAAATGAATTTAAAAAAAAAATAGTATTTGAAAATGAGCTTGGAAAATAAATTTGGAAAAAAAAGAGAATTTCTCTCTCACGTTGTTGCAGCTCAGCTGCTGTACGTCAGATGGCCACCTCCTTTGCTGTGCCGAAGTCTCTCTTTTTCTGCTATGAAGCGCTAGCTAGCAGGCCGAGCGGCCCACTTACGCAATAGCGCCGTCTTTGCTTCCTCTTTCTCTCTGTCCGGTGACAAAGACGAGCCCACAAACAGGGACTGTCTTCAACCTGGAGTTGGACTGAGCCGGACTTTGTCCCGACCAAATTTCGTTACTGCCTCCGAGCCGGTGTCCACGTCCACGCCGAGTCCTAGCGTGCAGCGCTTCCTGTCCCATAAATAGCAGCCGAGAGCCTGCACCCCTCCCCACCCTGCCATAGAACAAAGCCGCTGCCTCAACTCGAGCCTCAGCCACGGCAAGCCCTAGCTCGAACTCGCCGAGCATGCTGTCCACGCCGCCCCGCCGTTCCGTCGCGTCGCAGTCACCGTAAGCGGAAGGACGAGCTTCGTCTTGAGCTCGTGAACTCGCTGAGTTCCTTGTCCCTTGTTTTTTCGCTCCGGTTCGATCTCTAATCAATGCCGAACGTGTGCAGGAGTTCGCCGGCCGCCGTCTCAAGCCGCTTGCTCTCTGTAGTCGCTTCCCGCCATTGAAAACAGCCCTGGTGAGTGCGTGATCATCCCCTAGACGTACCCATCCAAATCCCGTTCGTTTTGGGCGCCGTAGTCATCTTCCCCGCGAGGAGCAGAGCTCCTGGACATGGCCAGACCCGCCGGAAACACTGTTCCCGATTTATTCTTTTCCAAATTTCTGAAATCCAGATATTTACCAAACTGCCACTACACTGTTTTAGCTATAAAATCTTCGTTTTAACTCCGATTTGATCCGTTCAAGTTGCGTTAGGTTCGTAATTAGATGCTCTACAAGATTAGCAATCTTTTAATCATGTTTTCAAACTTTTAATTTTGAACTTATATTTAATCTATTATTTTACAAAAAGAAATCTTGTTTAAATCATAACTTTCTCGTTTTAGATCCGATTTTTGTGATTCAAGCGTCTGTGTGACCCTAGCAGCGCGTAGATTTGTTTTACAAACTTTTTATCTTATTTTATTGCTGTTGGTGTACTGTTCTAACTATAGCCTTGTTTGTTATGCATGATTGCTCTTTGGATGCGTGTTGTTGTTATGTTGATCAAGTCCGATCGGTGAGCTTTACGTGGTGAACAAGAAGCATCGTTCGAAGAAAAATCTGAGATCAAAGAGCTAGAAGATTGGATCTAAAGTTTAAGGCAAGTATAGTTGGGATCTTCCTTGATGACCTATTCATGATTACACTAAATTTCATATGCATGTGTCCTTCTTGCTACCTATTAAGGATTTTTCTAGCAATTGATTACCGGTTACCTTGTCACTATGGGATATTGCATGTGGGTAGCTATGCTAGTGCTTTATAACCATGATCTTGTAACTTGATTAATGATGTATACAATAATGATAAAAGATGACTTTTTAGCAAATTGGAATCTCAGGGAGTTAGAGCATGTTCTCTTTTTTGAGATGCTCTAAATTCCTCTCCATAAGGACTTATCATGCGTGATCATCCAGGACTTAACATACAGCCTGTGAGGGCTACATGGCTCGGCTCTAGTTCACCCAAGAGACCTTTTCTAGCTTGTGAGAGGAAGGGCCGAATTGGGTATAGGGCAACCGCTATCCTTATGAGTATAGCCGTGATGGAATTCTCGCCATGTTGGAAGAGGGGTCCTATATCCGATGACTTAGCGCCCCTTGCTTGTTAGACGAACTTTTGGATGGCTTTATATGAGTTTTGGTGTCTTGGGAGTAATTAACCCAATGCATTAAAAATCATGACTCACGATGAAAGTGTACACCTCTCACAGAGAGTTAAACCGATATATCGTCCGTGCCCACGGTTAGGGCGGCCAAGGGATTCTTATGGAATAGATGATCACCCTTTTATTCTTGCTAAATATTGATGATGATGTTTAAATGTTATTCTTTAATCTTGTTTACCTGATCATGTGGTTATGGGAATTGCTGCTACCTTGTTGCTGATAATTGCTAAAATTTGACATACATTAAAAAGCTAAATGCAGTCAAACCGTGTCAGCTTTCTTGAGCCTCATGAACCCCTGCTATACTTGTTGAGTACGACATGTACTTACGCTTGCTTTACTTTTTAATACTTTGGCAAAATCCCGGATGGGTACCAGATTGCTAGAGTCAAGAGGAGTTTAGGCTTGTGATCAACCGGTCAATTTGTCCCCTGTGGAGTGGAGTCTTTACGAAGATCGAGTGTCTTTCCGCTAATTGCTCTCTCGAGGTTATATTCTTTACTAATACGCTATTATAATTAAGCATTGTCTTTTGATATTACCTCTATTTGTGGCTATATGTGAGATTTGACTTCACGGGCTCACATTTAGCGTGTATCTGGTTTTGTTCTTAAAACCAGGTGCTCAGTGTTCTCGTGTTGTTGCGTATGCTGTTTTGAGTTCGTTTCTTATGCTCTGTTAGATCGTTTCGTGGTATGTTCATGTGCAGTTCTGTGTTAATCATCTTTGTGAGATATATGACATGTTTTACTGTTATGCTATATGGATCATGTGTTCATGAGTTTAATATTCAGTTTAATATTCATATGCTTCACATGTTATTTGATATCATGTTCCATATTGTTATGGATGTATTTGATATCATGCTTTTATTTGTCATTAATCTTTTATATGTCATCATCATAATGTTAATTTCTAGAATTAAAATGACATGGAAATTGCATAATTATCTAACAATACAAGTAATCCAAAGATATATATGAAGCCACCTCAGATTGGTTTAATTTACATCATAGGCCAAGAGACAAAAAAAGTCAGAGCCTCAGAACCATGTCAATCATCACTTGATCATGAACTTGGAGCATAAAGGCATCATCACACAGAAAAAGAGAGGAAAGGAGAAGGTAATGTAGGGGCGGCTAGTAATGATCCCAAGTTCCTCACAAAAGTTCATGATCATCAGTTCATATTCCATATAATGTATGGATTTAGAAAATTTCATCATTGGCAAAACAAAGGAGAGGGGAGGGGACAGTTGGCAAAAAACACAGAAGTTTTGGAGATGCTCACTGATTTTAGAGATGCTCAAGCATTACCCGGTAGTAGTACAACAGGAGTAGACAGTAGAGAAGAGTAGAGAGGAGAAGAGAGAAGAGCAGCAGCCACAGCCACCAAAATCATCACCGCACAATAGCCCTTTTCCTTAGTTTTTCTAATGATACAGATATGAAGGACAAGTAGCAGCAGCCCTAGTTACAATGTATTCTTAGTTGGCTCAGGACTCGAAGGTCCTCCCCAAAACTAAAACAAATGGGACTGTCTAGTAGTAGCAGTAGGGCTTGTGCTCAGATATTGCATCACAGAGACTGTCCAGATATTGCATCCACATCACCGGCAAAGGGCTTGTGTTCAGATATTGCATCGACATCGCATGAAAAGGTAGCCATCACAGAGACTATCTAGCATCAGCAGTAGAACATAGAGGAGAATAGAAGCAGCAGCAGTAGTAGCAGTGCAGCGGAGAAGAGAAGAGAAGCAGCAGCAGCAGCAGCAGTAGCGCAGAGGAGAAGAGAACCAACACCAATAGTAGTAGTGCAGAGGAGAAGAGAACCAGTAGCAGTAGTAGGAGTGCAGAGGAGAAGAGAAACAGAAACAACAATCATTGAGCATTTCTAAACAGTGAAGCATGAAGCATGTATAAAATCAGTGATCATATATAGAACCATGAAGCATATATACAATTATTGAGCATATATAGTATTAGTGAGCATATATAGAATCAGTGAGCATCTCTAAATTCAGTGAGCATCTGTAAACAAAGTGAGCATGTCTAAAATCAGTGAGCATATATAGAACCAATTAGCATGTAAAAAAATTAATGTGCATCTCTAAAATCATGCAGCATGTACAAAATCAGTGAGCATCTCTAAAATCACAGAGCATTTATAGAACCAATGAGTATATATAGATTCAGTGAGCATATCTAAAATGAATTAGCATCTCTAAACAATGTGAGTATCCCTAAAGACAGCAAGCATCTCTAAAATGAATGAGCATCTCTACAATCAATAAGCATCTCTAAACACAGCGAGCATTTCAGGGCATACCACTGAGCATCTCTGACAGCAAGCATACCAGTGAGCATCTCTAATACAGCCAAAGCATTTCAGGGCATACCATTGAGCATCTCTGACAGCAAGCATACCAGTGAGCATCTCTAATATAGCTGTAACATCCCGTGTTTTCAGAACACCAAAAATCTGAACTTTTTAAAATTTTTCCTACAATGTGTGAAGCATGTAGTGGATAGGGTCGACCTAGGTCAAACACAAGAGGGTTAGTTAACAAATCGTTGCATTCATATAGAATTGCTTGTAGGAGTGTGCCCTTGCCCTTGAGTTAGATTTGGGATTTAAGTTTTGTTTGGAGTTTTGGAGTGCACAATCCCATAGCGAAGTTCTCCTCAAATCTCCTCGAGGCTCGAAAAGGAGAAATCATTTTCCCTCTTCTCTCTATCTCTTACGAGTTCCCCTCCTAGAAATTCATTGTGATCCCCTTTTTTGAATTCTCCTCTAAACTCCCTAAATAAATTAGGAAAGGCTACCTCCCTCCCTTGGGCCTAAAGCCTCATGCCGGCCCACACCTTTCCTTCCTGTGGCCTCCCGCAGCCCAGCTCCCCTCCTCCCCAAAGGCCGCTAGCGGCGCAGCTAGCTGAGCCCGCGCGGCCCACAAGGCCTAGGCGGCCCGCGCCACAGCCCCGGCCCGGCTCGGCCTCACTTCCCCCTCTCCCTCCCCGCGCGGCCAGGGGGGCCGCTAGTGCGACCAGCAGCGAGGCCTTGCAGGCGCTCTCCCCTCCCGCCCGAGGCCCACGCGCGGCTTCCTCCTCTGCGGGCCGCCCAGCGGCCGTGAGGCCCGATTGGCCCAGCGGCGGAGCGCCCCACGCCAACCCTAGGGGGCACGAGCTCCCTGGGCGCGCCGCGCCGCTATGCCACCCGCGCGCCCGCTCCCTCGGCTTTTTGCGCCCGCCTCTCGGCGTCCGTGCCGATGCACGCCGCGTGGCGGGGGCCGCGTACGGACACCGAGGATCACCGTCCGGCTCAAGCCCTAGCTCGCGGCCCAGCGTATAAAACTCCGGCCGCCGCCCACGGCCGCTCGTTCGAGCCCTTCTTCTGCCGCCGCTCCTCGCCCTCCCTCTCCCTACAGCCGCCCGTGGCCCTTGCCGCACCACGGCCCAGCGGCAAAGCGCACTGCGCCACCAGCTGGCCGCCGCCTCGCCACGCACCCACGCCAAGCCGCGACGCCGTGCACGTCCCACCCCGCCGCCCGTCATGCCGTGGCGCGCGGACGCCGCGACAATGAGCCCGCTGCACGTGCGCTTCGCCACCACCGCACGCGCGCAGCAGCGTGCGCACCACCGCGCTCCCGCCTCGCCGCCCGCCCTGCCGCGGCGTCGTCGCTGGGGATGCGGCACCGCCACGCCGAAACTCCGCCCGGCGACGTCGGCGCCCGCTGCCGCTTGCCACTCTACCGAAGTGCGCGTCCATCTCTGCCGGCCTCGGTCGACGCCACCGCAGCGCCCGTTGCCGCTTCTCCGTGACCAGCGGCTGCGGCGGCCGCGCCCGGCAGTCACGCCCGGAGCTTCGCGGCGTCGCCCTTGATCGCCCGACGAACGCCAACGCATGCCCGCCCTCGTCAAGCTCGGGAACGCCGTCTCCACTACCACGCACACCGCCGAAGCTGCCTCCCCCAAGCCCTTTGCATCAGCAAGCACGGAGCCACCCAGCATGCCGCTGCCTTTGCCACCACCCGGTGAGCCTCCTAAGCCCAAAAGCTAAGCCTATTTTCCTTGCTACCGAGCCCCGTCTGCGTATCCATCGACTCCGGCCTTCGTGCCACCGCCTTACACTTGCAGGAAGGTCGCAGCTAACACCCAAGCTCCTGGCCTCGTCCAGCCAACCACCGGCCAGCCGCAGCCAGCCACTGCCAGCTGCAGCCAGCCACGGCTAGCCGCTGCTGGCCAGCAGCAGGCCGCAGCTTGCCAGAGGTAGCCGCTGCTGGCCAGCCAGTGGCCAGAGCTGGCCAGGGACCCCTGCGACTGGCCACAGGCCTCCTGCCACCTCCAATGCTGCTCCATGACGCCCTACCACCTTGCCGAACCCTCTCCGCTACCGCTGGTGAGCTACCATGGCCCAAGACCCCACCTTTCCCTTTTCGTCCGACGTTTGGACTGAGATCGGCCATCGTGCTGCTGTTCTTCACCTCCGCAGGGAAGCTGGCCACCCTCCGCCGCCTTTCTGCTCGTCCCGGCCAAGCCCGGCCTTCTCTGGCCAGTCGCAGCCACCGCTGGCCAGGCTGCGGCCAGGCGCAGCCAGCCACGGCCAGCCGCTGTTGGCCAGCAGCAAGCCACAGCCGGCCAGAGCTGGCCAGAGCTGGCCAGACGTGGCTACAGCGAGCCGCTGCTGGCCACCAGCCTCCTACCACCTTCGGCGATGCCCCGTTGCCGGCCACGCCTGTTTCCCCGCCAAGGTCGAATCCCGGAACCCCGCCGACGCCGTCCTCGACGTCGGCAATGCTCTTGCTTTTCGTTCATATTCACACATGTTGCATTGTTATCCATATCTATATCTATGCCTATGTCGTGCCTTCACGCCGGATTATCCCTCGTGATGCTATGGATGTGTGCTACTCGTGTGGTCGATATCTTGTGTTCGTTGTGTTTGTATGGTGTGTATGCTTATCGTGGACCGAGCCATCCAGCCGGTTGGGAGAGTGGCGTGTGTTTGAACGTGCGATCGCGAAGTTCGTCTCATTTGTGACCGTAACGCCGAACACATCCCTTCTCTCGTGCTTTTAGTTGTCTCTGTCGTGCTACTATTGTCGCGACCTGATTCGACCCTAGGACATGGTCACCAGGGACTTAGCGATGCGGATATTACCCGTATATGATGAGCCCCTCATGACCTAGTCTAATGGGAGACGAAATAGGAAGCGGCGGTTGTGATATGACGGAGCCAACACGTGTAGGTAAAGCTTATGGCCGCGTCATCATCTCGCCATGACCATTGGGCTTTACCTCTTTTTTCCCCTCTTTCTCTTACTCTTTTCCCCAACCACCTCGTATGCTCGTGCCATGTAGACCATAGCATTCCTTCGGACCTAGCGGTGACAACCGCATCGCTATGGACCTTAGGAATAGCATTATGCTGCCCTATTAGCACGGAGGTCGTGGTGCCCTACGAGATGGCGTGAGTTGTGGAACCGTGCAAGACTTAGGTCTCCTTTCCTTCGACCACCATCCATTACCATGACGGGTAGGTCGGGGAAGCACGGGACCATTCTACTCTTTGCTCACCTTCGATTCTCGCTAATCCAGAAGGGCGCGGATCGAATCTCTTGTTCCACCACCTTCGATCAGTGACTATCGCCATGTCACGTGGACCGAAGCACCGTGGAACCAGAGTCTCCTTTTTCTCGCTTATCTGTGTTGATTAGTGTTCTTTATTTGCTTTATTCCTTTGATTTCTGTCAATCGCAATGCGAGTGAATCAAAGGAGGTGGACCTCATTTTCCCTCTTTGGTTCTTTTTTGTGCTTAAACCCTAGTATGTTTGTAGCTAGTGAGATCATAGCATTCCTTGAGCTCCCACGGTGACAACCGCACGGGCCGAGGCCCCCGGGGAATGCCTAGTGCATATAGTGCACCTTGGTCGAGGTACCCTACAAGTGGTTTAGGCACTTGTGATCTCGTGCATCGCTCCTCTCCGATGCCTCGCCTTTTGCCATGGCATGTGCATTGGAAGGGGTAGACCACCGCTCCCTCTCTTTTCTATTTTCTATTTTTTTTTCTCGCTAGCCCGTTCTATTTGATCCCCGTCTTAGCCATGACGATTGGATCAAAGACCGGACTACCTCTTCTTGTTAGCAAAGCTATGGTCTATGTCTCGTTCTTGGACCGTGTGAGTCGACCCGATTGACCGTTGGACCGAGGTCGCGGCATGGACATGCCCAGCTAACTCTCCTCTCTTCCCCTGTTGTGCTACTGTCTTCTCGGCTCCCGACGTTGTTGTGTCGTACGGGTCGAGAGGATCTGTAGCCACTCCTCTGTTGTTCGTGTTCCAATCTCTTTTGCTACCGTCGGCTACCATGACGGGTAAGCTAAAGAGCCTCGGAACCAAGTCACAATTCCTCTGTTTCGTATTAATCGTTCTTACTCGTATTAGTCGTTCTTACTCGAATCTTATGTAGTATTGTGACTTACGGGTTAGAGGCTACAAGGGCCAAACCCTATTGTTCCTATTTCCCTTTTCCTCTTGCTTGTGATCCTCCGGTCCCCCGCCAATTTCCATGACGTTCGGATTGGGAGGCCACAAGTCGTGGTGTTTGTTTAAGTTAGGATCAAGACCTCTTCTCTTGGGGCCGCATGGGTTGACATAGTTGACTGGGACGCATCGGGCTATTTCGAGGCCTCGATCCGAAGCTTATGCTTAACGAACAACCACTTACGCTCGTTTGGAGCCCGAGGATTGGACACTCTCCGTGAGGGCTAAGTCTTCTAGAGTTTAATTGGAGTTATCTAAATTCCTTTTATATCTTATTTCCTTTTTTGGGGAGTACTTTGGATTTTGGTTAGGGATTGATTGCTTTTTGCCTTGTTTGTCGCTATACCGTGGTAGTTGCATCGCGATGACGACGGACGGGCCGAGGACCCAAAGAAGGCGGGGAAGCACAAGGACAATCGGATATGGATGACTATGGATTGCTATGAACAGGTGCCACGTCCCACCCAACCTCGTAGAATCCTATTAGACATGCAATATATAGTTGCTAGTGCTTTACTCTATGCAAATAATTGTGATAGGATGCATGGTAGATTGCTTGATAAGCCATTACCTTGACGCAACTTTTTCCCCCCGCACACCCCATTTGCTAGGATAGACGCTCGCCTACTTCATGATACTTGCTACACACTTACTCTTTACTCATACATGTTTGTGTGTGGCTAAGGCATGTGGTGCCGTAAATTGGATAACTGGGTTAACATGGAAGAGATCTTGGCGTGTGTCTTGGGTGTGTGTGGTGAGGGTTGTGTCGACTGGGCAGGATCTACGACGAGTCAGGGGACAAGTCTTGCCGGTGGAGTGTGATCTGGGCACTCCCTATGTGAGAGAGTACCTGTGGCGGGTACATGTGATGTGAGAAGGTTCCGGGGAGGAGTGTCTTTGTGGGACGAATCCTCGGAACAGGAGGTGCCGTCGAGGCACGGGGCGTCGGGCCCCATGGTGAAGATGTCCTGTCTAGTCACCCCTAAGGACTGGTATGTCTTGAGAACCGGTTCATAGGACCCCTTCGTACACACCACTCGTTCCTGATGGGCGGGAAACGACTTGACGGCTAGCTGGCCCCCTGCCATTACTACTAGGTTGATAGGTGATAGTGTAGGGAGGTACGGGTGCTGAGACCCACACCCTCCTGAGACAGCGTGGAACCCTTAGGGATCCGGTACCACGTCTCACAGTCTCAGCGTGCCGGTGGATCTCCGGGGTGCCCCAGAGCTGAGTGGTAGGGTGGCATCGGGCCAGTTAGGCGGCAGCTTGGTATCAGCCTAGACGAGGCATCGTCGATGATGGTGATCTTGTGGTTCCAGGTGTACACGCTCTGCAGAGTTGATCGATCTATACGTATAGCCGTGTCCACGGTCATGGACATTCCTATGATTTACGCTTCACTTGACTAGTGAGAGGTGTCCAATTCTCTTCTCCCCCATGGGTGTTGTTGGTTTCCGGCTTAGGCCGTTGAGGCAAGGAGGAGTGGGAGTCTTCCTTGCCGACCAGAGTGAGAGTGTGGTGAGATGTGTGGACATGGATATGGATATGGATGGGATGGATGGATGGGTGGATGAGATGGGTTAAAACTGGATGATCTATATTATATTTTGCTTTATGAACTGGCATAGGAAAACTACAGCCAAATATAGGCCTTTTTCTCTCTACCCTTGCATTCCACTTTCCACATAGCAAAGCAAAGCATAGGGTGGGAGCTAGTGGCCAGTACAAATCGTACTGATAGAGTTGAGCAGGTTTGGTACCCGAGGAGGACTACGATGATAATGGAGCTGGAAGAATTAGGTGGTCTCGTTCCTACACTCAAGTTTGGTTAAGAAGATCAAGTCTACGCCTGTTGATACTCTACCCCAACTCTGATGATTCTCCGTGAAGGAGGAGCCTTCACCCGCTATGACGCTACGTCTACTCCGATGCTGATCCGTGTGTGTTTATCGCTAGGATACGATGTACTTGGGTGTGTTACAAGTGTTGTAATACTCTGTAATTTGCACCTTTCGCGATGTATGAACTATGGTATCAACTGTATTCGATGTACTCTGTGGATTTCCCTTCGAGGAAATCGCGGGTCGTTTCAGTTGGTATCAGAGCCATACTTGACTGTAGGACGAGACACTAAGACCCAGACACTAGTATAGAAGCCAGCAATCCTATCTGTTATAGGAGATAGTAGTGAAAACAGTTGTTTCTCCCTTTGCCTTGAGTTCTGTTGTTTTCTGACCACCCTGATATGAGAAAATGACCCTTAGGAATCACTCCCTAGTTCTGCCCACGCTAGATCGGTAGATGTGTGAGACTTTGAAGGCATAGGAGTCGCCTCAAGTCAACACTATGCATATAGGAGTTGTAATGCTGCCTGATTGTCTGGATCTTGTGTTGTTATGCTTGTTATGCTTCTTAATTGTCTGTGCGTAGAATCCATAGTTATTTTATATATGTGACTCCGGAAGCCTGGGTAACCTAGTCCTCTAAAACCTAAGCCAAACCTATGACTGGAATTAGGAAGTCAGTGCATCAAATTTTTGTCAACCTCCCTTCAAAATGGTTTTCTAGTCTTTCGGACCAATCTTCTCTTCCAAACTTCCCCTTTACCTTCAAAAGCCCGTTTTAAAAAAGAAAAAGAAAAGGAGTGATTTTACTTCAAAAGGTAAAAGTTTCAAAAGCTTTAGAGAGTTTCCCTTTTTCCAAATGAAAATGGTTTAAAACTTCCCTCCAAAACCTATTTTTGGGTTCAAAGAGTCATCTTCGGACGATTTGAAAATTAGTTTTTTCAAAAAAAAAATGTGTGTTCCCAATTTCATTTTCAAGAGCCAAACTTGCCTTCTAATTAAAAAAAAAACAAAACATCTTCAAAATTTAAAATATTTGACGAAGCGTTTTTGAGACAAAGATCTTTTGGCTCGATTTTGTTTTAAAAGGCTTTGATTTCAAATGTGTTTTACAACCAATTTTATGAAACAACATAGCTTCAAAAAGATTTTGTCCGCAAACTTTCCAAAAATTACTTTTGCAAACCAAAATGCGCTTTCCAAATCCGATTTCAAAAAGTGTTTCTCAAGAACCGAGTTCCTTCTTGTGAAAGCTTTGCTTTCTCGATTTGGAAGATGACTTAGAATCTTTTGGCTTGCACTCCTTTTTGAGCATGTTTTACCGCAAATGAGACTCTCCAAAAGATTTGAACTTCAAAAATCTTTGATTTCAACCCCTTTTGAAAGCGCATATTTCGCCTTTAAAACTGGATTTCAAAAGTGTTTCAAACAACTCTCCGCCTTGTTCGAATGGACTTTCAAAAAAATCTTTGTTTTGGAAAACGCTTTCAAAATAGTTTACAAAGGCTTTCCCTTTAAAACCCCCTCCTCTCCCTTTAGTTCAAGATATTGGGACATTATCGGTAACTTATTTGGGGATGAGCCACGATCTTGAGCTATGGTGCCGCTATTTAAACTTGGGGCCCCATGTGTGAGGCCTCCACATGGCTTGCTTTGCCGAGCGTATCTTTGGTATCAAGGAAAGTGACCGTGGCTACCCTAATCGGCACCGCATACCACCCGAATCTCGAGCACCCCCCTTCTTTTTGTTGAAAATCAATTACAAAGATAAAATCCTTGAAAAGAGTTTTGTTCCCACAAACTCGTTTTGATTTCAAATTCTTTTGGATTTTGTAAGTCTCCTTCTTAATGCTCTATCTTAAAAAAAAAAAAAATCCAAGGGATTTCTTTGCGAGCAGACCTTGTTTTTAGAAAGATCTGTCTTTTACAAAGAGATCAATTTTGTGAAATATTTTGTTTCTTCTTAAAAAAAAAAACTCCCCTGATTTCAAAACCCCTACTTGAACTCAAAGTTTCGAAATTTTGAACCAATTTCAGCACGTCCTTTGAAAAGTTCTCTTCTTACAAAATGATTTCCCACCAAAGGATTTATGAAAACCTATACTCCAAATGTCTTTTAAAATATTTACCAAGTAGAAAACGATTTGATTTTGAATTTTCCAAGCGATGTGGGAAAGCGATTTCAAAACCCTTGCCCTTTCCCTTCATATGGTTTTCAAAAAAAAAAATCACAAAAACCTGATTTTAAACCTTCTTCTAAAGGCTTTGCAAAGTGATAAAAGATTTCCGGGTTTCAACTCAAAATCCAATTTCAAAAGGATTTGAAAATAATGATTTCGTTTCAAAGAAAAGAAAAACCTTTCTTAAAGCAGTTTGTTTCCAAATAAAGGCTATTTCAAATGGGTCATTGCTTTATTTGAAAAACTCGTTGCTTTTCGCTTCAAAAAATTGCCTAGCCTTCATTTTCCAAAATTACGGTTTCGAAAAGCGTTTTCAAAAGGTTTAAGTTAATGATTCGTTTTAAAACGGACTTTCTTCAAAAGTTTTGGTTTTCAAATAAAGGGCTATTCTCACTCCTTTACGAAACCTTTGGAGCAAACAAAAGTATTTTCGCGTCCTCTTCGAGATGCTTCCCTCAATTCAAAAGCTGCATGCAAAATGGTTTCTCTACCAGCCCTACCTTCAAAATTTCTATTTCAAAAAAAAAAAAGTTCTTTCGCAAAACTTGGTGCATTGATGCAAGTGGAACATCCGGTAAGAACCGTCAGCCCTAGACAACACTTGAATCTCGGGGACGAGATTCTGGTAAGGGGGGTAGTCTGTAACATCCCGTGTTTTCAGAACACCAAAAATCTGAACTTTTTAAAATTTTTCCTACAATGTGTGAAGCATGTAGTGGATAGGGTCGACCTAGGTCAAACACAAGAGGGTTAGTTAACAAATCGTTGCATTCATATAGAATTGCTTGTAGGAGTGTGCCCTTGCCCTTGAGTTAGATTTGGGATTTAAGTTTTGTTTGGAGTTTTGGAGTGCACAATCCCATAGCGAGTTCTCCTCAAATCTCCTCGAGGCTCGAAAAGGAGAAATCATTTTCCCTCTTCTCTCTATCTCTTACGAGTTCCCCTCCTAGAAATTCATTGTGATCCCCTTTTTGAATTCTCCTCTAAACTCCCTAAATAAATTAGGAAAGGCTACCTCCCTCCCTTGGGCCTAAAGCCTCATGCCGGCCCACACCTTTCCTTCCTGGGGCCTCCGCGCAGCCCAGCTCCCCTCCTCCCCAAAGAAGGGCCGCTAGCGCTAGCTTAGCTGAGCCCCGCGCGGCCCACAAGGCCTAGCTGGCCCGCGCCCGCGGCCAGCCCGGCTCGGCCTCACTTCCCCCTCTCCCCTCCGCGCAGGCCCGGGGACGCTAGTGCGACCCGGCTTGAGGCCCCATCAAGGCGCTCTCCCTCTCCCGCCGAGGCCCACGAGCAGCTTCCTCCCTCTGCGGGCCCGCCAACGGCCGTGAGGCCCGGTTGGCCCAGCAGTTGAGCGCCCCACGCCAACCCTAGGGGGCACGAGCTCCCCGGGCGCCGCCGCCCGCTATGCCCACGCGCCCGCTCCCTCGGCACCGCGCCCGCCTCTCGGCGTCCGTGCCGATACACGCCCGCGTGGCAGGGCCGCGTACGGACACCGAGATCACCGTCCGAAGCTCAAGCCCCTAGCTCGCAGCGCGTATAAGACTCCGGCCGCCGCGCCACGGCCCGCTCGTTCCGAGCCCTTCTTCCTGCCGCCGCTCCGCCCTCCCTCTCCTGCGGCCGCCGTGGCCTTGCCGCACCACGACGGCGCAGCCAAGCGCTGCTGCGCCACCAGGTACCCGCCGCCTGCCACGCAGCCACGCCAAGCCGCGACGCCGTGCACGTCCCACCCGCCGCCGTCATGCGTGGCGCGCGGCGCCCGCGCAGCGAGGCCTGCTACGTCGCTTCGCCACCACCGCCGCAGCGCGCGGCCCGCGTCGCTTCCACCATCGCTCCGCCTCGCCGCCCTGCCCTGCCGCGACGTCGAGCTGGGGATGCGGCACCGCCCGCCGAGCTCCGCCGAGCGATGTCGACGCCGCTGCCGCTTGCCACTCCTACCGGTGCCGCGTCCATCTCTGCCGGCCTCGATCGACGCCACCACGCGCCCCGTTGCCGCTTCTCCGTGACCCAGCAGCTGCGACGCCCCGCGCCGTATCCAGTCACGCCCAGAGCTTCGCGACGTCGCCCGCAGTCGCCCCGACGACGAACGCCAACTACCCCGCCCTCGTCAAGCTCGGGAACGCCGTCTCCACTACCACGCGCACCGCCGAGCTGCCTCCCCAAGCCACTGCATCAGCAAGCACGGAGCCACCAGCATGCCGCTGCACTGCCACCACCAGTGAGCCTCCTAAGCCCAAAAGCTAAGCCTATTTTCCTTGCTACCGAGCCCCGTCTGCGTATCCATCTGACTCCGGCCTTCGTGCCACCGCCTTACACTTGCAGGAAGGTCGCAGCTAACACCCCGAAGCTCCTGGCCTCGTCCAGCCAACCACCGGCCAGCCGCAGCCAGCCACTGCCAGCTGCAGCCAGCCACGGCTAGCCGCTGCTGGCCAGCAGCAGGCCGCAGCTTGCCAGAGGTAGCCGCTGCTGGCCAGCCAGTGGCCAGAGCTGGCCAGGGACCCCTGCGACTGGCCACAGGCCTCCTGCCACCTCCAATGCTGCTCCATGATGCCCTACCACCTTGCCGAACCCTCTCCGCTACCGCTGGTGAGCTACCATGGCCCAAGACCCCACCTTTCCCTCTTTCCGCCGACGTTTGGACTGAGATCGGCCTTCGTGCCACTGTTCTTCACCTCCGCAGGGAAGCTGGCCACCCTCCGCCGCCTTTCTGCTCGTCCCGGCCAAGCCCGGCCTTCTCTGGCCAGTCGCAGCCACCGCTGGCCAGGCTGCGGCCAGGCGCAGCCAGCCACGGCCAGCCGCTGTTGGCCAGCAGCAAGCCACAGCCGGCCAGAGCTGGCCAGAGCTGGCCAGACGTGGCTACAGCGAGCCGCTGCTGGCCACCAGCCTCCTACCACCTTCGGCGATGCCCGTTGCCGGCCACGCCTGTTTCCCCGCCAAGGTCGAATCCGGAACCCCGCCGACGCCCGCCCCCTCGACGTCGGCAATGCTCTTGCTTTTCGTTCATATTCACACATGTTGCATTGTTATCCATATCTATATCTATGCCTATGTCGTGCCTTCGCGCCGGATTATCCCTCGTGATGCTATGGATGTGTGCTACTCGTGTGGTCGATATCTTGTGTTCGTTGTGTTTGTATGGTGTGTATGCTTATCTGTGGACCGAGCCATCGAGCCGGTTGGGAGAGTGGCGTGTGTTTGAACGTGCGATCGCGAGTTCGTCTCATTGCGGACCGTAACGCCGAACACATCCCTTCTCTCGTGCTTTTAGTTGTCTCTGTCGTGCTACTATTGTCGCGACCTGATTCGACCCTAGGACATGGTCACCAGGGACTTAGCGATGCGGATATTACCCGTATATGATGAGCCCCTCATGACCTAGTCTAATGGGAGACGAAATAGGAAGCGGCAGGTTGTGATATGACGGGGAGCCAACACGTGTAGGTAAAGCTTATGGCCGCGAGTCATCTCGCCATGACCATTGGGCTTTACCTCTTTTTTCCCCTCTTTCTCTTACTCTTTTCCCCAACCACCTCGTATGCTCGTGCCATGTAGACCATAGCATTCCTTCGGACCTAGCGGTGACAACCGCATCGCTATGGACCTTAGGAATAGCATTATGCTGCCCTATTAGCACGGAGGTCGTGGTGCCCTACGAGATGGCGTGAGTTGTGGAACCGTGCAAGACTTAGGTCTCCTTTCCTTCGACCACCGTCCATTACCATGACGGGTAGGTCGGGGAAGCACGGGACCATTCTACTCTTTTGCTCACCTTCGATTCTCGCTAATCCAGAAGGGCGCGGATCGAATCTCTTGTTCCACCACCTTCGATCAGTGACTATCGCCATGTCACGTGGACCGAAGCACCATGGAACCAGAGTCTCCTTTTTCTCGCTTATCTGTGTTGATTAGTGTTCTTTATTTGCTTTATTCCTTTGATTTCTGTCAATCGCAATGCGAGTGAATCAAAGGAGGTGGACCTCATTTTCCCTCTTTGGTTCTTTTGTGCTTAAACCCTAGTATGTTTGTAGCTAGTGAGATCATAGCATTCCTTGAGCTCCCACGGTGACAACCGCACCGCTGAGGCCCTGGGGAATGCCTAGTGCATATAGTGCACCTTGGTCGAGGTACCCTACAAGTGGTTTAGGCACTTGTGATCTCTCGTGCATCGCTCCTCTCCGATGCCTCGCCTTTTGCCATGGCATGTGCATTGGAAGGGGTAGACCACCGCTCCCTCTCTTTTCTATTTTCTATTTTTCTCTGCTAGCCCGTTCTATTCGATCCCATCTTAGCCATGACGATTGGATCAAAGACTGGACTACCTCTTCTTGTTAGCAAAGCTATGGTCTATGTCTCGTTCTTGGACCGTGTGAGTCGACCCGATCGACCGTTGGACCGAGGTCGCGGCATGGACATGCCCGGCCTAACTCTCCTCTCTTCCCTGTTGTGCTACTGTCTTCTCGGCTCCCGACGTTGTTGTGTCGTGCGGGTCGAGAGGATCTGTAGCCACTCCTCTGTTGTTCGTGTTCCAATCTCTTTTGCTACCGTCGGCTACCATGACGGGTAAGCTAAAGAGCCTCGGAACCAAGTCACAATTCCTCTGTTTCGTATTAATCGTTCTTACTCGTATTAGTCGTTCTTACTCGAATCTTATGTAGTATTGTGACTTACGGGTTAGAGGCTACAAGGGCCAAACCCTATTGTTCCTATTTCCCTTTTCCTCTTGCTTGTGATCCTCCGGTCCCCGCCAATTTCCATGACGTTCGGATTGGGAGGCCACAAGTCGTGGTGTTTGTTTAAGTTAGGATCAAGACCTCTTCTCTTGGGGCCGTACAGGTTGACATAGTTGACCTGGGACGTACTGGCTATTTCGAGGCCTCGATCCGAGCTTATGCTTAACGAACAACCACTTCTGTTCGTTTGGAGCCCGAGGATTGGACACTCTCCGTGAGGGCTAAGTCTTCTAGAGTTTAATTGGAGTTATCTAAATTCCTTTTATATCTTATTTCCTTTTTGGGGAGTACTGGATTTTGGTTAGGGATTGATTGCTTTTTGCCTTGTTTGTCGCTATACCGTGGTAGTTGCATCGCGATGACGACGGACGGGCCGAGGACCCAAAGAAGGCAGGAAGCACAAGGACAACTGGATATGGATGACTATGGATTGCTATGAACAGGTGCCACGTCCCACCCAACCTCGTAGAATCCTATTAGACATGCAATATATAGTTGCTAGTGCTTTACTCTATGCAAATAATTGTGATAGGATGCATGGTAGATTGCTTGATAAGCCATTACCTTGACGCAACTTTTCCCCCCCGCACACCCATTTGCTAGGATAGACGCTCGCCTACTTCATGATACTTGCTACACACTTACTCTTTACTCATACATGTTTGTGTGTGGCTAAGGCACGTGGTGCCGTAAATTGGGTAACTGGGTTAACATGGAAGAGATCTTGGCGTGTGTCTTGGGTGCGTGTGGTGAGGGTTGTGTCGTGGGCGGGGATCTACGACGAGTCGGGGGGACAAGTCTTGCCGGTGGAGTGTGATCTGGGCACTCCCTATGTGAGAGAGTACTGTGGCGGGTACATGTGATGTGAGAAGGTTCCGGGGGAGGAGTGTCTTTGTGGGGACGAATCCTCGAACAGGAGGTGCCGTCGAGGCACGGGCGTCGGGCCCCATGGTGAAGATGTCTGTCTAGTCACCCCTAAGGACTGGTATGTCTTGAGAACCGGTTCATAGGACCCCTTCGTACACACCACTCGTTCCTGATGGGCGGGAAATGACTTGACGGCCAGCTGGCCCTCTGCCATTACTACTAGGTTGATAGGTGATAGTGTAGGGAGGTACGGGTGCTGAGACCCACACCCTCCTGAGACAGCGTGGAACCCTTAGGGATCCGGTACCACGTCTCACAGTCTCAGCGTGCCGGTGGATCTCCGGGGTGCCCCAGAGCTGAGTGGTAGGGTGGCATCGGGCCAGTTAGGCGGCAGCTTGGTATCAACCTAGACGAGGCATCGTCGATGATGGTGATCTTGTGGTTTCGGTGTACACGCTCTGCAGAGTTGATCGATCTATACGTATAGCCGTGTCCACGGTCATGGACATTCCTATGATTTACGCTTCACTTGACTAGTGAGAGGTGTCCAATTCTCTTCTCCCCCATGGGTGTTGTTGGTTTCCGGCTTAGGCCGTTGAGGCAAGGAGGAGTGGGAGTCTTCCTTGCCGACCACAGTGAGAGTGTGGTGAGATGTGTGGACATGGATATGGATATGGATGGGATGGATGGATGGGTGGATGAGATGGGTTAAAACTGGATGATCTATATTATATTTTGCTTTATGAACTGGCATAGGAAAACTACTGACCAAATATAGGCCTTTTCTCTCTACCCTTGCATTCCACTTTCCACATAGCAAAGCAAAGCATAGGATGGGAGCTAGTGGCCGATTACAAATCGTCTTGATAGAGTTGAGCGGGTTTGGTACCCGAGGAGGACTACGATGATAATGGAGAATTTGGAAGAATTAGGTGGTCTCGTTCCTACACTCAAGTTTGGTTAAGAAGATCAAGTCTACGCCCGTTGATACTCTACCCCAACTCGATGATTCTCCGTGAAGGAGGAGCCTTCACCCGCTATGGCCTTCACGTCTACTCCGATCTTGATCCGTGTGTGTTTATCGCTAGGATACGATGTACTTGGGTGTGTTACAAGTGTTGTAATACTCGTAATTTGCACCTTTCGCGATGTATGAACTATGGTATCAACTGTATTCGATGTACTCTGTGGATTTCCCTTCGAGGAAATCGCGGGTCGTTTCAATAGCCAAAGCATTTCAGGGCATACCAGTGAGCACGGCCGGGTGATGGAGCGCGTGCCAGCCGAGGAGGGAGCACGCCGGTCAAGGGCCGCCGGAGAGGAGGGAGCAGGCCGCCCCACGCCATGTCCGACCCTAGCAAGAGGAGTGAAACGACCCATGATTTCCTCAAAGAGAAATCCACAGAGTACATCATTTACAGTTGATAGCACAGTTCATACATCGCGAAAAGTATAAGTTACAGAGTATTACAACACTTGCAACACACCTAGGTACGTCGTATTCTAGTGATAAACACACACAGATCAACATCAGAGTAGACGTAGCGTCATAGCGAATGAAGGCTCCTCCTCCATGGTGAATCATCAGAGTTAGGGTAGAGTATCAGCGGGCGTAGACTTGATCTCCTTAACCAAACTTGAGTGTAGGAACGAGACCACCTAATTCTTCCAGCTCCATTATCGTCGTAGTCCTCCTCGGATACCAAACCTGCTCAACTCTATCAGTACGATTTGTACTGGCCACTAGCTCCCACCCTATGCTTTGCTTTGCTATGTGGTAAGTGAAATGCAAGGGTAGAGGAAAAAGGCCTATATTTGGCTGTAGTTTTCCTATGTCAGTTCATAATGTAAATATAATATAGTTCATCAAGTTTTAACCCATCTCATCCACACATCCATCCATCCCATCCACATCCACACATCTCACCACACTCCCACTCTCTAGTCGGCAAGGAAGACTCCCGCTCCTCCTTGCCTCAACGGCCTAAGCCGGAATCCAACAACACCCAGGGGGAGAAAAGAAATGGACACCTCTCACTATAACGAACGCATGGTACTCATGGGAATGTCCATACCGGGGACACGGCTATACGTATAGATTTAGTAACTCTGCAGAGCTTGTACACTGGAACCACAAGATCGCCATCATCGACGATGCCTCGCCTAGGCCGATACCAAGCCGCCGCCTAATCGGCCCAATGCCACTCTACCACTCAGCTACGGGGCACCCCGGAGATCCACCGGCACGCCGAGACGGTGAGACGCGGTACCGGATCCCAAGTGGATACCACGCTGCCTCGGGAGGGTGTGGGTCTCGGCACCGCACCTCCCTACACTATCACCTATCAACCTAGTAGTAGCAGCATGGGGCCAGCTAGTCGTCAAGTCGGACCCCGCCCATTCAGAGACGAGTGGTGTGCAATTAAAAGGTCCCATGAACCCTAGGAACGCCAAACCAGTCCTTAGAGGGACCGCGGGATATCTTCACAAGGGGCTCAACGCCCGTGCCTCGACGGCACCTCCATTCCGGGATTCGTCCCACAAAGACACTCCTCCCCGGAATCTACTCACATCACATGTACCCGCCACGGTACTCTCTCACATAGGGAGTGCCCAGATCACACTCCCCTCGGCAAGACTTGTCCCCCGACTCGTCGTAGGTCCCGCCTTGATCGACACAACCCTCACCACACACCCAAGACACACACCAAGATCTCTCCCATGTTATCCCCAGTTATCCAGTTTACGGCACCACGTGCCTTAGCCACACACAAGCATGTATGAGTAAAGTGTAAGTGTGTAGCAAGTGGCATGAAGTAAGCGAGTGTCTATTCTAGCAGCGGGTGTGCAGGGGAAAGGTTGTGTCAAGGTAATGGCTTATCAAGCAATCTACCATGCATCCTATCACATTTATTTGCATAGAGTAAAGCACTAGCAGCTACATATTGCATGTCTAATAGGATTCTACGAGGTTGGGTGGGACGTGGCACCTGTTTATTGCAATCCATAGTCATCCATATCTGGTTGCTCTTCGCATCTCCTCCTCCCAGCGGATCTTCGGTGTATCCATCGTCACCATGATGCAACTACCTCGATATAGCGACAAACAAGGCAAAAGAGCAATCAATCCCTAACCAAAATCCAGTACTCTCCAAAAAGGCAACAAGATACAGAAGGAACCAGATAACTCCGAATAAACACTGAAAAGACTTAGCCCTCGTGGAGAGTATCCGATCCTCGGGCTCAGATAAATAGAAGTGGTTGTCTGCTAAGCATAAGCCCGGATCACGACCATGGTATAGCCAGTACTTCCTAGGTCGCTCGTGTCGACCTGTACGGCTTCAAAGGAAGAGGCCTTGATCCTAACTTAGCTTAACCAAACACCACAGTTGCGAGCTTCCGATCCAAGACGTCATGAAAATTGGCGGGGACCAGAGGATCACAAGCAAGAGGAAAGGGAAAATAGGAACAACAGGGTTTGGCCCTTGTAGCCTCTAACCCGTAAGTCACAACTACTACATAGGATTCGAGTAAGAACGATTAACACGAAACAGAGGAATTGTGACTTGGTTCTGAGGCTCTTTAGCTTACCCGTCATGGTAGCCGACGGTAGCAAAAGAGATTGGAACACGAACAACAGAGGAATGGCTACAGGTCCTCTCGACCCGCACGACACAACAACGTTGGGAGCCGAGAAGAGAGTAGCACAACAGGGGAAAAGAGGAGAGTCAGCTGGGCATGTCCATGCCGCGGCCTCGGTCACATCCTCAGTGAGGATGGTTTTCCAACGGTCGATCGGGTCGACTCGCACGGTCCGAGAACGAGACATAGACCATAGCTTCGCTAACTAGAAGAGATAGTCCGGTCTTTGATCCAATCGTCATGGCTAAGATGGGATCGAACCGAACGGGCTAGTGGGGAAAATAGAAGGTAGAAAAGAGAGGGAGCGGTGGTCTACCCCTTCCAATGCACATGCCATGGCAAAAGACGAGGCATCAGAGAGAAGAGATGCACGAGAGATCACAAGTGCCTAAACCACTTGTAGAGTACCTCGACCAAGGTGCACTATTTGCACCAAGGCATTCTCCGGGGTCTCAGCGGTGCGGTTGTCGCCTTGAGAGCCTAAGGAAGGCTACGATCACAATAGGTAGAAACAAACTAGGGCTCAAGCATGAAGGAACCAAGGAGGGAGAATGAGGTCCACCTTCTTTGATCCACTCGCCATTGCGATCGACGAGAATCAAAGGAATGGAACAAGTGGCAAATAAAGAACACTAACAACCCAGGTAAGCGAGAAAAGGGGGCTCTTGGTCCCGCATCACTTCGATCCACATGTCATGGGAAAGACAAGAATCAAAGTTTGGAATAAGAGGCTCGATCCACGCCTTACTGGATTAGAGAGAACCGAAGGAGAGCAAAAGAAAAATGGCCCCGCACTATTCTCGACCTACCCGTCATGGCAAAGGACGGTGGTCGGAAGAAAAGAGACAAAGGTCTCACGCGGTTCCGCGATACACGCCACCTCGTAGGGCACAATGACCTCCGTGCAACTAAAGCGGCAAAAGCTATTCCTCGAGTTCGTTGCGATGCGGTTGTCATCACGAGAACCGAGGAATGCTCTGGTCTAGGTGGTGCAAGCATACGAGGAGGTTAGGAAAGGAGCAAAAGAGAAAGAGAAGAAAAGAGGTAGAGCCCGATGGTCATGGCGAGACAAACCCACGGCCATGAGCTTCACCTAACGAGTTGGCTCTCATCGCCCCACGATAGTTGCTTCCTACTTCGTTTCCCACTAGACTAGATCTTAGGGAGCTCATTGTGCGCGGGTAAGTTCCGCATCGATAGCGATATCGAGCTCCTTTATGACCACGTCCTAGGGCCGAAGGTAGAGAAGCTAACACTCAGGGTACGACGAAGACAACTAAAGCACAAGAGAACGAGTTACGCTCGGCGCCACGATCATAGTGGGACGATCCCACAATCAACACGTCTGAGCGAGGTATGATCCCTTGACCGGCTCGAAGGCTCGGTCCACATACAAGCACCATGCAAACACACAACCCAAAGCAAGACGACGACCACACACGGAGGAGCACATATCCATAGCATGAGACAAACCGGCACAAAGGCACGGCACAGGCAGGCATGTATTGACATAGATATGATAAAGTGCGACAAGTAAGTATATGGTATGAAAAACAAGGGCTTTGCCGACGTCGGGGATGGCGTCGGCGGGGTTTCGAGGGTTCGACCTTGGCGGGGAAAATGGCGAGGCCGGTAGGCGGAGTGTCACCGGAGGTGGTAGGAGGTCCATGGCCATCCGGGCTTGGCCCCTGGCCAGCCGTAGCCTGCTGCAGCCACCTCTGGCCAGCTCCGGCCGGCTGGGGCCAGCTCTGGCCAGCTCCAGCCTGCTGCTGGCCAGCAGCGGCTGGCCGTCGCTGGCGGCGGCTGGCCGGCGGTGGCTATGGCTGGCCACCGCAGGCGGGACACGGCCAGTACAAGCAGCGAGGTGGCTGGAAGGTGGAGGAGCTCCGTGGATTCCCCCGCAAGGTGTAGGACAGCGGCACAAAGGCCGGTTTCAGTCAAAGTCGCCGGCAAGTTCAAGGAGGAAGCAGGAAAGGTGGGGTTTTGGGCATGGATGCTCACCGGTGGCGGCACTGTGATGCTGCCTTGCTGTTGGACAGGAAAGGTGTGCGACGACGTGGTGGAACGCGGCACTGTGGTGGCGGCGAGGCAGCAGCTTGGCAGGGCTCGGCCTCGAGCACGCGGTGGAACGCCGCGGGCGCCGGTTGGACCCGGCGTTAGCCGGGGGAGGACGTGGCGCTGGCTGCTGCCCGCTGCCACGGAGGAAGAGGTAGGCGGTGGTGGCTCAGCAGTGGCGTTATCGTGGTCGCGGACGCCGAGCCAACGGTCGACGCAGCAGCACCTCTCACGGCGAACGGGTGGCGGTGATGGCGCTGGACCGCGGGGCGAGAGGCAAGGCGGTGCACTGCTCCGGTGGCGTGGCGAGGAACGGCGTTGGCGTGGCGGCGGCGGGCGTGGCGAGACACCACGTGTCCGTGGTCGGCCGGAGTCCGCCCGCCGCAAGGCAAGGCGCGACCAGGTCGGGCTCGGTGCGCCAATTGCTCGCCGGTGGCGGCAGCCTCGCAGCGGTCGGACACGGTCGAGCCGGGCCGGAGGGGCAGCGGCCGTGCCCCTGCTGCGACGCGGCGGTGTTTCGGCGAGCTGCTGCTCGGCACGACGACGGCAATAGGGGGGAAGGGCGAGGAGGAGGCGAGTGTGGTGGCGGCAAAGAGAAATGGAGGAAGAAGGAGATGGAGGCGGCGGCTGCAAATGCTCTTATACCCACGCGCTAGGGTTGCCGAGATGGAGCCGGATATCTCCGGCGTCCGTGCCCGCGTCCCGGACACGCGGCGTGCATCGCAGGGGTTGGTACGGACGCCGAGGTGTGGGTGGGGGCGCGTCGGGCGGCGGCGGCAGCCCTCGCGGGCGTGTGCGGTGCGCCCTTAGGGTTGGAGGAGCGCGGCGGCTACGGGCCCGGGTGGGCCGTGGCTGGGCTCGGCGCGTGCAGCCCTGGTGCGTGGTGGGGAGGGGCGGCCACTCGGTGGGCCGTCTTTGGGCCGCGGGGGTGCAGAGAAGGAGGTGGGCTACGGTTTAAGGAGGAAAGTGGGTGGTGGGCTGATTTGGAGGTTGGAAGGAGAAGGGTCTTTCCCTCTTTTTATGATTTGGATTTAAGAGGAATTTGAAGAGGGTTCAAAAAGGAGATAGATAGGGAGTAAGGCAAGATGACACATGAAAATTTGAGTATATTTCAAACGGAGATTGGGAGGAACACAAGGACGAATTGGAGAGGGGACTTGGAAGGAGATTTAGATGAACTCTGCTATGGTCTTGTGCACTCCAACTCCTACGAAACGCGAACACCCGAAGACGACTCAAGATCACCGGCACACCCCTACAGGCAATTCTACATGAAATGCAACCATTCACTAGCAAACGCTCTCTCCCATTTGACCTAGTCACTACATGATTCACATGTTATAGGAAAAATTTTAAAAAGTTCAGATTTTTGGTGTCTGAAAACCCCGGGATGTTACAAGGAGGGAGCGCGCTGGTACCAGGGGCCGACGAGTGAGGTCACCGGTGGTCAAGCCTGTGCCCGGCCGAGGAAGCGTGAAGGCCCACCGCGGCCTCAAACCCTAGCTGAGGAGGAGGCAGCGCGCGGATCCGGGGCCGGCGTGTGCGGTCGCCGGTGGTGAAGCCCGTGCAGCCCGAAGAGGGAGCGGGGCGCCGGCGCCCAAACCCCTAGCCGGAGGAGGGAAGGGGAGGGCCGGGGGGAGGTCGCCGAGCGCCGGGGGGGTAGGGCGAGGGGGGGAGGGTAGGGGAGGGAAGCACGAGGGAAGGGGAGGGGGGGGGGAGGGAGTGCGCCGAACGGCAGCGGTAGGGCACGGCAGTGTGGCGGCGCCGGCGCCGGCGGAATTTTTCAAAGCCAGCGGCGGCGTCACAGAGAGAGAGAGCGCCCACACTTAGCGCCCGCGCGGCTCTTCTCCAATTTATATGGAGGATCATTTGTCGGGGTGGTTCCTGATTCAACCGCCCCTACAAATAAGGAATTTTAAAAATGAAAGGAATTTTTAAAAATTGAAGAATCCCCATTAAAATTACTAAAACTATTTTGGAACACCAAATGACCTCCAATAAAAAATTTGACAATAATCAAAGTTGTTCATATCAAGAAGATCTACAACTTCGTATTACTCATTTCTTCATTTGACAAATTCTTAACATATATTGTTCACAAACCTTATATGTGTCTCATATAGTTTATAAAACATTATGAGAGATGTGTATCATTTGTGAACAATGTTATTACCACTTTCTCAAATAACGAAATGATCAAAATAAAAGTTGTAGATCTCAATGTGTTCTACATATTTCGTATTCATGACTTTTTCATATATCTCAATCATGCGTACATAAATGTAGTCTTAAACACACATACACGAATGTTGTCTCACAGACATACATGAATATTGTCTCACAGACATACATGAACCACGCCTGACACACATACATGAATGTTGTCTTACGAACACACACACACTTACAAAAACTAGGTAGGGCCCACCGTAACAACTTTCCCCGTGATACCTTTTCTCTCCCATGGCAGTATGTGCTTGGGCAGATTCTTTTCCACAACATCGATCTTCCTACAAAAACCCGTGAATAGCAGCATCTCATCATACTTATTGTAAGCTTCAACATCGCCCACGCCATCAACTACGATAATGTGTTTTCCCGGATGCAACCATGTGTTTTGTCTTCTTCTTGGGGGAGATTACTTTGCGGGTCGGGCATATAGAAAACTTGTGAGACTCGTGAAGCAAGCACCCAAGGGTCATCGTGGTATCCTATGTTCTGGAGGTCTACGACCCTCAATCCGATCTCATTGAAATGATGTTGCTTCATCCAGCGGCATCGAAAAACGGCCACTTTTATATCTCTTCCATAGTCAAGTTCCTATATATCTTCAATTATTCCAAAGAACTGGACCTTTCGTTCCAATCCATCCAAAGCCTCTATTCAAACACCACTGTTTTGGTTCACACATTTACTCTCCTTTGTGTGTGTATAGCATGTGTAACCGTTGATGTCATAAGAATTCCAAGATGTCACCTGTCTTGAAGGCCCCTCCGCCAACCTACCGATGGTAATAGAATCTATGGTTTCTCCACGTGGTATGTCCTTGTCCTTCAACCATGAAGTTAGGCGTTGCTTATGCTGTTTCATGACCCAATCATCTGAACAACCATTTCTCTCTACTGTAATGATAGCCATGTGTTCATCAATGTATGGTTGTATCAGTTTTATGCTCTACAAGACACAGTAATGCGCCTGATTCACTTCTTTGTAATCATGGTCAATGAAAGTTTTTCTACCACCTGTGCCCTTCCCAGCCAGCCTACCCTTGTAACGAGAATCCGGATTACCAATTCCTCTCTGTACTTTTAATCACTCTTGACAGCACTCGACAACTTCTTCAGTATTGTAACCCTCTATCATAGAGCCCTCTGGGTACGCTCGATTATGCACGTATCGGCTTAGAACCGACATGAACTGCTCGTATGACCACATTTCATGCAAGTAGCAAGGGCCGAGTGCCTGTATCTGATGAACCATATGAATCATAAGATGTACCATTATATCAAAGAAAGTAGGAGGCATACACATCTACAGTTGCTTTTGGGTCTCTACCTTGAAATCATGTAGGTCACTCAGCTCGTCCCTACGAATCGTCTTCTGTGAGATCTTCAAAAAGAAGTAGCACATGCGGGTGATGGCCATCTTCAAGAACTCTAGCTTTATAGCCCTAATTGCAATTGGTAGGAGCACTGTCAGCATCACATGACAGTCATGAGCCTTGCAGTGTGTAAATGATAGGTCCTTTATCGACACTAGCTTCTTTAGGTTTGCTGAGAACCCAGTCAGGACTTTAAGCTCACTAATGAAAGTGCACATAGCTCTCCTCTCATCTGGAGTTAGGTTGAAGCTAGCCGCGGGCAGAGTGTATTTTCCATTATCCTAAAGTATTGGGTGAAGCTCAGGCATCACTTTTAGCTGCACCATGTCTTTCCTTGATTTCAGACCATCTTTTAACTTGCCGATGTCCATCAAGGTAGCCATGAGACTCTCAAAGATATTCTTCTGAACATGCATCGCATCAATGGCATGGGGGACCTCCAAGTCTGACCAATAAGGCAGACACTGAAAGAAGATCGATTGTTTCTTAAAAGATACGCCTTCGATAGGAGGTGTACTTCTATCTCTATTGGTTCCATCTGGATTCTTCTTTCCATAGGTGATGCGTATGTTTTTCACCATTTTGTACACATGTTGTCCATTATGACATCTCTCCGGTGGAGCTTCATTCTCTGGGGCATTGTCATAGTATCTTAAGTACAATTTGCTATGGTACTTATGACCTATCTTCAAGAAACGCTGGTTCCTTGGATAAACAACCTTCTTGGATCCCTATAGGTACACCCATTTAATACCATCCAAACAAACTAAGCATCCCATCTTTCCTTTGATCTGTCCAGACAAGGCAAACAACGCGGGGTAATCATTAGTAGTAACAAATATTATTGCTCTACATATGAAGTCCTCCTATCAGAACGCATCATACATAGGCTCCCCATACCTCCATAGCCTCTCCATTTCTTGCATTAGTGGCTCCAAGAACACCTCTATATCAATTCCTGGTTGTTTAGGGCCAGAAATAAGAATAGTGAGGAGAAGGTACTTTCTCTTCTGACACAAATATGTTGGGATATTGTACATGGTCAAAATCACCGGCCATTTGCTATGGTCGCTCATCCTCTCGTTGAAGGAATTCATTCCATCAGTGCTCAAGCCAAGCCATACATTCCTTGGATCCAGACTGAAATCTTTGTGCTTCTCATCGAATGCTTGCCACTGAGTACAATCAGCTGGGTGTGCAATATTATCATCATGCACCTTGCGCTCATCATCCCACCACGTCATAAGTGCGGCTTCCTTAGGGTTCAGAAACATACGCCTTAAGCAGTCAGTCACGGGCATGTACCACTTTACTAAGGCTGGAATTCTTCTTTGCTTTGAATCGATGCCTAATGGAGTGCCCTCACATGGCGGATGGGAATCTTGTACCACCTTTCTACCACCCTTCTTACTCTTGTTCCCTGATGAGGCTTCATCCCCATTGTAAATGTCATTGTTCTTGTACCGGCTAGCCCCACACCGTGGACATTTATCTAGGTCCTTGAATGTTTCACCGTGAAAAAGGATACAATGATTGGGGCATGCATAGACTTTTTCAACATCCATTGTCAATGGACTTATCACCTTCTTGGCTTGGTATGTGTTGGTGGGAACCAAGTTTGGCTGTGGCAGCAACCATTCTAGGAGATGCAAAAGATCATTGAAACTACAATCGACCAAAATTGCATTTAGCCTTTAAAATGAGTAGTTCAAGCACAAAAACGTAGCAGTGTGTCAGTGTGTCGGACAACCCTTCTCAACACCATAAATAGTCTCCTTCGATGCTTTTGTCACCATTTCTAGGTTTTCTAAACCTTTCTTGTTCTTTAGAATTTCTGGTCCAAATACCCGAAGCATGTGCTCCAAATTGTCAACATCATCTTCATCCCCCTCACGTGCTTGACCCTCACTAGCATCACCACCACCTTGTTCATTGCCTAAGTCATGATCCATTTGTTCAGCGACCTCGTTTGAGTATTGGGATAATAATTCAAGGCTTTCATCATCATCTTCTATAACATCATCATTGTCATCGACTTGTAGAACATCATCGTTGTCATCACCAACCATTGTTTCACCATGATGAATCCAAACTAAGTAGTCCAAAATAAATCCTCACAAAATAAGGTGGTCTCTAATGGTACTCACATCTGCATATGCCAGCCAGTTCTTGCAATCTTTACAGGGACAGATAATTGTATCCTTATTCTCTGTCAATGTCATTTGCATGCTTCTCTATGGTTTTGATAAATTTGTCTACCTCTTCACGGAAACCTACCCCTGAATCTTTTTGAACCATACATCCAAGAGTTCCTGTACTCCATCTTCTAAAAACAAAAACAAAGAAAATACAAAAAATGAATCAAATTAATAATTAGTTTCTTAATAATAAATAGTACATACTATTTACCTAGTACCATGATAACTAATTAATTGTATATTAAAGAATAAATATTTCAAAAATAAAGTAAATGGTTAAAGTAAACAACTATAAAGATAATAAATACTAAAAACTAATATTTGAACCACTACTAGAACCTTCCAAATTATATAGCCCACAAGCACCTGACATTGTTCCTAAGACCTCTGTCGGCTATGCTTATGTACCACATAACTTAAAAAGTTCTGTCGGGTGAAACCCCGATGACACCACGATCCTCTAGGATCGAATTCTTACACAGATGTTGTAGTATTACAACTATTTTTATTTAAATACAACAGAGTAGCGGAAGATTTACAAAAGAAAATTTCAACATTTGATTAGAGTTTAATTAAACAAAACTTAACTGGGTTTACGGAAGCAAGAAGGAGAAATAGAACACCTGCAGAAGAACACCTCAGGTAGGAGATATTCGATCATGCCAAGCCCACTGGCATGACCGAACTTAGCAGCAACAGTTAGTACCTGCAACAGGGGTCAAATAAACCCTGAGTACAAAAGTACTCCGCAAGACTTACCCGACCAAAAATTGGAGAGAAGACTCAGGAATGCTGGCTAATAGGAATCAAGGTAAGGCTTTAGCAAGAATCAAAGATACCTTTGCGTAAAAGTGACTAATGTTGATCCTTACTATTCATTCTTAAATTATCCGAGTCTAGAGCAAACACTTGTCAAACAAGATCTCGATTTCAAAACTTTTCAACCTCATCATCTTCCATCATTACTACGATGCTAACGCTTGGTCAAGTCTCCCATATCGTGGAGCAACGACGATTCGAATCGCTTTATATACCCAGCTAAGGCTTCCTAGCCACACGATGTATGCACGACTAACCATCTTACATACATCAACTCAACACTCAGATTTCTCCATACCAGAATGAGTGTATAGTACACCACCGCCCTACGTCGTGATCCCCTTCCACGGTGCGCCCCGTAGGGTGGGTACACGCTACTTGTCCGTTCTCGTCATGGATAGTCCAAGTGGAGCTTACCGCCATTAGCATGCGACTAGTAATATCCAATAACCCTCTTGACCACAGGATCACCACAACGAACGGTCCTTAACCGACACAAGTGGACAACACTACACCAGGGCACTAGCCCTTCCTGATGCAAGTCATTCCACCGGCATCTCGATTTACTCTTCATGTTCTTATTGCGTACCCTTGACCTGATCAAAGAAAAGGGATACCAATAAGAAACATTAGGTTTTATCACTTTCTCAAAACTGATGCTGTTATCACACCTTTGAAAACAGTTTATAAAACCTATGCTAGTAGCAGGGCTAAGCGTATACTAAGCACTTTTGAAATCAAAACAGGTATCCAGGATAATAGATCAAGGTACGGAAATGCATCAAGTAGGATATCACATAATTCCTAATACCTAATGCATCATATCATCAACATAGAATATAAAAGTTTTTTGAAATACAAGGAAGGGTTTGAATGCATCCGGGGCTTGCCTGTGTTGCAGAGAAGGTTAGCTTGTTAGTCTTGATGTCGACATCTGCAGTGGATTCACCTCTTCTTGACTGGATCAACACGCACCTTCCCTGAAGCGTGACCAACGAAATCCAATTCTCTCGTACTACACGTGATAATAATGCATGCTTAATATAATGACATATATGACATGATGCTAGAGGATGCAATGCATTTAAACAAAAGAAGGTTGAGTACAACTTCCCTTCACGGTATAGTTGCACTAAGAAAGTATAGCTAGTGTCAACGACGACGGACTAACGATACAAAGTCAACATAAAATGCCGGAGGTCATTAGGGTTAATGACCTAGGGTCATCACTCAATCCCAAAATCAAGCAACCCTAATAGTGATTAAGGTTAATTACTAATTTATTAACCATTTTTACAGTTGTTGAAAGCCACTAATTAACTTGCTAATCGGAGATTAATTAAATCCTAATTAATCAAAGGATTAATTAATTAAACATTAATTAATTGAGGTATTGATTTAGCATAATATAAAAATTAGTTAAAACATGATCAAACTTCATAATTAAGATCATCTTCATCATCTAATTAGCACACAAAACAAAATTCATGATTTTTGGGCTTATAGTTGAATTATTAAAAATCATGGAAGTTGCATTTAATAATTAAAAGAGCAAATTATATTATAAACAAAAGTTGCTGGAAAATCAGCGTTAGCATTTTTACTGTAAAGAGCATATTACAAGGTTCACACATATTTTTATTTTATTTTTAGTTGCCCCAAATAAATTATCACAAAAAGATGAAATTCAGCTTTGGAAATTAAATTGGAAAAAGAAAAGCATTTCATTTCGGTATTTGGGGGCTATCAGGGCCCAATGCCTGTTCGCCCAAGCGGTCGCAAGACGACGCACAAGACACGCACGCCCGTGGCACCTCCCTCTCCCTTCTCTCGCTGATGGGGCAGCCCCACCTGTCGCCTTCATCCTCCTCCTCCTCTTTTTTCGACGCAAACAGAGACAGCGGGCGCGGTCAGCGGCTGCTCTTCGCCGGCGATGATCCTCCAAATAAAACAATCGCACCAACTGATTCCTCTCACTCTCCCGATCACGACAAGGTATACCATGCCCCTTTTCCATCATCGGACGACGTGCAACCATGATCACGGTGGCTCGGCCCGACGGTGAGCGGCGGCGCAAGGACGCAACGGTGACTATGATGCGAGTGCGACTCAAACATGAGCGATTAAGGCTTTACAGTAGCTCACCACAACACGGGGCTCATGTTGGATTAAAGGGAGACGGAACAGAGATGGTGGAACACGGTGGCGGGTGGACGACGGCGCGAACGCGACGACGAGGCGATGTTCCCGTGGCTTCGGTGCTCGGTTGCGGAAACCAAGAAGCCGAACACGATCAGTAGGATTAAGTGAAGCTATTTATGTAGTTGGTTGAGATGGAGATGTCCAGAGGAGCGTTGATCGCGGAGGAAAAACTCACGGCGGCGACGATAGCCGGAGATGGTGAAGATGACGGTGCGGGGGCGATTCCGGCTAACTCAGGCCGTGATCAACAGCTCAGAGCGTGCGCAAGGAAGCGGCAGAGCTTCTTGCAAGTGATTAGAAACAATGGATGAGTGTAGCGCCGCGAATTTGACAGAAGAGCAGTGGTGGTCGTCGTCGGCGGTGAGGAGGAGAAAAAGAGGAATACGTCGACGATGGTGGCATTTATAGGCAGGGAGGGTGTCGACGTGGTAGAGGGCACCTTCACGACGGTCGGGAGGAGGACGGCGGCACGTGAAACCCGGGAACGACCGAGAACGGCCACGACGACGGCGGTCGTCCGACCAGCATGGGCACGAGTGTTGACATTTTTAACGTCACTACTAAAAAGCAGAGATAAATCCTACCCCTAGCAACAACGTCAGAAATGGTCGGTATATAATTACTTGTCATTAGCAACTAGCCACTCTTGAATTACTAACATTCCTAAACATGAAGTAGGTTGTCATCCCCAATTATATTGCTAGGAAATTATCATAGATTTACATTGTACGATTATGACTAGGCAGATAAAATATATGAATAAAATATGAATGTAAACTAATGGGTTACGCAAGCGGTTTGAGATAATTATACCGTTGTAGCATTTTACCTAGGGAAGTATCCAGATTGTTGATTTATAATTATACCTCTAGGAAAGCTATGTAATAAACTATTATTATTATATTGATGAGAAACTATATAGACTGAATAAACGATATTACCTAAATCATATACTCTACTCATAATGTGTGAGAGGTCACAAGATAAATAAAGATAAATATGGGTGATAGCATAATCATCAAGTATCATAATTAAGGATAATCATCGTGAGCATCTTACTAGTCATAATCATAGCTAGCCATTAGATAAACTAGGGAAATAGGTCTATAACTACATCAATGAATAACTCTAATTAGTGCAACTACATCTAGTAATCATCGCTAAGTCAACCCTAAATCATCATTGCATGTAAAGAGGCATCAACTAATGAGGGTATTAAGACCTAAGTCACCTCCTTCGCGACCGTGCCCATGCTAGTCCTACATACGGGGTGGACTACGGAGGAACTAACGTAGCTGTCACCTAAGCGAGACTACCACACGCCCCGGCATATCGGGGTGCACTCATTGAGATAAACAAGACATCTAGACACCACGTCTACATATCGCCTATCATCTGCCCATTGTACATATGGATAAACGCTATACGAGCAATTACATGAATTCAATAAGATCGAAGTAACTAAACTAGACATATAATCAAAGTAGACAATGACTATTGCAATTAAGAACATATGAATCTATTTAGAGTAAAGTCTCCATAATCTGAATAATGAATACAATAAAGTAATTAAGAACTAGATCTATTACCGAACTCTCGCGCTCCAGCCAGACACCAGGGGCTCCGGATCCGATGAAGAACTAGATCTCTGTTGACGGTCCTTAACGACCAAATCCAACCGTCAACTAATCTTCCAAAATGATATAAAAGCAATCGATCTACCTAGAGTAAGGCTTTCACTAATGAATTTCACGAGTTTTGGTGAATCAATGGTTTTGCAGGTAAACACTAGAAAAGACACACTTTTGAGCTACACCGCAACATAGAATGCCGAATAGACGCCACGGCAACACGGGAACATTCCGAGAAGAGACGAGAAGGCACCACACCGAGCCGGGGGCCGGGGGCGGCCAGGCCGACCGGCCGGTCAGGGCAGCCCCCGGTTGCGCCCCGGTTCGCCCGGTTTATTCCACCGCCTTTGAGGAACGATCTCCACCATCCGTCAAGGTCAGTTTGATCCAAGGGCTCACGTTGATTTGCTAGGGCTATAGAAGGAGAGGCACACCCCCCATGACGAGAATCCGAGAGAAGAAGAGAAGAGCTTTAGCTAGAAAACCTAATTAGGATTCTCGGAGGTGTCCCTTGAATGGATGACCTCTCGAGTTAGCATTCCAAGAGAGAGCTAGTTCTATACCTCTAGAAGCTAGTTCTTCAGAGGGAGAGAAATAGAGTTTAAAGAGAAACTTTTGGAGGAGTATCGGCCTGTCAGTAGCTCGCGGAGGTGACTTATAGCTCTGTTGAATCTTACTTATTCCACTATCCCGTCAGTAGGCCTAGCAGGAATAGTTGGTAGCTGAGTATAGCTCTGTCTGTGCTTGTCCTATCCAACTCCCTAGTGAAATATTTTAATCATAATTTGCTTGAGCCTGAACTAGAAGCCCTAGTTGTCCCCTCTATATCCCTACCTTCTACAGCCTTGTTTGCTACTCAGTTGGTTAAGTGTAGTTTAGAAGACCCTCACACATCTTCCTTTGGGTTCGATATTAAAACTAGATATACTTATCCGGTGAAGTGCTACAACGTATCCGTGCGCTTGCGGAATTATTCAGTAGGCATTAACAGATACCAACAAGCATTTCTGGCGCCGTTGCCAGGGAAGACGTCGCTGAGATCACTCTGAACTTATCTTAACCTATATTATAATCTTATCTTTTCTTTGTAGACTATCACTCTTTACCTTTTCCATCCTTCAATGGATCAACTTAATTCCACGCCTATCTACAAATATAACTTCATGAGCCTGCGCTTAGGGCCAGAGCCGTCCGTAAAGCCAATCTTAGCCTCTGACTATAAGCTACGCCCATGTTTAATAGACATGGTCAGAAACCAATCTTTCTCAGGAGAAGACAATGCTAGCCCTTATTCTCACCTCAATGAATTCGAACAAACTTGTGCGTGTTTGCGCATTAAGGATATGTCCGATGAGACTATCCGATGGAAGCTTTTTCCTTTCTCTTTGACTGGAGAAGCTAGACATTGGTATGATCTCCACATTGAGAGTGTTAAAGGTGACTGGGAAGCATTATGTGCTAAATTCTGCCTTTAATTCTATCCTATTTCTAGGGTAGTAGAGCTCCGCTTAGAAGTTCTATCCTGTAGACAAGAGAAGAAGGAGACTTTAATTGAAGCCTGAGAACGCTTTAACTGCTTAACTCATTCTGGACCTAGTCTATCCATACCAGATCCCGTTCTACTTCAACATTTCTATAAGGGTCTGAATAGAAAAACCACAAAATTTCTCAACCTTGCTTCTGGAGGATCATTCTTGCATATCACTCCTGATGTTGCAAGAAACATCCTTACAAAAATCCACAAAAATGAAGCATCTCTAAAGAAGCTAGTAGAGGAAGAAGATCCGATAGTTGATCAGGAATCCACACCTACCACATCTCAACCTGCAACTATCAACGAGCTTGAACCACAGGAGGAGGAAGAAATTCCACTTCCAAAATTCATGCTCGAGATCGAGGATGATATATTTGCTGATTATGGAAACACCTCGAATTATTATGCTATTAGGAGACCATAGAAGTCAAAGAAGCCGTCACCTAGTAACAGAGTCTTAAATTCTTCTGAGGTGGCTTTCCTTAAGCAAAATGCTAAAAAGCTTGTGTCGATTATAAGCAATGATCGGTTGAATGAATCTGAGCTTTCCTCTGATATCATTCGAGTTGATTTTACATCAACTACTATACCTTGCCGAATCCACAAGGGATCTTTTGAAGCATTATACAACCTGGTTGTGGGAGTTAATATCATGTCTGCTACATTTGCTCAAGATCTTTTAAAAGACATGCCCTTAACCCCAACAACAAAGTTTATGAAAAGTCCTTTAGGCCATCTTATTCCAAGTTTTGGGATTCTCTATGTTTTACCTATTTATATCAAAGGAACAAGAATTCATTTGAGCTTCTATGTCTTTGATGTTATAGAGTTTGACGTATTGATTGGACAGCCTATAGAGAGACTTTTGCAAGAAGGACAAGAAGGGAATTTGAACATTAGCCTTGGGAAGAACTTTAAACTGCCTATATCCATAACCCGTGTTCTCAATAGTGAGACTGAGTCACTTTCTGAGCCTGATCCTATGGAAGAAGTCTTAGAGGCAACCCTTGAATCATCTTTCGAACCTGACTTTGAGGATGATCCTGAACCACTAGAAGAGGAAGGAGATAGTACGCTAGAACCTGACCCTCTAGATGAGTCTGAGGAACCACCTAAGCCTCCCATAGAACTCAAACCCCTGCCTTCTGGACTTAAATATGCTTTCCTAAATAATGATCGAGAATCTCCTGTAATAATTAATGATAAACTCTCTAAGGAGGAATCCTTCCAATTGATCACAGTCTTAGAAAAGCATAGATCTACTTTTGGCTATTCACTCCAAGATCTTAAAGGAATCAGTCCTGTTCTCTGCACCCATCGCATTCCTACAGATCCTGAGATAACACCCTCTAGAGAACCACAACGTAGATTGAACAATACGATGAGAGAGGTTGTTAAGAAAGAGGTTTTGAAACTGTTACATGCCAGGATCATATATCCTGTGCCACACAGTGAGTGGGTAAGCCCTGTGCAAGTTGTGCCTAAAAAGGGAGGCATGACAGTTGTTAGAAATGACAAGAATAAATTAATTCCACAAAGAACTGTCACAGGATGGCGGATGTGTATTCATTACCGAAAGCTAAACAAGGCAACAAGGAAAGATCATTTTCCACTTCCCTTCATTGATGAGATATTGGAAAGATTGGCAAATCATTCTTTCTTCTGTTTTCTTGATGGGTACTCAGGATATCATCAAATACCGATCCACCCAGATAACCAAAGCAAAACCACATTCACATGTCCATACGGAACCTATGCTTACTGTAGAATGTCTTTTGGACTATGTAATGCTCCAGCTTCATTTCAAAGATGCATGATGTCTATATTTTCTGATATGATTGAAGTGATAATGGAAGTTTTCATGGATGACTTTTCGGTATATGGAAAAACTTTTGATAAATGCCTTGAAAACTTAGATAAGGTTTTGCAAAGATGTGAGGAAAAGCACCTAGTTCTTAATTGGGAAAAATGTCATTTCATGGTTAGAGAAGGAATAGTGCTTGGACATTTGGTGTCCGAGAGAGGGATAGAGGTAGACAGGGCTAAAATTAAAGTAATTGAACAACTACCTCCTCCCATTAATGTGAAGGGAATTTGAAGCTTCCTAGGTCATGCAGGCTTTTATAGACGGTTCATACATAACTTTTCATACATTGCTAGACCTCTAACAAACCTGCTAGCAAAGGATGCTCCCGTCGAATTTGATGACGCTTGTTTAAAAGCTTTTGAAACCCTTAAGAAAGTGCTCATCTCTGCACCAATCATTCAACCCCCTGATTGGTCGCTAGTGTTGGGGGAAGAATAAGAGGATGGCACTGCGAAATGGTACCACCATTGTTGAAAGATGTCTCGACAGCGAAAAGGATTCCGCACCTGCGAAGTAGTGTTCGATAGCCTGTGCTTCCTGAGAGGAACGATCGAAAATGGTGGATCGTTATTCTCGGCACCCTTGCAGATTCTGGCGCCAGCGAGAGTCATTTCGCCTATGCGAAATGATCTCGTTATTCTTTGCACCCTTGCGGAGTCTAGCGGCAGCGAGAATCATTTTGCCTATGCGAAATAGTCTCGCTATTCTCAGTACCCTTGCGGAGTCTGACGGTAGCGAAAGCCTTTTCGCCCATGCGAAATGGCCTTCGTTGCGGCTCGCCCAGTGGTCGGGACCCGCTGGCGGGGGCCGTCGTTCAGGGGAGCAGTTGGGTTCTACAAGGTAAAGTGACAAGTTTACCTCTAGCTTGGAGTGGGGACCCGAGGAGTAGGTACAGGGAAGCTTACACGAGGGCACGATCGGGAACCTCTTTTGGCGGACGGGCTACCGTACCTATAAATACCAGCCCAAACGGCAGGAAGAGGGGGGCTTCTAGGCTGGCCAATCCTCCGGCTGGTCCAAGGTTTAGTTCGCTAAAACAACAGTGGCGCCCACCGTGGTCGGCCCATTCCGACCATGGCTCCGAGAAAAACAACCACGAAGACTACCACCGATGTCCCCGAGGCATCGAAAGCACAGGCAGGAGGCGAAAAACCTGTCGACGAAACAGCACCAGTGGATGGCGGAGGCAATACGAATGAGCAACCAACGGCTGCCATAGCCGTCGTAGCACTTCCGGCCGCCGAAGAGAAAGAGCAGACCCCGAACAGACACGTCAGTGAAGCCTCAGACGAAACCATACCAGAAGACGAAGTGGTTGATCAAGCAAGAAAGCTGAGGAAGCTGGACAAGTATGTCAGTGAAATCGAAGCTCTAGAGTACCAGAAAGAGCAACTTCTTGAGCAGGCAGCCGCGCGCACCAGGGCGGACGAGGCCGACCGTGCCATCATTAGAGCGAAGGCACACAATCAGAAGCTAATCAAGGAAATCCAACAATTGCAGAAGTACGGCTTCGTTCCAAGCGAGAAGAAAGAAATGGTCATCATTGATGACGACCAAGATAATTTCGAAGCTTTCGACCCAACTTCTCCGTTGTCAAATGAACTGTAGATGCACCCCTGGCCGCCCAACTACAAGCCTAGGATTCCTCCTTTCAACGGAAAGTCAGATCCAAAAAAGTTCATAGTGAACTATGAGACAGCAATATATTCAGCAGACGGAGATGCTCGTACCTTGGCGAAATCTTTCATATTAGCAGCACAAGACATAGCTAGTGGATGGTTTAATTCACTCAAAACTCTGTCAGTTCGCTCTTGGTCGCAGCTCAGGGCTGACATCCTGACAAATTTCAAAGGTTTCCATCTAAAGCTGAAGACAACAAGAGATGTCTTGAATTGTGTTCAGAAAGAAGGAGTCTTTGGCAGAATACTTGAAAAGATTTATACAGATCAAAGCCCAAGTCCCAAGTATCCAAGACGAAACTGTCATCGCCGCTACAACAGAAGGCCTGGCTATAGGGCAATGTGCAGCTCATTTGGCTCGGGATCCACCAAGTTCAGTCCACGAGCTCTTCGACATAATGCGCCGTTTCGCCAGGGCAGAGGAGGAGTTCAGAAGAAGAAAAGAGCATATGCGGGCAACCAAACCGCCACCTCAGGGCAGACAAAACAACGACCAAAGAGGCAATAGACCATTTCGCTAGGTCCACAACATGCAGCAAACAAATGAGCATACAACTCCAAACAACCAACATCATCCCAGAGCTCAGCAACCTGGTTCCGGCCGAGGTCAAAGAGGAGGAAGGAGCAAAAGGGGCGGTAGAGGGGGCCGCACGGCTCATGCAGGAAACAGAGCACCCAGACCACCATTTTGTCTATTCTGCAGCGAGAACATGGGTCACACGACGAAAGAGTGCAAGTATGGCAAGTTGGCAAAGGAACAGAAAGAGCGAGATGATGCGGCCAGCCGTGAGTCACAAACAAAGCATGTATTCCATAACACAGGCAGTCACCATCAGCATATGTAGCCCCCAAATACTTATCAGCAGTTCGGATACGCTCAGCAACACCCTTTGGCGTGGCAGTTCGCTTTTCCGCACAACCACATGATCGCATGTAGTCCCAGCTCCTCGGCGGTGACCCTAGCTGCGCCGTCTAGCGAACAGCAGAACTGCAATGTCCAGTCGAGCAGCGCACAAGAAGGCTCTAGAGAACTGCAGATAGTCAACACTGTCCTACCAACCAAGGGCCATATCTTCGCCATCACTAGGGGATCGAATCAAGAGCATCCGAGCAAAAGAGCGAAGAAGGATTTCGAAAGAAGAGTGATGATCGTAACCCCAAGGCCACCGCTAAATAGACCAGCATGGGCGACAGTGCCGATCACCTTTGATGAACAGGATTTCCAAGTGAGAGACTTCCCTCACACGGATGCCTTCGTAATCACAGCGAACATCGCAGGTTTCATTGTACATAACATATTGGTTGACAATGGTAGCTCTGTCGACATCCTATTCGCCAAGGCCTTCGAAGCAATGGGTTTCGACAGAAGGACAGTCGAGCCAGCAGGCAACCCTTTGTACGGCTTCGGGGGGAAGAAGGTCGATGCCGTGGGAAAGAAGAGAATTCCAGTGTCGTTCCATGACAATGATCGTGTCCGCACAGAAGACATTACCTTTGATATTGTTAACATCGAATACCCGTACACAGCCATATTTGCAGGGGCATCATTGATAAGTTCGACATTATCATAGGCCAGAGCTATTTGTGAGTGAAGATGCCATCGCCTTTTGGAATAATCACAATACACGGTGATCAGATAGCCGCAAGAAGAATCGAAGGAAAGCCAACGCTGAGATACAGCGTGATAAACGAAGTTACGAAGCCTAAAGAAGTGGCAGAAAAAACAGAAAAGGATACTAAACGTCCAAGGCCGGCAGACAAGCACGACAAGCAAAAGATATCCCTTTCGTCGAACGACCCTTCGAAAACAGCCTACATAGGTTCCAGTTTGGAAATCGTCGAAGCAAAAAAGCTGGCTGAATTCCTCAGCCAAAACAGTGAGGTCTTCGCTTGGTCCGCATCGGACCTAATGGGTGTGAAATGCGATCTGGCACAGCACAACCTCAACGTCGACCCCGACGCCAAGCCAAAGAAACAGAGGTTAAGAAAGATGTCAGACGAAAGGGCAGAAGGCGCGAAACAAGAAGTGCAAAGATTGTTGGACGCCGGAGTAATCAGACCCGTGCAATACCCAGAATGGTTGGCAAATGTAGTAATGGTGCGAAAAAGTAACAGCAAATGGCGAATGTGCATAGATTTCAACGACCTAAACAAGGCATGCCCCAAAGACCCATTTCCATTGCCACGAATCGACACTCTAGTTGACATCGCCTCAGGATCCGAATTGTTCAGTTTATTAGACTGCTTCTCGGGGTACCACCAAATATGGTTGAATCAAGACGATGAGAAGAAAATGAGTTTCTTCACACCAGGGGGAACCTACTGTTTTCGCAGGGTGCAACAATTGACTGGAAGACTAGCTGCCTTAAACAGATTTATATCTCGCTCAGCCAAAAAGGGATTGCCATTCTTCAGAACGCTAAGAAATTCAGACCCCTTCGAATGGGGACCCGAACAAGAACAAGCATTCGAAGAGTTGAAGGCATACCTCGTTAAGATGACAACTCTATCTTCACCCTCTCCAAAGGCGACCCTCCTATTATACCTCGCAGCATCCCCATCGGCCGTAAGTGCAGTGCTTGTGGAGGAAAAAAAAATGCGAAAACAGACTTCGACAGTTTCCAATCTATTTCGTCTCCGAAGCGTTGAGCGGTGCTAAACTGAACTACTCCGAATTAGAGAAAATCGCTTACACAGTGGTCATGGCGCCCCTAGTAAGCTCAAGCCCTACTTCCAAGCACACAACATAAAAGTATTGTCTTCGCAGCCGTTGGAGGCATTGTTCAAGAACCAGGAAGGAGCAGGAAGAATTGCAAAATGGGCCGTAGAATTGAACGAGTTCGTCATTAACTACGAACACCGCTCCACCATAAAATCCCAAACCCTCGCAGACTTCATAGCAGACTGGACCCCAGCAGCAAATGACACTACGTTGCAGTTCGAAGAGGCCACGTGGACCGTTTTCTGCGACGGCGCCTGGGGAGCATCCAGAGCAGGAATAGCCGCAATTCTGATCCCCCCGACGGGACCTAAACTCAAGTACGCAGCCAGATTGGAGTTCCTTTCAACCAAAACACAGCAGAATACGAGGCAGTCTTATTGGGACTTCGCAAACTAAGAGCACTCGGCGTGCGAAGATGCATAATCAAGACGGACTCGATGGTGGTATCCGACCAAATAGAGAAAACTTTTGTTGCAAGAGAACCAGAGCTAACAAGATACTTGGCAGCCGTACGCTCGATGGAGAAGCATTTCGCGGGATTTTTGGTCAAGCATATTCTAAGAAGCAAAAACTCAGAAGCAGACGAATTGGCAAAAGCGGCCGCTCAGTCATCAGAAATGCCCTCGGATGTATTTTTTTCAGAAGCTAACAGTTCAATCTATCAAAGAGGAGGAGGACTTTTCAAAATTGATACATGCAATCTTGGGCGAAGACTGGAGAACCCCCATCCTAGCCTTCATCAATGGCTCTTTCGAACCACAAACAAAGCAGGAGATTGAGCGCTGGGTCGCCAAAACTAGGCTTTACTCGATAATTGGCGGCGACTTGTACAAGGCAGGTGTCGTAGAACCGATGCTAAAATGCATAAGCCGAGAAGAAGGAGTCCAGTTGCTAAAGGACATTCATTCCGGCGCATGCGGGGCTCACAGAGGACTGCACGAGATAGCACACAGGGCGATGAGGCAGAGATTCTATTGGCCAACAGTGGCAGTTGATGCGAAAGAGTTAGTCCAGCGTTGCGAAGGATGCCAGATGTTTGCCAAAAAACAAAACAGACCAGCGAACTTGACACATTTGATCGTACTGACTTGGCCGCTCCAAAGGTGGGGAGTTGATATTGTCGGTCCGCTACCTACAGCTCCAGGGAATGTCCGTTTCGCAGTTGTAGCACTGGAATATTTCACCAAGTGGATCGAGGCTAAGCCGCTCGCAAAGATAACTTCAGGAACCATGATCAGCTTTGTTTGGCAGCGAATAGTGTGTCGTTTCGGAGTGCCCTCCAGAATCACGGTAGACAACGGGAAGCAGTTCAATTCAGCAGAGTTCAGGAACTTTTACGAAGAACTGGCAATTCAAATCAATTTCACTTCAGTGGATCATCCAGCATCAAGCGGAGCAGTAGAAAGAGCAAACGGTTTGATCTTCGAATCAGTGTCAAAATCACTGTTCGACGCGAAGAAGGGAAGGTGGCCTCAGGAGATGGTCACAGCTGTTTGGGGGCACAATGTTTCGCAGTCAAGGGCTACCAGCTTTACTCCCTTCAGGCTCTTGTTCGGAGACGAGGCGGTAACCCCGTAAGAACTCAAACCTGGGCTCGTTTCGCACTTTAGTAGCAGCAAACACCCCAATCAGCAGGTATGTCCACCTGGAAGCCGTTGAAGCGGATAGAGAAAAGGCAGCAAAGAACCTAGACAAGTACCACACCGAAACAAGGGACTGACGGAACAAGAAGGTCTTAAGGAAAAATATCTGTGAAGGGGACCTGGTCCTGGTCAGACACAACGACAAGCAAGGGAAGCTTCAGCCTCTATGGTATGGGCCATTCATCGTTGCAAGAAGCGTGGGCGAAGGTGCCTTCCGCCTACGAACAGAAGACAGGACCGAAAGTTCCTACACATACAACGCCGACAATCTTCGTCGTTTTTACCCTTGAGCCAAGGCTCTATACCTTTTAGCTACTCGACATTTATGTAATATTATTTTGAACAATCGCATTTTGAAGTGAAGAATGATCAAACCGAACGAAAATTCAGTGTCGGTTCAAAAAGAACATTTATTTTCGTTTGAATTGGGCTCATCGAAGTCCAAACGGCACGAGCGCCCGGGCACATCGCGCGTCTTGAGGGCCGTACCACCCAAGGGTGTTCTCTATCGAACGTTTGGTAACGCGCGAGCACTTCGCACAAACCAAACGATAAACACGTACATCATGCGATATAAATTTCGAAATGAAGAAATCCTAAGGATATTTCTTTATCGAAAGACACAAATCGGGATTGCTAGCCAAAGCACGTGCAAACCCTAAAGTACTAAAAAAAGTACGAAAAGATATGATTCGATCCGAGCAAATTTAAGGAGAGTAATAGCTGAATCCGTGCAAATAATTTGCAGATCGGCACAACCACCACAACAACCACCTTTAAGCCATACCCACCAGAAATTAACAAGCCTCCCAAGAGCGGACGGCACTATAAAAGGAGCCCAAAAGCTTGCCCCCGCCACAAGCAAAGCATAGAGCTCAGTAGGAATGAGAGGAACCGGGAGACAACTAGATACGAGCAGTCTAGGTCTTCGAAGTGCCACTATGAGTTCGCACACAGACTGAGAAAGGAAGGCCACCAAGTAATCATTAGCCTCCATAGCAGCAAATAAAGCTACCACAATTTCATCTGCTAGAGGAAGAGAAGGTCCATGCGGTCGCGCAGCAAATTGGATTCTTGCCGCATAAAAGCTTACATGGCGAATAGCCAGGTAAATAGGATTGAGAGCCATCAGGATAGCGAGGATGACAAGATGCCCTCTTTTCACAAAAGTCAATAATCACCAAAGCACACGCTGGGAAAGGATGACGACCACATATTCATCAGCTTCCACGGCAGCGAAAAGGGAAGGTCCAAGACGATGCATAAGAGGTAGCAACTGTTTCGACAGCCGCGCCGCCTACACTTCTCCACCTTCTACTTGGTACCAAGCGGGAAGGGCTGCTGGGACGGTTAGTAGCTTCAAAAGGAAACCCAGGGGGCTCAGTCTCATTTCGCTCTAGCGAATGTAATTTCGCCCGATTCCCCTGGCCAGTGAGGGGAAGGGGCCTTTCAAAATTTAAATTTTTATTGGGCCACGGGGCTCGGTCTCATTTCGCTCTAACGAATGTAATTTCGCCCGACTCCCCTGGCCAGCGAGGGGAGGGGGCCTTTCAAAATTTAAATTTCTATTGAGCCACGGGGCTCGGTCTCATTTCGCTCTAGCAAATGTAATTTCGCCCGACTCCCTTGGCCAGTGAGGGGAGGGGGCCTTTCAAAATTTAAATTTTTATTGAGCCACGGGGCTCGGTCTCATTTTGCTCTAGCGAATGTAATTTTGCCCGACTCCCCTGGCCAGCGAGGGGAAGAGGCCTTTTTCAAAATCCAAAATTTTGACAAGACTACGGGGCTCGGTCTTGTTTTGTGTTGACAATGTCGATTCGCTAAGTCCCCTAGTCAGAGGTAGACAGAGCCCACGCAAAAATAAAAATGACCAGGACGCAGGGTTCAAGTCTATCCACTTGACCACACGCGAAATCACTTGCGACAACAGCAAAATTCACAGTAACAAAAATTAATAGTACGAAAACAGCAAACCCATAAGAGAGAAGTCACAGACGTAACTTTACATACAGCGCTTGCCGGAAAACAAGCCACAGTCAAAACTAATGGCCGAGGCGACAAAAGTAATTGAAACGACGCTCTTCCATAGGAACGAATATTTCATCGGGCTCCTCCTTCGGGACGAGCAAATCGGAAGAAGCACGTTGTTGCCGCCGCTCAGTTAAAGTCGACGGATCGAATCCTTGGTAAAACTCATGAAGCGATTGAAACATTTTATGGTTATGTCAAAGACACGAGCGAAGGAAATGTCCTAACGAACATCCGATATGTCGGCGACGATCCTCATACCACGACCCGCCGCCAACCACAAAGTTACCACAACGAATCGTTAACAGATAAAGTTCCTCTAGATGGCCAAGCCCTTCCGCGGGATCCTGTGCCATCGACAGGCACAAAGTAAGATTGTTTTTTAGTTTTAAAACACTGGCTCACAACCCGAGCCAAGATAGGTAAGACCAAATTTGATTGTTAATTCTTGGGGCTCCATGCAACCTCGTCAGTTCGCATCGCACCCGGGGCGTCTTCGGGGGGAGTCTTTCCAGCATCTGGAGTCCCTTCGGTAGGAGGAGTCGTTGCAGCCCCTCCGGACGCACTGCCTTCACGAGCATCTCGAGCCGCCAGATAGGCCTTCACCTTTTCCTTGATCACTGCCTGCTCTTTGTTGGTCTAAAAAACGAAGGCAACAAATTCAAAATTAGATCAACGAACCTCAGCAAAGATTAACAAAGCAAACAGGTATTCGGAAAAGTTAGCGTACATTCCCACAGCTGAGAACGGCACGGAGCAGAGCGATGTCGCGGCCCCCAGGACGCCAGAAGGCTTCGAAGAACCGGACGGCAGCATCGTTTGCCGCAGGCGAAGGCTTCCAGTAGGCCGACGGCTCCTTTGGGTCTATGGAGCCGAAGTGCTCGCACGAAGAGTCCTCCAACGCTTGTGCGAAGGCCCGAAGGGACTCGATGGAAGCATACTCACGCCCAACAGCCATCAGATCAGCAACCTCGCGCAATTCATCAGCGAACCACGAAAGGAAACGATCCATGGGCACATCGGCAGGCGGCGCGGCCTCTTCGCCAATGCTGAAAAGGAGGTCCTTGAAAGCATCCGCAACCTTCTGAGCTTCGATATAATTATTTTGCCGCTCCTCCTGACGAGTCCGGTGAAGTGTCTCAAGGCTCGCGCGAGCCTTGGATGCCTCCTCTTGAGCAGCAGTCAGCTTCTTCTCGGCCTCGCTGGCAACACTCTTCGCAGTCTTCAAGTCTCGCTTGAGCAGCGAGATTTTTTCATCACGCATTTTGAGCTCGCGCTCAAAGTTCTGACGCTGGGCGAGGACCATCTTTTGAAGAGTTCGTCCGAGAAGAGCGCTCTATAAAACGCATAGTAATTAGCGAAAGCAAATACATTAAGGGCATCGAAACGATGGAGGAAACTCACGCTAATAGCATGGAAGTTTATGGCTTCCGTCAAGTCAATATCGGAGCTGTGCAGTAGATCTTGCTCCAGCTCCGGGACGCCGAAAGCGCCAAGGCACGAATCTGTCAGGGTAAGGCCTTCGCGGCTCGGAAGCACGCCCGACCTCACCAAATTTACATCCGCAACAAGGCGGGAACTCGACGTCATCCCTAAAGAACGAGCAATTCAGTAAGTCTCCTCCCTAGCGGGTTCAACTTCTTCGGAGGAGCTTGAACCCGAGTAAACTCGCAATTCGTTATGATCAGCGCCACGGGGTTCCATACGCAGCTCCCTATGACCGAAGAGAACAAAATGTGCATTCGCCAGTGTAAGGCAAACCAGTTGTTCGAAAAGCACAAACTTACCCGCATCATGCCGGGCTCCCGCTTTCTGAGAAACTACTGGCGTGGGCGTGGGAATGCCAGTAGACGGCGTGTCCGTCGTCACCTTCGCCTTCTTAGGGGGTGGGTCAACAGGAGCGGCCATGGCCGACCGAGACGTCTTGCGCTGTCCCTTCCCGAACACGTCCCCGACGGACATGTCAGCAGGCCCCTAAATGGCACCTCAAGGGTCAGCAACCTTCCGGGTGGCCATCGACTCCAGGTCTTCGCTACCCTATAGATGAAACAAGTTCAGCGAAAGAAAGAAAAGGCAGAGACATAGGGAAAGAAACTCAAAACGCAATTTCGGAAGCTACCGAAGAAATCGATACGAGGCCATGTAAGCGACTTTTGCCCCGAACGACCTGGCGACTTCGGCGGCCAAGGGGCCGCGCCAAGTCGCGGCCAATCCGCACATCCGCAGGCTCTTTCAATCGAGCAGACTTTCGTTTCGAAGACTCAAGGGCTGCGGTGGACATCCTTCCTCGTCCTCTGCGGCCTCGCCCACGCCCCCTACCACGACCAGCAGAGGCTGAAGTACCAGCCTCAGTCGAAGGAGCAGGGTCGATCCGATCGGCGTAGATAACACGATAAGCATCGAAAACACGATTTAACTGGCGGACCCCAGGAAGATGGCAGTTTTTCGCCTTGTGCTCTTTCAAGTTATATGGCCCTAAGATCTCATTGGCCTACCCTTCAATGTAGCAGACATAGTCGAAATCACAGTCGTAAGCCCGGGGCCGTGATCCTTGCAAAAGGGGACCCCGATACCCATTATGAACAGCGAAATCAGTAAAGCCCGACCCCGTGGCTAAAGGCCAATGATCTGAAGCAATCCATTCTTCGACAAGATCCCGACTGATTTGCCGCCGCGCAGTCGAGATAAAAGCATTAGAAGCGAATCGATGCGAAGCATTGTCACTGTCGAAAACTTCTGCCAAGCGAACTCCCTGCATCGGAGTCATTCCAGAAATTAGAACACTTGCTTTAGAGAGGCCGTTTTCGATAGCCTCGATGACCACCTCATCAGAACACATGCGGATATAAAACCAAGACTTCGTCCAGTCCACCCATTTGTTCCGATAGACAGGCACAATCTGAATAGTCCCACGACTCTTTTGGGGAACGAAGTTGTATGAAGCCAGCTCCAGCCTTCCGCCTCAAATCTTTTTCTCGAAGAGCTGCGCTTCGTAAAATTGGGCGGAGACATCAACACTAAGCTCAGCCCCCATCATCTTCATAGCAGCACAGAATACGCCCATACGCGCGAAAGCATTCGGTGTAAGCTGATGGATCTGCAAACCGAAGCGCTCCAAAACCTCACAAACAAAACGTTCGCAGGAGAAACGAAGCCCAGCTGTCAAGAAATCTTTGAAAATCACAGCTTCATATGGCTCCGGCCGAGGAATGACCTCACTCCCGGGTGCGCGGCATGCTTGGCGAGAGTGCGCGGTTAGCAAGCCCTCCACCACAAAATCATTTAGCGAAGTCTCGGTAACCCGAGACTGACCCAGATGATAAACTGGAAGTAAATCGCCAGGAGTGGATTCAGCCACTTCACCCATCTCGTCATCAATAACAATAAATTCGCTTTCTTCCTTCCCTCGGCCTTTTCAACTTTTGGCCCAGCATTTTCGATGGACCCAACTTCAAGGACGGAAGGTGGGTGTTGAGCAGAACTTCCTTAGTAGAGGAACCAAGAGAGGAACTCGAAACGAGTTCGAACTGCCGCCGGTAATGCGATTCACTACTGTCCGAGCTCACCATATTTAAAAGCGACGAAAAAGATGAAACCTAGGCAACTATCGAAAACTAACAAGAATGAATACTCGATTAAAAGAACTCGATTAAAAGAAAGCAATCAAACACACAGACAACAGCGAAGATAAAATATTAAGGCAAATAAGGAAACTTACGAAAAGAACGACGAAGGCAATGCAGGAAGTTGCAAAGGTCTCAGACGAATGCTATAGCCGAAGGAGACGCCTGGGGCTCAGAGCAGGGGGAGAGCAGAATGAGGGGCACCCTCCCCCGGCGCTCGGCGCCCGGTTTTTATAGGCCGCCTAGGCGACCTGAAAGGGCAGGAAGCCGAAGCGGCGCGACCCGCCAGAGCGACACGTCGCTTCGCCTCAGGATCTGAAAAAAAAAGAATTAACTATTAACAACTATCAGAGTGAAGTTTCTGCCCGGAAAAGATTTAAGTAAACATTCTTTCGTAGAAAGTCACTCTTCGGTGGCCTTTCCCGTTACAGTCCGATAAGCAAGCATGCAAGCTTCCCCCTGTCGCGACTCCGCTCTTAAGTCGGACGAACAGGGCCAAGAACGAACTAATCGGCCCTGTTCCCCCGAGGGGCTAGTGTTGGGGGAAGAATAACAGGATGGCACTGCGAAATGGTACCACCATTGTTGAAAGACGTCTCGACAGCGAAAAGGATTCCGCACCTGCGAAGTAGTGTTCGATAGCCCGTGCTTCCTGAGAGGAACGATCCACCATCGGCGATCAGGTCAACGCGCGGGCGAAAATGGTGGATCGTTATTCTCTGCACCCTTGTGGAGTCTGGCGCCAGCGAGAGTCATTTCGCCTATGCGAAATGATCTCGTTATTCTTTGCACCCTTACGGAGTCTAGCGGCAGTGAGAATCATTTCGCCTATGCGAAATAGTCTCGCTATTCTCAGTACCCTTGCGGAGTCTGACGGTAGCGAAAGCCTTTTCGCCCATGCGAAATGGCCTTCGTTGCGGCTCGCCTAGTGGTCGGGACCCGCTGGCGGGTGCCGTCGGTCAGGGGAGCAGTTGGGTTCTGCAAGGTAAAGTGACAAGTTTACCCCCAGCTTGGAGTGGGGACCCGAGGAGTAGGTATAGGGAAGCTTACAGGAGGGCACGATCGGGAACCCCTTTTGGCGGACGGGCTACCATACCTATAAATACCAGCCCAAACGGCAGGAAGAGGGGGGCTTCTGGGCTGGCCAATCCTCCGGCTAGTCCAAGGTTTAGTTCGCTAAAACAACAGCTACCTTTTGAATTGATGTGTGATGCACGTGATTATGCTGTGGGGGCAGTTTTGGGACAAACTAAGGATAAGAAACATCACGCAATCGCATATGCTAGCAAAACTTTGACAGGACCTCAACTTAATTATGCAACTACTGAAAAAGAGCTTCTGCCTGTTGTTTTTGCTATAGACAAGTTTAGATCTTACTTAGTAGGAGCAAAGGTAATTGGTCTACACCGATCATCTTTGCTCTTAAATACTGCTCACTAAGAAAGATGCTAAACCCCGACTCATAAGATGGATTTTGCTACTCCAAGAATTTGACTTAGAAATAAAAGATAAAAAGGAGTAGAAAAAACCATTTTGATCACTTGTCTAGAATGCAATTTAAGAATATACAGGAACTTCCAATCAATGACTCTTCGAGACGACACGCTCTACGCCATCTCCAGGTCGGATCCCTGGTACGCGAATATTGTCAATTTTATGGTTGCAGGATATGTACCACCAGGGGCGGACGGGGAGAAAGCTTATTTATGAAACCCGTCTACATATATGGGATGATCCTTATCTCTTTCGAGTATATGCTGATAGACTACTCCGAAGATGTGTACCCACTGAGGAAGGACTACAGATCATTGGAAAATGTCACTCATCACCATATGGAGGTCATTATGGCGTATTCCGAACCCATGCAAAGATCTGGCAAAGTGGATTCTTTTGGCCAACCATGTATGAAGGCACCAAGAACTTCATCCGAAGATGTGGAGCATGTTAGAGGCACGGCAATATCAACTCAAGAGATGCTATGTCCCTCACCAACAATCTTTAGATCGAGCTCTTTGATGTCTAGGGAATCGATTACATGGGACCATCCCCAAAATCAGGCAACTATGAGTACATTCTAGTGGCAGTTGATTATGTCTCCAAGTGGGTAGAAGCACAGCCATGCAAAGCTGCCAATTCTACAAATTCCAAGAAGATGTTTTAGGAGACAATATTTCTAAGATTCGGTGTTCCAAGAATGGTGATTAGTGATGGAGGAACTCACTTCATTGATAAAGACTTTCGTAACTACTTAATGAAGCAAGGGATTCAGCATCACGTGGCTACTCCTTACCATCCTCAAACAAGTGGCCAAGCTGAGACTTCCAATAAGCAAATCAAGAATATCCTACAGAAGACAGTTAATGAGATGGGAACCGCTTGGAAGGAGAAGCTACCAGACGCACTATGGGCATATCGAACTGCTTACAAGACACCTCTTGGTATGTCACCTTATCAGCTTGTCTACGGCAAGACTGTCATTTGCCAATAGAGCTCGAGTTCAAAGCTCATTGGGCAATCAAGAGATGGAATATGGATCTTGAGGCCGCTAGGACAAAAAGAAAGATGCAACTCTCGAGAACTAGATGAATGGCGAGAAAAAAGCGTATCATAACTTCGAAGATATATAAAGAGAGAACCAAAAGGTGTCATGATAAGCGAATCAAGAAGAAGAGCTTCAATCCTAGAGATAAGGTGCTATTATTCAACTCCAGGGTACGATTATTCGGACATGGAAAGCTACGAAGCAAATGGGAAGGACCATTCACGGTGGTAAATTCATCATCACATGGGGCAGTGACACTTCAAAACCACGAAGGTACGTTATTCAAGGTAAATGGCCAACGTCTTAAAATTTTTCTAGAACCTTCTAGACCACCTGAGGAATTAGATGAAATTTATTTCTTAACTTTTCCCAAATTTATTAAAAACCCCATCGCGAATCGGGCCGCGACGGGAGAAAATTTGGAGAGAAAATGGGCCAAGATTGCACCCTGCGAAAGGGCACGGGAACCGGGCCTGGGTGGGACCGGCCGGTCCTGCCCCAGACCGGTCGGTCTACCCTGGCGCCGCCTCGGGGTCCATCGCCTCTCATTGCGAAGTTCGTTCCGTTAGGGTTCAGAATATTCGGCCGTGATCTGTATCCGCCGCCGCTTTATCGCGATAGATGCTCGGGATAGATTAGGATGGAATGACCCCCACCCCAATGAACCAGGACTATATAAACAAGCTCCTGGGGTCATTCTCCTCTCATCCCAAGAGCTCTCCTCTCTTAGCCCTAGCAAGGAAGCTCTCCAATCTCTCCATCTCCCACCAAATGGCCAACCCAAGCCTTCCCTACACCGTCGAAGAGCCGGAGGAGGTCCTCCCACTGGCGATCATCCCGCCAAAGCAGCTGGCGGTGGTGCCACTGAAGGCGATCGTCCCGGTGCCATCGAAGGAGGTCGTCCGAGCTCAACCTCAAGGAGCTCCACTGGATGAGGCACGCTTTGCCCAGGCCATCAGGAGGCCAACCATCGCACCTCCAGCTCGTCGGCCACTCCTCGGAGATAAGCCTCGCCCGCTCGGTCAGCCTAGCATCTCTCTCCCCCAGGGCACCAAGTTATTACCTGCAAGAGAAGGGGAGAGGCTGTTGGGTGTCACCACCAAGTTTGGGGTGGTGACTGGAGTGAAGTACACCACAGAGAAGGAGCGAGTGACTCTGGATGGTGTACGGGTGGATCCAAGCAATGTCAAATTTCATCCACCACCGAGAGCCAACCCGGAGCCACCGAAGAAGAAAGCAAGGGCTACACCAGTCCCTTGTCAACCTCGACTCAACCTAGCCACACTGGAGACTAGGATAGACCTGCAGGGCCGCACGCTGTCAGAGGTGCTCAACACCCTAACCACGGCTGTGCAACGCATAGCGAATCTAGAGCTAAAGCAGGAGGAGATGCGTCTCAAGAATAAGGCGCTGAAGGCTAGAGTTGAGGAGCTAGAGAAAAAGGAATAGAGATAGAGATGATAGGCATACGTAATAATTCGTTCATTAGTTTGCTTAATTAGTTTATTAGTTAGTTAGTTCGATTAGTTAATTCCTTCATTCGTTCATTGTGTAATAAATGTGCCTCATTTATAATAAAGAGTCAAGTTTTTAGAGTCATCATCTCTCTCTAGATATATGTTTTGTTTTTGTCTCCTCCATGTTGTGCATAAAAGGAAACAGGAAACAAGTGTGGGGGAGACAGCCAATAAAGAACATAGAAGAACATCTACAGGAACCAGGTACATACTCCAAAGCACTCTCATTTATTAACAACTGAGCTTAATTAAATATCTTTTAATGAAACATGATTACACCTCAAGGATGAGTGGCTTAGTCATAACTTAAGGCAAGAATCACATAAATTCATCTCCTGTACACTTGCAGCTGTTGGAAACTCTTTATAGGGACCCCAATGCTTCTTAAGTTTTTGACAAGTATGAGATAGTAAAACATGAAAACCTAAATTTCTCTATCTGGTTATTAGAGCTTTCATTTCAAAAACACAAAAACAATAGCTAAGCTACTCCTCGTGGTTTTAAAATGCCTATAGAACCATACATGATTATAACTTGCTACATAAGTTACTTATTTTGCCTTGAGCTCTGTCAGCTTTTGAGACCCGTGTTGTAGAGACTTATCATGCTCTCAAGATCAAGATCCACTTACACTCCATATATGCACTATCCTTACACTAGGGGTAGGCGCAGCTTTTTCCATCCACATAGAAAATGTGCTACTCTTACACTGGGAGTACGCACCCAAAAAGATCTTTGGTAGGATTATATTCATCTATGCTCTAACATTATCAGAATCTCTATCTTGTATAAAGTTTTTGTACAGGATGACATGGGCTATGCAAAAAGAAAAAGAGAGTTAAAAAAATAATAAATAAAAAAATGGACAAGGGTCCAAATGTTAAAAAGAACAAAAGGCACAAGGGTGCCTAGCTCTCTAGAAAAGAAAGAAAAGAAAAATTCAAGATAGCCCATTGTCTCCAAGCACTCCAATTCAAGCAAGAGAGATATATCCTTCGAAAGTATGAGCATAAGTAGAACAGGATAGCCACCATATCTTCCACACACATGCACATCTTGATCAAAGAGTATGACACTTCTCTCCTTGGGACTCTTACGCTGGCTCAGTGACGTGTAAGGTAAGTATACTATTCCTTGCCAAACCTTCAACTCCACATAAGCCTATTAGAGGTAGGTTGCAAGGAAGGGCATCACTCATTCATGCCTAACTGAGATCCACAAATACCACATACAATGAGTGACTTGAGAGTACCACATCGAGGAAGAGGTAAGCTATATGTTTATTTCAAAAATCTAGCAAAAACCTCCAATAGTCCTAGCGGTGAGATAAAGGTAATCTGTTCGACTATTCTACTTTTCAACTTCCCAAAGTTGTTTGGTAGACACTTTGAATCCCACAGTGCAGGAATCACCAGGAATGAGAATATGTTGATCTCTTCGTCCTAAGCTATATCGATCCAACCTTTTCTCGAGGACGAGTAAAAGCCTAAGTGTGGGGGCGTTGTTGACGGTCCTTAACGACCAAATCCAACCATCAACTAATCTTCCAAAATGATATAAAAGCAATCCATCTACCTAGAGTAGGGCTTTAACTAACGAATTCCACAAGTTTTGGTGAATCAATGGTTTTGCAGGTAAACACCGAAAAAGACACATTTTTGAGCTACACTGCAACATAGAATGCCAGAATAGACGCCACGGCAACACAGGAACATTCCAAAAGAGACGAGAAGGCATAGGGGCGGCCAGGCCAGTTTCGGCGGTCGCCCCCCGGGCCTGCTGGCGAGGCCCGGTTGCGCCCCGGTTCACCCGGTTTATTCCACCGCCTTTGAGGAACGATCTCCACCATCCGTCAAGGTCGGTTTGATCCAAGGGCTCATGTTGATTTGCCAGGGCTATAAAAGGAGAGGCACACCCCCCATGAGGAGAATCCGAGAGAAGAAGAGAAGAGCTTTAGCTAGAAAACCTAATTAGAATTCTCGGAGGTGTCCCTTGAATGGATGACCTCTCGAGTTAGCATTCCAAGAGAGAGCTAGTTCTATACCTCTAGAAGCTAGTTCTTTAGAGGGAGAGAAATAGAGTTTAAAGAGAAAGTTTTGGAGGAGTATCGACCTGTCGGTGCTACCTCTACGGCTTGTATCTGAGACTACTTTGGAGTCAACTTCTGTGTTCAAGTAAGTAACATTGTTTATTCTGTTTTGCTAGTTTACTACTCTTTTGAGTGCTTTAATCCTTGTAGCTCTTGGGTTAGAGTAGTATTCGTAGTGTAAGCGTGGTGCTTAGACTCCGTTGCTCGTAGATGTACCCTATTGTCTGGATTTGGTGGTAGCTCGCGGAGGTGACTTATAGCTCCGTTGAATCTTACTTATTCCACTATCCCGTCAGTAGGCATAGTAGGAGAATAGTTGGTAGCTGAGTATAGCTCTGTCTGTGCTTGTCCTATCCAACTCCCTAGTGAAACATTTTAATCATAATTTGCATGAGCTTGAACTAGAAGCCCTAGTTGTCCCCTCTATATCCCTACCTTCTACAGCCTTGTTTGCTACTCAGTTGGTTAAGTGTAGTTTAGAAGACCCTCACACATCTTCCTTTGGGTTCGATATTAAAACTGGGTATACTTATCCGGTGAAGTGCTACAACGTATCCGTGCGCTTGCGGAATTATTCAGTAGGCATTAACAGATACCAACAATCTCCTCTACTTATAATCTAGCTAGCTAATCCTATGAACTAGAAGGCTCTTGATGAACTTGAAGGTTCTTGATGCTTGACGGCTTGAGGCCTTGATGAATAATGAATTGGCTCTCTCCAGGGGGGTCTACCCACATATTTATAGTCCGGTGGGATGCGCGTGCGCCGCAGGATCAAACCGACGTAACGTAGGGCTAAGACGCATCCTTGGAGGCGGTGGAGGAACATTCCAGAAGGGGGAGCAAACCCTAGAGGGGGCACCGCCTCGGCGCCATGGTGGGGCCGTCGGCCCCACTGGCGGCCTCGGCCCCCTCGCTCCTTCCGGTGTCTTTTGGAGTCTTCCCGAGTCTTCCCGCGGTGTCCCTCGTGGTGGATAAGTTTCGTGGTTATTTTGCGCTAGAATCCCTCTTTTTTAGCTTTTCTAAAAATCACCCTAGAAAATACAGAATATGCAAAACTCGTGGAATTTGTCAGATAAAGCCTAGACTAGTGTGTTTTCATGTTCTCTTTCAAGTAAAAAGCCCTAGTAAAAGTTGACACTAACGAGTGTCAACAATACCCCCAAACTTACCTTTTGCCAGTCCCTTGGCAAACAAACTAAGCCTAGCTGATATTGTATTTGGATCGGAAGTTGCTACAATGTCATTATACCTTCCAGTACACATGCTTTCAAACGAAAATTTCCTCCGGATCAAACAATGTATGCTCTAACCTTCAAACTTACTCATTTCACCTGTGATATGGGGCTTCATAGCTTTTGCATAAGTCTTGAGCAATCGAAAGATAGAACAATCAAGCTAAGCACTATATCTCAAATTCTTTGCAATACTAACATTCTAGAGTTTTTGATAAGTTTTTAGAATAAAACTTAGAGCTTAATTGTATGACACCCTCAAATCTCTCAATGTATGTGGTATTTGTGGTTCTCTCTTGAGGCTTTAATGTTGTTATGCCTCCTATAGCTAAAGGTATATATAGTGGAGCTTATAGGAGTGGCATTAACAAGGATAGGCATACTTGCAAAACATGTATTGTAAAGTCAACTAATGGATCCACAGAGAATCGAGGCATACAATCAAACCAAGATGTGCATGTGTATAAAATATGATGGATGGGTATATATGTGTTATTTATGGCTAACTCCTATTTCTATTATTGCTCTTTTTGGGAATGACTCTCTTTTTAAAACTTTTCTCGGGAAAGACATGGGCTATCTTTATTATTTCTTTTTTTATTCAGGGAGGCGGGCATCTAGTACCCATTGTTTTAATTCTTTGGGACACTTGTCCATCTTTTACTCCCCTTTTCTTTTCTTTCTTTCTCTTTTCTTTTCTTTCTTTTCTTTTTACATAGCCACATGCATCCTTTGTAAATGAATCGAGAGATATAATCGGGACTTAGAGCATTAAAAGGGGGGGTTATCCTATAGGGTGGGCTGTATATTTTTGTGTCCTCTCCCAGTGTAGGAGGTGAACATTTTATGATGAACATGTATGGAAATATGGTGAATGAGTGCGATTACTCCTTGAAGTAGGAATAATGCATATGTGGACTGGAGTGTGCAAGTGATTCTTGGTTTTAAAAGCATGACAAGACTCTCATAAGGTATACAACACAAGGTTGGTGAACTCAATGCAGAGCAAGTAACTTAAATGTGAAAGGGTTTTCCTATCCTTTAAGATATAAATTCTGGCTTTGGTAGGAATTCATATTTGTCATATAAGAGCTCATCATGTAAATTTTAGATTTTCGAAAATAAAACCTCGAACTTAGCAATGCTAGGAATAAGATAAATAGCAGCTCAACCTTCACGAATCATATCAATCAATTACCTAGACTTAGCGCAAGCTTATGCCTCCACAAATTAGGTTCAGAATAAATTCTCCAATTAAAACAACAGTGGTTAGAACCAGGGAGATTTTAAGTTTGGCAAGTAGGTACTTAGTAAGCATTCTAACAGAGCAACTATTCATCCTCTCCAAAACAAATTTAATGTTCATCAATTTTAATAGCTCTAGCCTGGACTAACCTTAAATTATACTCTAATAAATATAGAACTAAATATTTATTTGGTTTGATTAATTATATATCTTTTTATGGTTTTATATTTAATACCTAACAAAAGACTCTATGACTTCGTGGACCTTCATGTGCCCACATATTTTTGGTATTTTATGACTATTAAAGTAGACTCAAAAATCGCTTAGGTGTAGTCACCGATAACTAGGGGATGCCTCTCCCCCAAGCTGGATGATTGCAATATCCGGTGTAAACGTCCTTGAGCGAACTAGCCAATAGCGAACCCGGTGGTTGCCACCGATAGTCTCTCTCCTTGCTATAATGTTTTTCCTACATAAATACTCCACAAAAAGGAAAACCAAAACTCGAGGCTCGAATTTTATTAATGGGTTAGTGGTCAGCCAAAGAGTGATTGATCACCTTTATGAGTTATCTTTAATGTTGTCTAATTTAAAGGATCTTCTTTTTGAATTTTTATTCTATGATGCAGAAAATTAAATATGAATGATATTATTTTTTTGTTATTTTATTTTTATGCCACCACAGTGGATATTCCTTCAAAAAATACCATAGGGTATCCGCATGGGGCTTTATGATGCCACGAATAGTGCAGTAAATATTTTTTGTTATTTTATATTTTAGCATGTGAACAAATGATGCTACTAAATGAATTGTAAATGCATTTAATGAGATAACTACCATTCGATCTTATGGCTAGTGTACGAAATTTAAAGTTTACCAACAGAACTTAGACAGAGGTGAGCACTTACTTAGTGGGTTCATCGCCCCGAGGAAACCTCGATCAACTCCCCATCTCGTGGTGATGCGTCGCGTGCTTCCTCCCATCTTGCTTCGGTCTCTCTTGCTTCTTTCTCTTTTAGCTCCTGCTCTTCATCTTTGTTTGTCTTCTCCCATGCTTCTAATCATGCTAGGATCTCCTCCTTTTCTTCCTTGGCGATCTGGTCCATCCTTTCAGCTTCTTCGGCCTAGCTACTCCAGCGAGGTACCTGCTTGTTCTCTTCTTGCTCCGGGAAGCGGTCTTCATATTTCATGATCTTGCCAGGAAAGTCTTCCCATCCACAGTGAGGCTGAGCAGCCTGACGGTGGGATTGACGTCTTCTCCTATTGCGTTGCTTCCTGGCCTGCTCATGGTTATTTAATGTTCTGAATTGACAGCGTACCTTTCCGGTAGGTAGGTTGAAGTGGATGTGTCCGGACCCAATGTAGATGTTGGCATTGGCGGTGTAGAGGAACGGTCTTCCCAAGAGGATCGGAGAATCATCGTCTCCCTACATGTCAAGGATTAGAAAATCTGTAGGTATATATTGTCCTTGAATTCTTACCATGACATCCTTGACTATTCCTTTAGGAAATCTTAGTGATTGGTTCGCTATCTGCAACTGAATATATGTTGGGTATAAAGGTAAATCAAACAATTCATCATATACCTGTTTTGACATTATGTTGCAGCCTGATCCAGTGTCGTAGACGGTGTGAGGAAAGGTGGTGTCTTTGATTGTGCATTCAATGATTGGGACACCTGGATCACCTCTCTTGATTGGAAATGGCTTGGGTAGCATGTGATCGTTTTCTGTGTTGAGAGCAGTGATTAGTTGAGTTGTCTCCTCAGGTGCATGCTTGGTTCTCCTCCATCTTCTATTGTTTCTATTGTTCTTCTTCTTTGGCATTGGTTGCTGTTCTTGCTCTTCTTGTTGCTGGAATTGCTTCGGGGCTACAGGAGCTTTCAGGACGCGGTTCTTGAATGTGAATCTCTCTTTCTTGTCCTTGATGGACAGGACGATCTTGGCGTACTCCGCATAGATGATGGCCTTTGTTGTGCATGAGAATGGGCGCCTGAATGATGGGTGCCTTCTCATCTACTCCTGTCTCCATGACCACGAAGTCAACTGGGACATATGATTGCCCCACTGTTGACACCTGTTAGCGTCAACTTTTACTAAGACTTTTTACCCGAAGGAAAACAAGAAAACACACTAGTCTAGGGCTTTATCTGACAAATTCCATGAGTTTTGCATATTCTATAATTTCTAGGGTGATTTCCAGAAAAGCTAAAAAAGAGGGATTTTAGTGCAAAATAACCACGAAACTTATCCGCCACGGGACTACATCGCGGGAAGACTCAGGAAGACTCCAGAAGACACCGGAAGGAGCAGGAGGGCCAGTGGCCGCTAGGTGGGGCCAGCCGGCCCCACCATGGCGCCGGACGGCGCCCCCCTATTAGGGTTTGGCTCCCCCTTCTGGAATGTTCCTCCACCGCCTCCAAGCATGCATCTCAGCCCTACGTTACGTCGGTTTGATCCTGCGGCGCACGCGCATCCCACCGGACTATAAATGTGTGGGTAGACCCCCCTGGAGAGAGCCAATTCATTATTCATCAAGGCCTCAAGCCGTCAAGCATCAAGAGCCTTCAAGTTCATCAAGAGCCTTCTAGTTCATAGGATTAGCTAGCTAGATTAGAAGTAGAGGAAATCTAGTTCTTCATTGGATCGGAGACCCGGCGCCCGGCCGAGCGCGAGAGTTCGGTAATAGATCTAGTTCTTAATTACTTTATTGTATTCATTATTCAGACTAGGGAGACTTTACTCTAAATAGATTCATATGTTCTTAATTGCAATAGTCATTGTCTACTTTGATTATATGTCTAGTTTAGTTACTTCGATCTTATTGAATTCATGTAATTGCTCGTATAGCGTTTATCCATATGTACAATGGGTAGATGATAGGCGATATGTAGACGTGGTGTCTAGATGTCTTGTTTATCCGTGAGTGCACCCCGATATGCCGGGGACGTGTGGTAGTGCGTAGGTGACAGCTACGTTAGTTCCTCTGTAGTCCACCCCCCGTATGTAGGACTAGCATGGGCACGGTCACGAAGGAGGTGACTTAGGTCTTAATACCCTCATTAGTTGATGCCTCTTTACATGCAATAATGATTTAGGGTTGACTTAGCGATGATTACTAGATGTAGTTGCACTAATTAGAGTTATTCAATTGACGTGGTTATAGACCTATCTTCTTAATTTATCAAATGGCTAGCTATGATTATGACTAGTAAGATGCTCTGATGATTATCCTTAATTATGATACTTGATGATTATGCTATCACCTATATTTATCCTTATTTATCTTGTGACCTCTGCCTGTTATGATTAGAGTATAAGACTTAGGTAATATCGTTTATCATGTCTATACAGTTGTCTCATCAATATAATAATAATAGTTTATTACATAGCTTTCCCAGAGGTATAATTATAAATCGACAACCTGGAGACTTCCCTAGGTAAAATGCTACGACGGTATAATTATCGTAAAACTTGCGAGTAACCCATTAGTTTACATTCATATCTTATTCATATATTTTTATCCGCCTAGTCACAATAGTACAATGTAAATCTATGTTAATTTCCTAGCAATATAATTGGGGATGACAACCTACTTCATGTTTAGGAATCTTAGTAATTCAAGAGTGGCTAGTTGCTAATGACAAGTAATTATAAGCCGACCATTTTGGGGTCATTGCTAGAGGTAGGATTTATCTACGCTTTTTAGTAGTGACGTTAGAAATGCCAACAAGCTTTTTTGGCGCCGTTGCCGGGGAAGGCACAATGAACTTAGGATATATTGATAAACTATATACACATGGATAAAATCATATTACCAATTGATCTCTAACTCTATCAGGTACACCCTTCGTTGTTATCATTTTCTTATCTTATGCAGGGTGATGAATGAATGATTTTTCTCTTCCAAAGAACTTTACTGACGATCCAGAGAAACTCCTTAGAAAGAAAAGGTTTGCAGAAGCGAGGGACAAATTCGAGTCACCATCAAGAACACCCTCTGCTGCTCAAACTAACTCTTCGGAGGAGCCAGCTCCAACACTGAAAGAAGAATTTGAAGAAGAAATAGAAGAACAAACAGAAGAATATTTAGGTGAAAACCTAGCTCCTGTGTTTGAAGACATAGCTAAGAAGTCGCTACGAGAGTTCTCTGCCCCAACAACAGCAAACATCCGGACTGGACCAGCAGTCAACACTGGGGAGAATGGATTCGAGCTCAAGCCTGCTCTCATCACCATGGTTCAAGCCAGCCAATTCTGTGGAAAAGGACATGAAGATGCAAGTGCACACTTACAACACTTTCTAGAGATCTGTAGCACCTTCACGATCAGAGGAGTACCAAAAGATGCTATCTTACTTCGTCTTTTCCCGTTCTCATTATTGGGGAAAGCTAAGCAGTGGTTCTACATCAACAAAGATAAGCACACTACATGGGACCTATGCTCTACTGCTTTCCTAGCAAAATTCTTTCCTACAGCCAAGACCAATGCTCTGCGTGGGAAGATTTTGAGTTTCCAACAACAACATGATGAATCATTCACTGAAGCTTGGGAAAGATTCTAGAACTACATTGAAGACTGTCCCTCATCATGGGATAGAGGAGTGGGCTGTTAATGCACTTTCTATCATGGGCTAATCTCTAGCACCCGTGAGTCCATTGATCTTTGCATTTGGGGAGCTTTCCTGTCACTAAAGCTCTCTGATGCTAAAGCACTTCTCGAGAAGATGGCCTCAAACTCAACATGCAATGAAGAACGTACTCAGTCTCATAAGAAGGGAGGAGGAATCCATCATCTCAAGGAAGCCGACATGGTCACTGCCAAACTAGACCTCATCATGAAGAAGCTCGACATAGAGAAGAAGGAAGTCATGCACGTCAATGATTCCCATATGACATGTGAAGAATGTGGAGACTACGGGCACTCAGCTGCCAGCTGCCCTACACTGCAAGAGGATGTGAACTTCATCAACAACAACACCTACTATTGTCCTCAACAAAATCAAGGGTGGAATCAACAACCTCGACAAGGTAATTACCAAGGTAACAACCAAGGTAACAACTTCAATAATTACAACCTTCCGCCTCTGAGAGAATTAGTTACTAGTCAATCCAAACTGCTAGATCAAATGACTAGGAAGCTAACATCAAATGATAAAACTTTGGAAAACATACATGCTAGAATGGATACTTTTTGCTTCGCCGCCATAAAGAATCAAGCCACAGCTTTAATAAAATGTTAGAATCACAATTAGCTCAGTTAGCTGCTGCTGTTCCTCCACTAGATAAAGGCAAGATTCCAGGCCAACCAGAAGATTTAGAAACTGCTAACCTTGTTGATATTCACAATGCAACCCAATATCATATTGAGCCTGCAGATGTACAGTGGATTGACCACTCTCTACCAGAGAAGATGGGAGACCCTGGAAGACCTGTCATTCCTATCTCTATAGGATGCCACAGCTTTCCAGAAGCTATCTGCGACTTCGGCGCAAGTGTCAACATCATGCCCAAGGTAATTTATGAGAAAATATTAAATGATCCCCTGTTGTACACAAACATGCGCTTGCAGCTTGCAGATTAGTCTATTTGCTACCCTAAGGGAGTACTAGAAGAAGTTGTCATTAGAGTGGGGCAATCATATGTTCCAGTTGACTTTGTGGTCATGGAGACAGGAGTAGATGAGAAGGCACCCAACATTCTGGGTAGACCATTCCTGTGCACAACAAAAGCCATCATCTATGCGGAGTTCGCCAAGATCGTCCTGTCCATCAAAGACAAGAAGGAAAGATTCACATTCAAGAACTGCGTCCTGAAAGCTCCTGCAGCCTCGAACCAATTTCAGCAACAAGAAGAGCAAGAACAGCAACCAATGCCAAAGAAGAAGAACAATAGAAACAACAGAAGATGGAGGAGGACCAAGCATGCACTAGAACAGACAGCTCAATTAATCACTGCTCTCAACACAGAAAACGATCATATGCTACCCAAGCCATTTCCAATCAAGAGAGGTGATCCAGGTGTCCCAATCATTGAATGCACCATCAAAGACACCACTTTTCCTCACACTGCCTCATGCGACAACTGGATCAGGCTGCAACGTAATGTCAAAACAGGTATATGATGAATTGTTTGATTTACCTTTATACCCAACATATATTCAGTTACAGATGGTGGACCAATCACTAAGATTTCCTGAAGGAGTAGTCAAAGATGTCATGGTAAGAATTCAAGGACAATATATACCTACAGATTTTCTAGTCCTTGACATGCAGGGAGACGATGACTCTTCGATTCTCTTGGGGAGACCATTCCTCTACACCGCTAACGCCAACATCTACATTGGGTCTGGACAAATCCACTTCAACCTACCTACTGGAAAGGTATACTGTCAATTTAGAACATTAAATAACCATGAGCAGGCCAGGAAGCAACGCAACAGGAGAAGACGCCAAGCACGCCGTCAGGCTGCTCAGCCTCACTGTGGATGGGAAGACTTCCCTGGCAAGATCGTGAAATATGAAGATCGCTTCCCGGAGCAAGAAGAGAACAAGCAAGTACCTCATTTGGAGTAAATTGGGCGTAAGAAGCGTAAAAGGATGGATCGATCGCCAAGGAAGAAAAGGAGGAGATCCTAGCACGATTATAAGCGTGGGAGAAGGCAAACAAAGATGAAGAGCAAGAGCTAGAAGAGAATGAAGCAAAAGAGACCGAAGCAAGATGGAAGGAGGCACGCGACGCATCACCACAAGATGGAGAGTTGACTGAGGTTACCTCAGATGATGAACCCACTGAGTAAGTGCTCACTCTATCTAAGTCCTGTCGGAAGACTTCAAATTCTGTACCCTAGCCATAAGGATAGAATGGTAGTTATCTCATTCAATGCATTCACACTTATTTAGCATAATTTTGTTCACATATAAAATAATAAAAATATTTATTGCATTATTCATGGCATCATAAAGCCCCATGTGGATACCCTATGGCATTTTCCGAAGGAATACCCACTGTGGTGGCATAAAAATAAAAATAATAAAAATATAGCATTCATATTTAAATTCCTGCATTATAAAAAAGAAAATTCAAAAAGAAGAGAATTCCTGCTTAAATCAGACAACATTAAAATTAAGTCATAAAGGTAATCAATTACTCTTTGGCTGACCGCTAACCCATTATTAAATTCGAGCCTCGAGTTTTTGTTTTCTTTTTGTGGAGTATTTATGCAGGAACAACAATTTAGCGAGGAGAGAGACTATCAGTGGCAACCACTGGGTTCGCTATTGGCTAGTCTGCTCTGAAGGACATTTACACCAGATATTGCAATCATCAAGCTTGGGGGAGGAGCATCCCCTAGTTATCGGTGACTACACCTAAACGATTTTTTTGAGTCTACTATAAATAGTCATAAAGTACCAAAAATATGTGGGCACATGAAGGTCCACGAAGTCATAGAGTCTTTTGCTAGATATTAAAACCATAAAATAATAAATAAAACCCAAATAAATATTTAGTCTATATTCATTAGAGTATAATTAGTCCAGGCTAGAGCTATTAAAATTGATGAACATTAAAATTGTTTTGGAGATGATGAATAGTTGCTCTGTTATAATGCTTACTAAGTACCTACTTGCCAAACTTAAAATCTCCCTAGTTCCAAGCACTGTTGTTTTAATTAGAGAATTTATTCTGAACCTTAATTGTGGAAGCATAAGCTTGCGCTAAAGACTAGGTAGTTGATTGATATGATTCATGAAGGTTGAGCTGCTATTTATCTTGTTCCTAGCATTACTAAGTTCTGGAGATTTTATTTTGAAAATCTAAAAATTTACATGATGAGCTCTTGTATGACAAATGTGAATTCCTACCAAAGCCGTAATTTATATCTTAGAGGATAGGAAAACCCTTTCACATTTAAGCTACTTGCTTTGCATTGAGTTCAGTCAACCTGTATTGTATACCTTATGAGAGTCTTGTCATGCTTTTAAAACCAAAAATCACTTGCACACTCCAGTCCACATATGCATTATTCCTACTTCAAGGAGTAATCGCAATCATTCACCATACTTCCATACATGTTCATCATAAAATGTTCACCTCCTACACCGTGAGAGGACACAAAAATATACAACCACCCTATAGGATAACCCCTATCTTTAATGCTCTAAGTCCTGATTATATTTCTCGATTCATTTATTGTATTCGAAGGATACGTGTGGCTATGCAAAATTAAGAAAAGAAAGCAAGGAAAAAGAGAAAGAAGAAAGGAAAGAAAAGGGGAGTAAAAGATGGACAAGTGTCCCAGCAATTAAAACAATGGGTACTAGATGCCCGCCTCCCTGACTAAAAAGAAATAATAAAGATAGCCCATGTCTTTCCTGAGAAAAGTTTTAAAAGAGAGTCATTCCCATAAGAGCAAAAAGTAGAAATAGGAGTTAGCCACAAATAATACATATACACCTATCCACCATATTCCATACACATGCACATCTTGGTTTGATTGTTTGCCTCGATTCTCTGTGGATCCATTAGTTGACTTTACAATATATGTTTTGTAAGTATGCCTAACCTTGTTACTGCCAATCCTATAAGCTCCACTATATATATACCTTTAGCTATAGGAGGCATAAACAACATTAATGCCTCAAGAGAGAACCACAAATACCACATACATTGAGAGATTTGAGGGTGTCATACAATTAAGCTCTGAGTTTTATTCTGAAAACTTATCAAAAACTCCAAAATGTTAGTATTGCAAGAATTTGAGACATAGCACTTAGCTTGATTGTTCTATCTTTCGACTGCTCAAGACTTGTGCAAAAGCAGTGAAGCCCCATATTACAGGTGAAATGAGTAAGTTTGAAGATTAGAGCATACATTGTTTGATCTGGAGGAAATTTTCGTTTGAAAGCATGTGTACTGGAAAGTATAATGACATTGTAGCAACTCCTGATCCAAATACAATATCAACTAGGCTTGGTGTGTTTGCCAAGGGACTGGCAAAAGGTAAAGCTTGGGGGTATTGTTGACACCTGTTAGCATCAACTTTTACTAAGACTTTTTACCCGAAGCAAAACAAGAAAACACACTAGTCTAGGGCTTTATCTGACAAATTCCATGAGTTTTGCATATTCTGTAATTTCTAGGGTGATTTCCAGAAAAGCTAAAAAAGAGAGATTTTAGTGCAAAATAACCACGAAACTTATCCGCCATGGGACTACATCGCGGGAAGACTCAGGAAGACTCTAGAAGACACCGGAAGGAGCAGGAGGAGGGGCGGCCGCCAGGTGGGGCCGACCGCCCCACCATGGCGCGAGCGGCGCCCCCCTATTAGGGTTTGGCTCCCCCTTCTGGAATGTTCCTCCACCGCCTCCAAGGATGCATCTCAGCCCTATGTTACGTCGGTTTGATCCTGCGGCGCACGCGCATCCCACCGGACTATAAATATGTGGGTAGACCCCCCGGAGAGAGAGCCAATTCATTATTCATCAAGGCCTCAAGCCGTCAAGTATCAAGAGCCTTCAAGTTCATCAAGAGCCTTCTAGTTCATAGGATTAGCTAGCTAGATTAGAAGTAGAGGAGATCTAGTTCTTCATCGGATCCGGAGCCGGGCGCCCAGGCTGGAGCGTGAGAGTTCGGTAATAGATCTAGTTCTTAATTACTTTATTGTATTCATTATTCAGATTAGGGAGACTTTACTCTAAATAGATTCATATGTTCTTAATTACTTAATTCAAGAGTGGCTAGTTGCTAATGACAAGTAATTATAAGCCGACCATTTCTGGGGTCATTGCTAGAGGTAGGATTTATCTCTGCTTTTTAGTAGTGACGTTAGAAATGCCAATACCCACTCTAATGACAACTTCTTCTAGTACTCCCTCGGGGTAGCAAATGGACTGATCTGCAAGCTGCAAACGCATATTTATGTACAACAGGGGATCATTTAATATTTTCTCATAGATTACCTTGGGCATGATGTTGACACTTGCGCTGAAGTCACAGATAGCCTCTGGAAAGCTGTGGCATCCTATGGAGATAGGAATGACAGATCTTCCAGGGTCTCCCATCTTCTCTGGTAGAGAGTGGTCAATCCATTGTACATCTACAGGCTCAATATGGTATTGGGTTGCATTGTGAATATCAACAAGGTTAGCAGTTTCTAAATCTTCTGGTTGGCCTAGAATCTTGCCTTTCTCTAATGGACGAACAGCAGCAGCTAACTGAGCTAATTGCGATTCTAACATTTTATTGAAGCTATGCTGATTCTTTATGGCAGAAGCAAAAGTATCCATTCTAGCATGTATGTTTTCCAAAGTTTTATCATTTGATGTTAGTTTCCTAGTCATTTGATCTAGCAGTTTGGATTGACTAGTAACTAATTCTCTCAAAGGCGGAAGGTTATAATTATTAAAGTTGTTACCTTGGTTGTTACCTTGTCGAGGTTGTTGATTCCACCCTTGATTTTGCTGAGGACGATAGTAGGTGTTGTTGTTGATGAAGTTCACATCCTCTTGCAGTGTAGGGCAGCTGACAGCTAAGTGCCCGTAGTCTCCACATTCTTCACATGTCATATGGGAATCATTGACGTGCATGACTTCCTTCTTCTCTATGTCGAGCTTCTTCATGATGAGGTCTAGCTTGGCAGTGACCTTGTAGGCTTCCTTGAGATGATGGATTCCTCCTCCCTTCTTGTGAGGCTGAGTACATTCTTCATTGCAGGTTGAGTTTGAGGCCATCTTCTCGAGAAGTGCTTTAACATTAGAGAGCTTTAGTGACAGGAAAGCTCCCCCAGCTGCAGCATCAATAGACTCACGGGTGCTAGAGATGAGCCCGTGATAGAAAGTCTGCATTAACAGCCACTCCTCTATCCCATGATGATGACAGTCTTCAATGTAGTTCTGGAATCTTCCCATGCTTTAGTGAATGATTCATCATATTGTTGTTGGAAACTTGAAATCTTCCCACGCAGAGCATTGGTCTTGGCCGTAGAAAAGAATTTCGCCAGGAAAGCAGTTGAGCATAGGTCCCATGTAGTGTGCTTATCTTTGTTGATGTAGAACCAAGCTTGGCTTTCCCCAATAATGAGAACGGGAAAAGACAGAGTAAGATAGCATCTTTTAGTACTCCTCTGATAGTGAAGGTTCTGTAAATCTCTAGAAAGTGTTGTAGGTGTGCACTTGCATCTTCATGTCCTTTTCCATAGAGTTGGCTGGCTTGAACCATGGTTATGAGAGCAGGCTTGAGCTCGAATCCATTCTCCCCGTGTTGTTGATTCTGGTCGGTCCGGATGTTTGTTTGTTGTTGTTGGGCAGAGAGAACTCTCGCGGTGACTTCTCAGCCATGTCTTCAAACAGGGAGCTAGGTTTTTACCTAAATACTCTTACGCTTGTTCTTCTATTTCTTCTTCAAATTCTTCTTCCAAGTGTTGGAGCTGGCTCCTCCGAAGAGGTAGCTTGAGCAGCAGAGGGTGTTCTTGATGGTGACTCGAATTTGTCCCTTGCTTCTACAAACCTTCTCTTTCTAAGGAGTTTCTCTGGATCGTCAGTAAAGTTCTTTGGAAGAGAAAAACCATTCATTCATCACCCTGCATAAGATAAGAAAATGATAACAATGAAGGGTGTACCTGATAGAGTTAGAGATTGATTGGTAATATGACTTTATCCATGTGTATATAGGTTATCAATATGTCCTAAGTTTATTGTGCCTTCCCCGGCAACGGTGCCAAAAATGCTTGTTGACATTTCTAATGTCACTACTAAAAAAGCAGAGATAAATCCTACCCCTAAACATGAAGTAGATTGTCATCCCCAATTATATTGCTAGGAAATTATCATAGATTTACATTGTACTATTGTGACTAGGCAGATAAAATATATAAATAAAATATGAATGTAAACTAATGGGTTCTGCAAGTGGACAGATAATTATACCATTGTAGCATTTTACCTAGGGAAGTATCCAGGTTGTCGATTTATAATTATACCTCTGGGAAAGCTATGTAATAAATTATTATTATTATATTGACAAGAAACAATATAGACTGAATAAACGATATTACCTAAGTCATAAACTCTACTCATAATAGGCAGAGGTCACAAGATAAATAAAGATAAATATGGGTGATAGCATAATCATCAAGTGTCATAATTAAGGATAATCATCAGAGCATCTTACTAGTCATAATCATAGCTAGCCATTAGATAAACTAGGGAAATAGGTCAATAACTACATCAATGAATAACTCTAATTAGTGCAACTACATCTAGTAATCATCGCTAAGTCAACCCTAAATCATCATTGCATGTAAAGAGGTATCAACTAATGAGGGTATTAAGACCTAAGTCACCTCCTTCGCGACCGTGCCCATGCTAGTCCTACATACGGGGGGTGGACTACAGAGGAACTAATATAGCTGTCACCTACGCAGACTACCACACGTCCCGGCATATCAGGGTGCACTAGCAGATGAACAAGACATTTAGACACCACGTCTACATATCGCCTATCATCTACCCATTGTACATATGGATAAACGCTATATGAGCAATTACATGAATTCAATAAGATCGAAGTAACTAAACTAGACATATAATCAAAGTAGACAATGACTATTGTCATTAAGAACATATGAATCTATTTAGAGTAAAGTCTCCCTAATCTGAATAATGAATACAATAAAGTAATTAAGAACTAGATCTATTACCGAACTATCACGCTCCAGCCAGACACCAGGGGCTCCGGATCCGATGAAGAACTAGATCTCCTCTACATCTAATCTAGCTAGCTAATCCTATGAACTAGAAGGCTCTTGATGAACTTGAAGGCTCTTGATGCTTGACGGCTTGAGGCCTTGATGAATAATGAATTGGCTCTCTCCAGGGGGTCTACCCACATATTTATAGTCTGGTGGGATGCGCGTGCGCCGCAGGATCAAACCGACGTAACGTAGGGCTGAGATGCATCTCTGGAGGCGGTGGAGGAACATTCCAGAAGGGGGGGCAAACCCTAGAGGGGGGCGCCGCCTGACGCCATGGTGGGGCCGGCCGGCCCCACCTGGCGGCCTCTGGCCCCCTCGCTCCTTCCGGTGTCTTCCTGAGTCTTCCCGCAGTGTCCTTCGTGGCGGATAAGTTTTGTGGTTATTTTGCGCTAGAATCCCTCTTTTTCAGCTTTTCTGAAAATCGCCCTGGAAAATATAGAATATGCAAAACTCATGGAATTTGTCGGATAAAGCCCTAGGCTAGTGTGTTTTCATGTTCTCTTTTGGGTAAAAAGCCCTAGTAAAAATTGACGCTAACGAGTGTCAACAACGAGCAAGGTGTCCCCCCCTTTGTTCATCACATGTGAGAGATCTTTTCCTCCCCTTTTCCAAAATTACTTTCAAAAAGTGAACACAACATGAAAAACTCCCAAAATATAGATTGCACAAAATTTATTGCTCTACAACTTTCATTAAGGAAGTTCAATCAGATTCAAATAAATTTTGAATTTGCATTTCAAATTCAAAAAGAGTGCAAAACCCTAGCTTTAAAGATTTCAAAATTACATTTAATTTTTGAATAAAAGATGAAAATCTCCAAAAATAAAACTTCCTCTATTTTTCAAGATCTACAACTTTCATTTATAAAGTTTTTCATGAAACTGAATAATTTTTGAATTGGAGTTTAAAAATCAAAAGGGGACAATTTCTAATTTAAAGAACTTTTGAAATTACTTCAAATTTTATTCAAAAACTTGAAAAACTTTATTTGCCAAAGTTGTAGAGCTCAAAGAGATGCACAAACTGTATTTTTGAAGTTTTCCCAAATTTTGAACATTTTGAGATGAAATTGAAATGGGGGCAAAAACACTTTGAATTCAAGCTTTTGAAAAGGGATTTCAAATGGAATCTTTGGGCAATTAATTAATGATGTTGTGGTACTTTTCAAACCCAACCAATGGCACACTTTCAAGGTACAAGGTTCATACTTTGAAATGGTGCCAAAGTTTGGTAACTTTTATTTAGAAAATTAATTATGGTTAGCTCATCAAAATTGAAAATGAAATTCAATTTCCAACCCTTAGCCACTTGAGCTAGGGTTTAGGGTTTAATTCCAAATTCAATCTCGATTCTTTCTTGTACCTCATTTGACTTGTAAAACTTGTTTAAGATGTTAAACATAGTTAGCCAAACACTTGCAAACATCAGGGTTGATTTTAATTGGTTGCTTTTATAAACAAAAGTAAAATTGTAATTGAAGTTTAATGACATACGCATACACATACGGTATAAAAGAGCGCAACCAACCCTAGAATTAAATAAACTCATTTTAGTTATTTGCATTAGGGTTCTCTAATGATGAATGCTCATGCAATGATGACGATGACATGGTGGGGTTTAGGTTAACGTAACACCAGGGGTGTTACATTATATCCCTCTTAAAAGAAATCTCGTCCCGAGATTTAAGGCTTGGGTTAAGTAATGGAAAAGAAAATGTATCAAGCATATTGATTCATAAGAAGTTCATAAAGCAGCAAGGTTTGGGTTGGACAATTCCAACTAAAACCAAGAGATAGTTATTGGTGGTGAGAGACCGTCACATAATGTCTTGACCTTTTATGACGGTTTTATTTTGTTGTCATTTATTGTTACCATTTATGACGACTATAACTGTCACATATTGCTTGGTCAACGCGCGTCACCTAATACATGAACCATCAGAAATACCGAGAGCGTACCATGGTTAATGCTCGCTATTGTGACGTTAAGAAGTCGTCATGTATAGGGTAGTTAACCATGGTTAAGAAAGACGTCATGCATTATATATTCATTCGGTGATGAATCATAGCATAGGTCATATAAATATATATATATATATATATATATATATATATATATATATATATATATATATATATATATATATATATATAAGCCACACCACCATTCACATATACAACCCGGATCGTATGATATATTACACAGTGCAAAGGTTCAAATACATCACACAAATTTGTGTTTTTCATATGCAATGTTCATATAGTTTCTAACAAGACAGAGTTTGTAGTTTCAACAATACATTAGCTCCCATGTCCCTCACTACAAAGTAGAAGAATGTGCACCTTGCAAGAATATGTAGCTCCCATGTCCCTCACTTCCCTCCTTGCTTACTACAACTTTTCATCTAGATAAAACAACAGAAAAGAAAATAAGTAGTTGGCAATAAACCTAAATAAAGGTTAACAATAAGAAGCAAAAGAGTGATATGTTATCTAATAGAAGTAGCTTCAGATCATGATCTAGATGCAATGAAAATAAAAGAGCGCTCCTAGATTAGCCTGGCACTACCCCATCATCAGTCATGCTCCACATTCATTTGGAAGCAGCAAGACACTATCAACAGATTCTTTCTAGCCCATATGATTGAGATAATAATTGGACTGTGGTGACGTACAATGCAGAAGCCATCCATGAATAGGATTTAGAAGTAATTGTCATGGACTGGCAAAAATAGTATAGAGAATGTCTCACCAAATGCAGCCTATGCAAGTTCCACATATTTGTTGTACCTTCTGCCTGGAACAACCACATGAAGCTTCATTAGGATCTAGAGTGATAGTTGCTAGAAATAAGCAAAAGTCAATGAAGCTGTCCCCTAGCTCCTATAGTCCAAACATGGTTCAGTAGAGATCATTCTAGTTAGAAACATCTAGCAACACATCCAATATAGAAAAAAATCAGAAAGCAAGAAATTTTGGTCTAGGCACTGGCTGGATAACCTAGGTGTGATAGAGAAGACAAAATGAGATAAACAAAGCATGATCAGGTTGTCATACTTAGAAAATTTGGTGCAATTTTGAAGCTGTTGGTCACTAGTACATATACAAATTATTGTAAATGGTCACCAGTACACATACCCATATACCTCTATGTGCAGTAGGTACTATGAGATACAAAAGAAAGCATGATAGCTAATAAGTGGTGACAAGCAGCTATCTGACTAAATGCACTGATCATTTTCTAAACTGGTGATAACTTTGGTCAAAAAATGGTTACTATAGTCTGCACTACTTGAATTATTTGGTTTCAATGCCAATCCAACTCTATATACTAATGAAACATAGAAACTACTTGTAAAATAGTAAAGAAATTTATCAACTGGTTGCAACTGATTCTTAAAACACAACTAGCATTACTTTAGCCTTAAATCTTCACTGAATGAAGCCACGGCAATAATTAACCACGTCTAGTTCCTAACTAGCAAGCCGTAACTTGATGTTCCTTCCTTTTTTTCAAAACTGCTACTTTAGAAGAGAAACTACATTATTTCATAAAAAAGAGAAACTGCACACAGTTCCTAAACATGGGGTAGCCTGTGCTTTTGTATGAATTATACGTTGGTAAAATTCACACAAACAAAGCTCAAAGAGACAACAAATTCACCTTTGCTCTGTGTTTCCTGAATCTAAGCGCTCTTGATAGTTGCATCACATACGAAATACTAAGTACTAAGCTGGGAAAGCTACTAGTCTGAAACAAAAAAAAATACAAGAGTAGTGACAGGAGAAATAATAACAAGAGAACAAATGAATGAGAAGCTCCTACTTTATAAGTCTATAAGCGGCCTGTCCTCCATCTTCAACGTCCAAGAGAAAGCAAACATTATATAAGTTCTATTTTTTTAAAGAACACTATATAATCTATTTAGACCCACTTATTCAAAAAAGTATGAACGGAATCTACAGAGTTCCATACATCCTATCAAATTTGCCTCATATTTAGAAGGGAAGAGTGGAAGGCCACATAGATCTAGTGGCAATACCTGACCAATAAATATAGAAGACAATGATCTGGTACAATGCCATGAGAGAGAGGTCGTGCATAATGCCAGAGGCTAGGGGGCTCGAGATCCACTCCTTCGCCATCTCCTCTGATAGTTGCCGCTTGATCTCACCTAGATCAAAATAGGAGCTTTTTTGTTCATTATAAAGAAGAGACTAGAGATCTATATTGATTCGTCACCTTACATGGTCCAGGCAAGGATGTAGCTGGAGTTGAGGTAGACGACGGAGCTGTGGCGGAGTAGACGCCGTCGGAGAGCAGGATCTACAGTGCTGGCACAGCCCCTGGGATAGGTCGGCCTCTAGCCCCCTAGCCGAGCACCTGTACCATGGAGAGCACGCAGAGGCAAGGCCACAAGTGGGACGGCGGCAAGCAAAGACACTTGCGACATGGGGGTGGGGCAGAACCGGCCGAGGCAAACTTGCAGTAGGGAACCCGACCTCTAGTTCGGATGACTGAAAGAGAGAGTGATGCAAATTGTGTTTGAGAAGAGGAGGAAATTTCTAGCCACTCGATCTAGGGTTTCAATCAAGTTTCATCTCCACCATTGATTTGGTCCATCCAACGGTAGAGATGGAGATAAGGTTATTGGGCCTTGGGCCTTCCGGTTCAGCAGAGTTTGTTTACCCCTTTAATATTTATTATTATTTTCTATTATTGACTAATGAAGACACATTTTAGGATAGTAAATGATGTTGAATGAAAAAATAATCAACAGCAAAGTTCTAGAACTCGCTAGGGACGACCATCAACTTTTGTTTTGGATATCTCTCCATCCAAGTTTATCCAAACAATTTAAAATTTAAATTTCAAAATATTAGAATTTCAAACAAAATTTTGGACAACTAAATAATTTCAAATGAAAAAGTCATCAACAACAAAGTTGTAGAACTCATCGAGATCTACAACTTTTATTTTGGTTGTATTTTCATCAGCCAAAGTAATAATAACATTATTCATGAACTTTACATATCTCTCTTATAGTTTCATAAAACTGTAGGAGACAGATGTAAAATTTAAGAACAATGCTACTATCATTCTGTTATATGAGGAAACAACCAAAATAGAAGGTGTAGATTTCAATAAGTTCTACAACTTTGTTGTTGATGACTTTTTCAGCTAAAATTGTTTACTACTTCAAAATGTTGTTTGAAGTTGTTGTTTTTTGAAATTCAAATTTTAAATTGATAAAAGAAGTCACATAAAAATAATAAAAGTAATAGCCATAATAACACAATAACTTGATAGATCATGATTTTAGAAAAAGTAGAAAAAATCATCACATTTGGAGTTAGTACATGAGATAAAGACTTTACAATTTTTGTCTAAGATTAAAAGGGAAATCGCTCTTGTTCACCACTTGCTCATGATGACCAAGTGACTTTTATTTTCACTTTTTAGGCCCAGCCTATCTCCCTCCACCCACGTCCCCTCTTCCTTTTCACTTGGGCCGAGGCCTAGCTCCGAGCACGTCCCCTCTTCCTTTTCACTTGGGCCGAGGCCTAGCTCTGAGCCTATCAGACATGGGTTAAGGGTTCTTGTTCCTACTACGGTATTTTATAACATTGGGCCGTTATATTTAATAGAACATTCAGTGATGGTGTCATCACATAAAAGTTGTATGCATTGTCATGAGTTCACTTCCGACGGCGGCTAAACTAGGAATAACCATTTGTGACGACGGTTGGTACCTTTATGTGACAAAAAATGTGGTGGTGTCATAAATAGTTACGGCTCTTTCGATTTTTTATGACGGTACCAAATTTTTCGTCATATTATGGTACATTATATGACAAGAATTTGTCCCGTCATAAGGAATTTTGTCATAGATAGAAAGATTTCTTGTAGTGTTTTGACACAACATAAATTATGAAAAAAAAAAAAAGAAAATCATAATTCAAGAACAAGATGAAATGAAACATACATGATACTAGGGTAATTAATGCACTAAACTCAAGTAAGTTGCACTAATACATTTTCTAATTAATTGACCTAATTTACACTATTAAATCTCTAATTAATTTACCATTCATGCATAATTATTTTAAATAATATTTATTGGTCAAAATAAATGATATTGGAAGTCAACAATTACCAAAGCATTAAATATTTTGTTCAAGGAGTTTCATGCTAAATCTATTCTAATTTTATGGAAAAGAAATTAAAAAAAAAAAAAATACTAGGGAAAAATTGAAAAAAAAAAAAACAAATCCTAGATCTAGAACTAGATCTACATGAGCACATACTTAAACCTAGGTTTATTCTCTACCAAAATCAAGCAAGATCGACCAATAAATGGTCTAAACTCATTTCTCTAACTAATTGATACTAATAGCTTCAAAACTAGGGTCTACTTTGCTTCATACAAAGCACAAGCTCCATGGAAGAGAGAGAAAAGAAAATCTAGGATTACTCACTGACCAACCATTAAAACTTTAAATAAATGGTTGCAATAGTCTTTTCTTACCTTCTACAGCCTCTCCACCAAAGTATTTGAGAGCAAAACCTCCCTCCCTTAGTAGAGCAATTTTTAGGAGGAGCCCAAGGCCTCCCAACCTTTTTTTCACGGGTTGGAGTGAGTGACCCGAGGAGGAAGAAGGTGGCTACTGGTGTATACCTATACGTCATTTTTAGGGGCGGCTCAATCACCAGCCGCCCCTACAAATGGGAATATCAGGGCCGGCTGATGATTGAGCCGCCCCTAAAAATGACCTCATTTGTAAGGGCGGCTGGAAACACCAGCCGCCCCTACTGTGCCATTTGTAGGGGCGGTTTAGTTACTAGGGCCCAAGCACATCCACTGTAGGGCGCCTCTAACACCAGCCGCCCCTAAAAAAAACCCCTCCGTTACTACAAACCCTTTTTCACGTAGTGCCATGGATTATTTTTTTGAAGGAAGGAAAAACCTCTGTTTATAAGAAAGCAACAATTTGGATACAAGCTACTGCTGGGGAAGCTAAAAGAAAGTCTAATACAAGAATTTTAAAATCCAATCAGACTTCAACAATGTCAGTGCAAGTCGTTGTACTAGGCTTGAAGACCCTCAACCATCCCAAGAGCGCATCCGTCACTTGCCATATTCGTTCCTTGTCAGGTTCCTTAAGAAGAGTACTCCATTTCTGCATTAAAGATATTGCATTGTATATAACATTAGATGGCATCCTAGGAAAGTTTTGTTCAATTGCCATCTTATTTCTAGTTGTCCATAAAGTCTAGCTGAAAGCAGCAAAAATAAATATGAGCAATTTCGCCGGCAAAGGCCCCCTACATTGAAGCCAGTCCCAACAAAAACATCCAAAGAGTCAGGTACCTCTACATGCCATTGCCAGATTTCTCTGATCACACTCCAAACAAAATTAGCTAAAGAACGGCGAAAAAGGAGGTGTTCCACAGTTTCTATACAACAGCAAAGACATCAAGTTCCATCTCCTTTCCAACCCCTCCTAACCAAACTTTGCCCCACTTGCAATTTATTATTAAAAATCTGCCACAGAAAAACCTTAATTTTCAATGGAATTCTACATTTCCATATATGCCCAGCCACCTTGCTGACCATACCCCTATCTGTAATGAAACGGTATAGAGATTTAGTGGTGAAAAGTTTGGACTTGTCCGACATCCAATTCACCAATCTTTACTGTTGGACAACGTAATATTAGACAAAACAGACTTTAACTTAGTCCATCTATCAAACTCCTGCATAGACAAGGTTCTCTTAAAATCAACACACCATTCCCCATTCTCCCAACAGTCAGCCACCGTGCACTTAGGATTGTGAACCTTATTAATGAGATCTTTGAACACAATTTTTAAAGGTACCTCCAAAACCCAGCAATCCTGCCAAAATCTACATAAATTCCCATTTCCAACCTTGAACAAAGCCCTCCATTTGAAAAGATGTTTCACTTTATGCAGACCTTGCCAAAACTGAGAGGTTCCAATGCTCATTGATGCAAAGAGCATCATTCATAATCCTAGTATTAATCACACCCAAACCCCCTAATCTTTGGGTCTACACACCATGTTAAATTTTACCATATGATATCTAAACTTTTCATTAGCCCCTTGCCAAAAAACTTAGCCCTAACCCCATCCATGTTTTTGTGCATCTCATCTGCAATACAAGGGAATATTACTTAAACAAGAATTGGTTAAGATCTGCATCCCCCCTGAGGACATATATTTTCCTTTCCATGGATCAAGTCTTTTGATTAGTTTTTAAGTAATAGGATCAAAAGCTTTAATACCTAAATGTCCCTCACTAACAGGTATGCCTAGATAGATTAAAGGTAACTCCCCCAAACTACAGTTGAGCATATTTGCTAATCTATGCTTTTCATCTTGCTGAAACCTAAAAACATAGACCTCACTTTTATAAAAGTTAATTTTTAGTACCGTGAGCCACTCAAAATAGTACAAAATTAGCTTCAAATTCCTAATTGAAGTATTAGATCCATCTATCATGATTATTGTATCATCTGCATAATGAATATGTGAGATCCCCCTTGGATCAGATGACCAATAACCCCCTTAATATGTCCCTTACTGCTTTATCCAGCATGATTCCTAAAGCATCAGCCACTAAATCAAAAAGAAGAGGAGACAAAGGGTCCCCTTGTCTCAAACCCTTGAAAGTTTTGAAATATGGGCTTATCTCCCCATTGACATTCACACAGACTTTCCCCCCTGACTGTCTGCATAACCCAGTAGTCGGTGTCAAGAATGAACACCAACGAGTAATCAAAACGAGAGCACACTTATTCTCTAGATGGTTTCCCAAGTGGACACGGTGATGTATACTGGTTCGGGCAAATCACCCTACGTCCAGTGCGAGCAGGGTCGTGTTACTCAGGAGCTTGTATGGGGCAGTACAAGAGGGGTCGAGAGAGGCAAAGCCTCCCTAGTCTCTGAGTGAATCTAGGTTCAAGTTTGTATCGTATGCAGAGTGAGAATGGGGCGAAAGTCACTCTCTTGCTCAGTTGCCCAAGTCCTCCCTTTTATAGTTCGAAGGGAGGCTCACAGAGGAGGGCTAGCCGATGTGGAGATCAGGGAAGCTTGAAGAGTAAGGATTTGATAACTCTAATAGGTGTCGAGAATACTGTAGCCGACATCATCTTTCCCTCCTTGAAGGGTCTTTTACCTGTCATCGTAGTCGTTCAGGTATACAGGGCTATACTCGTAGACATAGGGGTAGCAATGTTGATGGAGGATGCCGTGGGTCAAAGGCTTGGACGTAGGAACGTAGGCTACGACTAGGCCAGGTGGACAGGGTTGATTCCTGATGCGCCCGGTCCCTCCTACAGAAAGTGGCTGGCACGGCCGCCGCTCCGGTGCCTTGGCCATGGTGTTAGTATGAGCGCCATTGCCTTCCCCGTGCTCCATGCTCCGTCAGGGCATCTGGCCGTGGGAAGGTATGAGACCCGGAGCCAATGGCGAAAACTTGCGCACGGGGATGCTCCCCGTACCTACATGGTACAGGGAAGCCAGCGCCGTAATCCCCACAGTAGAAGCATGGGGGGCAACACAAGATCCATGGATTACTTGAGGGTCCCATCTCCTACTGTTCAGGTGCAGGGGTGACGACGACGGCGCGTCCTCGTGCCTGCTACAGAACTGTATGGATGCCATCGTACGCTCCGTACGTACGATGATCCCATACGATGCGCCCTACCTTCTGTTCACAGGACGGGGTCGACCTCCGACCCCCTCAGTGGGTGGGGGTCAGACGAATCGGAGGTTCCATGGAGGGTTGAGCTCCGCGTGGTGACCTCGTCCCGTGGGCCCTGAAGGGCCTTGGTCATGTTGTTAGTTAGTCATTGCCGGGCCAGGAGTGCTGCTGCATCTTAGGCCCTCGTGGGTCGGGCCGCAAGTATGCTGATCCTGGCTTAGCAATTTTATTTTTGAGAGCCGTATTAACCGGGCCTTTAGGGGACTGTGGTTTTGACCCTCGACAGTAGACCCCAAGCATGGACGGGAGCATGTAGGTTCCCTTCGTGCTGAGCCATTTGTTAAAGGAGTAGCGGAGGGTCGACCCGAGGGTCGGTCCGGGGGTGCGCTCAAGCGCACCCGCCAGGTGTAGCCCCCGAGCCTTCTGCAGGAGTGGTACACTCCTGTAGAGGCTCAAATCGTGTCACAAATACTCTTCAGAGAACTTACATGGACCGGTCTGGGGTTATCACGGCGGCTGTACCTAAGCACAAGTGCCGGCCGTAGCCCCCGAGCCCTCTTTCGAAGAGTGGCGTGCACCCATAGGCGTTGGTAACGCGCCGAAACAGGATCGTGTCTCGTAAGCGGTTTTGACTCGCGCCTTTCGAGTTTCCGCCTTAACACAAGGGTGTTTTAGTCTTTGCATGTCCCATTTTAGTGCCCGAGCTAGCGGAGCCCAGAGGCTTTGCGGCCATTGGTGAAGACCGTCTCGGGGCATGCGGCGCGGCGGTTCCTCTTCCGTCACGGTGCCAATAATGCCATGAACAAGGCTGCGGGAGACGTGGAACGCTAAGGGGCGTTTTCGCAGATCTACCCAAGGCGCCGGCCACCTATAAAAGGGTGAGCTGCGAGGCGAGTGGAGTCACTCACTCCACTCTTGGCCGCCGCTCCGAGTTCTAGCAGTTAGCTCCCTCTCCTACTTCTCCTTCTTCTTCCACCGCCCGGTAGAGAGAGACAGAGAGAGAGATGGATCGCGGGATACACCCAGCGGAGAGCTCGTCGAAGGAGCAGCCTCAGGGTCGCCGTCGTATCCTAGGGTATGTTCAGCGGGATTGGCCAAGAAGAGGGTCTTCTTCTTCAATCATAGCCTTGATCAGAGAGGGTTTTTCTTACTGATCTTGAATCTTCGCTCTTGCAGGGTGCTCTCCAGCGTGCCTATCCATCGCCACCTCCTCTCCACCGGGGGCGCTGGTCGTGGGAGCGCCAATCGGGCTGGTAAGGGGGCCAGAGCTGGGTCTACGGCCGAGCTCCAGGCCCGCCTAAACACCGCCATCGTTGTACTTCAGCGCGCGGAGGAGGAGGCGGACGACGCCCGGGCCAACCTAGAGGAGGTCGACGGACGTGTGGTGGAACTAGAGGCCGAGCTCCTGGCCGTGTGCCCGGCGGTCGAGGCCATCGTGGCCTACGTCTGAGCTCCCGAGGGCTCCCTGCCGGAGGGGCTGTGCCGCATGCTTGGCCGCATCCACGACCTGGTGTCCCACGGCGTGCGTCGCGGGGCAGCGTCCAAGCTGGCGGTGGCACACCACCGTTCCTGGGTTCCAAGGGCCGCAAGCATCTCCATGGTCTCCTTGTCCCATGTCTGGGATGAAGTCCATGCGGCGCTCACGTTCCGCCGGCCTCCGGTACCGGCGGTAGACCTTGGATAGGGGAGCCACGCCGAGGGCTTTTGTTCAGTGCCACCGAGGTGGCCATTTTGTGTTTTCGGACGCCAGTTTGGTGTTCCCTAACTTTAGCTTGTAATCAGAAGATGAACATGCTAATTCCAACTTATCTGTTGTGATAATGTGACTCTATTCTGAGTATTTTTGTTGTTGATGATCTTGATAGCGTTCATGCCGTTCGGATGAGTAGACAGGGCTCGCGCTCCTTTTACAGATTTTCACCGCTTTCGGGCCCGGTGAGCCGTAGGGCTGAATCCAGTTAGGGTTTCCGTAGAGGGTCCAGAAGTGGACAAACGCCTCTGGATTCCTTTTCGACCCCAGCAGCCTTCATTACGGCTGTTCGCCGTAGCCTACCCTATAGGCGCGCCGCCCGGCTTCCTGAGTGGTCAATGCGGAGCCCAAAACTGTGCAGATGGCCAGTTGATGACGGGCCGCACAGTGCTTTGACGCGACGAGACGGAACCGCCAAAGACGCATGGGCTGACGTCGACGGGCGTGGGGGCCGAAGCGGAGTTAAGGCGGGCGGGAGCGTGCGCACGTCTCCCCGTTCTCGGGTGGGCCTGAGCCATGCCGCCCATGATTTGGAGTGTGGCTGAACAGCGGGCTTCCTCCTTTAAAGATGCTGGGGGAGGAAAGAGGGGCTTCCCAGCCGCATTTGCACCTTCAACCCCAAGCTAAAAGAAAAGCCTCTGAGCCTTCTTCTGCCTCTTTATGCTTCCGCCGCCACCGCCGCTGCCAGCCAGCTCTCCCATCTTCTCAAGTGACCTACTGCAACTCGTGATGGCCGGTGGAGATGCCTTCCCGTGGCCACGCAGCACCATGACAGTGCTGAAGATGGAGCGCCTCGTGGCGGAGGGTGTCTTGCCCCCGCTGACGGAGGTGGAGGAGTGGATCGTGCCGCTCGAGGATGACGCCCCGAAGCCACCGATGGGGTACATCGTCTCGTTCACGGCCTTCCATGAGCGGGGACTAGGTGTTCCCGTTCATGACTTCGTGCGCGGGGTGCTCCAACACTTCCACGTCGAGCTCCACCACCTGAATCCAAACGGGATTCTGCACATGGCGGTGTTTGTCGCGTTGTGTGAGGGGTACTTGGGGATCTCCCTCATTATGGCCTCTGGAAGTACTTTTTCGCCGCGCAGCTACAGAAACAGTGGGCAAAAGAGTAAGAGGGGTTGCCGGAGCATGCTCTTCCCATGGGGTGCGCCGGCATTGCTCTCTGCGGAGAGCGCGTGAGGGGATATGTGGACCTGAAGATGTCCACGTCGAACCGCGGATGGCACTCGGGGTGGTTCTACCTCAAGAACTCTGAAGCGGCGCTGCTCTTGGACTTCTCCGGTGTGACGTTCGAAGAGCGTCCATGGGAGTGGGGTCACGGGGTGAACCGCAAGGAGATTGAGAAGCTCAATAACCGCCTGGTGGCCATCAGGATTCTGTAGGGCCGCGGCCTCACCAGAGCGGGCATTGTGAATGCCTGGCTCCGGCGAGGGGTGGCGCCGCTAATGTCGCGCCGCCTTCAGCTGTGGGAGATGGCTCTTGGCGCAGACCTTGTCGGTACCGTGCTCCGGGGTGGCCCGCTCTCAGATGCCGCCGCTACGAGGCGTCTACGAAACCTGCTAGCGGCCCCGAAGGATGCCTCTGGCGCGCTGATTCCTTTGGAATCACCGGTGACGGCCAGCCTCCGATGAAGCCGGACGTCGGCTCTATGAGTTTCGTAAGTGTGTAGTTGTTTGAATTTTCTCTTCCCCTCTTATTCCTTCCAAATCCTTCCTGATTTGTTTTCACAGCTCCAGCCCCTGGATCTTCCCTTGAAGGAGGATCCAGTTATCTTCTAGATTTTCACATCTATGATATCTCAGATATGTCCCTTTTGGTTGGTCTACCCTTAGGGACACTCTTTAAGGAAAGACCAAAACAGGGTCTCTTGAATTTAAAACTTGGAAATTCTCCTATCGCTGTTTCACTTGCACGATCACACAACACGATAGTAGAACCCAAGCCCAAACAAGACCCTATTGAGGAGGTCTTGATGGCTTCTCTAGAAGATATGGCCCAACCAGCTTTTGATGATGAACACTTCACTCTAGAAGAAGAAGAACTGGCAGAGCCTATCGAACTAGACAAAACCGAAATGCCATCACAACCCTCAATTGAACTAAAACCCCTCCCTTCTGGCCTAAAATATGTCTTTCTAAATGATAATCAAGAAACTCCTATCATCATAAGCGACAAGCTATCTGAGCAAGAAACCCATGAACTTGTCGCTGTCCTAGAAAGACATATATCAGCTATAGGCTACTCACTCAAGGACCTCAAAGGGATTAGTCCCACTCTCTATATTCATCGTATCCCTATCGATCTTAGTTCATCACCATCGAGGGAACCCCAACGAAGACTTAACAACGCTATGCGAGAGGTTGTTAAGAAAGAGGTCCTTAAGCTATTGCACGCTGGGATTATTTATCCCGTGCCATATAGTGAGTGGGTTAGCCCTGTCCAAGTAGTGCCCAAGAAGGGAGGGATGATAGTCATTGAGAATGAAAGGAATGAACTTATCCCTCAACGAACTATGACTAGGTGGCAGATGTGCATTGACTACCGAAAACTCAATAAGGCCACTAAGAAGGATCATTTCCCATTGCCGTTCATTGACGAAATGTTAGAATTCCTCACGAACCATTCCTTCTTCTGTTTTCTTGACGGGTATTCCGGGTATCATCAAATCCCCATCCATCCCGATGACTAGAGTAAGACTACCTTCACATGCCCGTATGGAACTTACGCATACCGATGTATGTCGTTCGGTTTGTGCAATGCTCCAGTTTCCTTCCAATGGTGCATGATGTCTATTTTCTCCGACATGATTGAGAAAATCATGGAGGTATTCATGGACGACTTCACCGTCTATGGAAAAACCTTCACTGATTGTCTAGAGAATTTAGACAGAGTCTTACAATGCTGCGAAGAAAAGCACTTAATTTTGAACTGGGAAAAATGTCATTTTATGGTCCAGGAAGGAATAGTGCTAGGACACAAGGTGTCCTCTCATGGGATAGAGGAGGACAGAGCAAAAATCGAAGTGATCAAGAAACTTCCACCTCCTATAAATGTTAAGGGCATTCGTAGCTTTCTAGGCCATGCAGGGTTCTATAGGCGATTCATTAAAGATTTTTCTCAAATCGCTAGACCCCTAACCAGCCTTTTAGCTAAAGATGCACCTTTCATCTTTAACAATGAGTGTCATGAATCCTTTCAAATCTTGAAAAAGGCACTCATTTCAGCCCCAATCATCCAACCACCCGATTGGAAGTTGCCGTTTGAGATCATGTGTGATGCTAGCGACTTTGCTGTTGGGGCCGTTTTGGGCCAAACAAAAGATAAAAAGCATTATGCTATATCCTACGCTAGCAAAACTTTGTTAGGGGCACAGCTGAATTATGCCACAACCGAGGAGTTGTTGGGCTGTTGTCTTTCTTGATGAGACAAGTTTAGATCTTACTTAGTGGGGCAAAGGTAATTGTTTATACGAGACCATCTTTGCTCTCAAATACCTCCTCACTAAAAAAGACGCTAAACCTCATCTAATCTGATGGATTCTTCTCCTCCAAGAGTTCGATATAGAAATACGAGATAAAAAGGGAGTAGAAAACTCGGTAGCTAATCATTTGTCTAGGCTCCATCATAGAGATACACATGAGTTACCCATTAATGACTATCTTAGGGATGACACAATCCTCATGGTAACCCACTCGGACCCGTGATATGCAAATATTGTGAACTATATAGTTGCGGGATATGTTGCAAGGGGGAAGATAAGAGGAAACTCAAGCATCAAAGTCGTTCCCATTTGTGGGATGACCCATACCTCTACCGAGTGCGTGGCGTGGACATTGCGGAGATGTGTCCCTATGGTTGAAGCCACAAAGATCATAGATAGATGTCATGCATCGCCCTATGGAGGACACTATGGCACATTCCGTACACATGCCAAAATCTGGCAAAGCGGTTTCTTCTGGCCAATGATGTACCAAGATACGAAAGAATTTGTCAGAAGATGTGCCAGATGCCAGAAGCACGGGAACATCAACACTCGAGATGCGATGCCACTAATGAACAACCTCCAAGTGGAGTTGTTTGACGTTTGGGGGATTGACTTCATGGGACCATTCCCAAAGTCTGGAGATGCTGAATACATTTTGGTAGCAGTGGACTATGTGTCCAAGTGGGTAGAAGCACTGCCCTACCGATCTGCTGATTCCAAGCACTCTAAAAAGATGTTCCATGAAGTGATATTCCCACGATTTGGAATGCCCCGAATGGTCATAAGTGACAGAGGGTCACACTTCATCGACAAATCCTTTCGGAGTTTTTGACAGAATATGGAGTCAAGCACAATGTTGCAACTCTATACCACCCCTAGACAAGCGGTCAAGCCAAAACATCGAACAAGCAGATCAAGAACATTCTGCAAAAGACCGTAGATGAGATAGGGAAGAAATGGAAATACCAGCTGCATGATGCACTATGGGCAAACCGAACAGCATACAAGACACCTATAGGCATGTCACCATATCAATTTGGTATACGGAAAACCATGCCACCTACCAGTAGAGTTGGAGTTTAAGGCCCATTGGGCGATAAAGAAGTGGAACATGGATCTCCACCTAGCTGGTAAAAAGAGACAAATGCAACTATCTGAGCTAGAAGAATGGAGAGAAAAAGCATACCACAGCTCTAAGATCTACAAAGAAAGAACAAAAAGGTGGTATGACAAAAGAATCAAGCACAAAGAGTTCACACCAGGAGATAAGGTTCTGATGTTCAACTCAAGGGTGAAGCTCTTCGGTCATGTAAAGCTTAGAAGCAAATGGGAAGGGCCATTCGAGGTGATTGAAACCTCATCACATGGGGCCATCACACTTCAAGATGACTTAGGTAATATTTTCAAGGTAAATGGCCAATGTTTAAAAGTTTTCCTTGAACCTGAAAAAGTAGAAGAAATAGACTTGATTGAGTTTCTGCAATTTAATGATTCAATCTAAAAAAATTTCAATCTTGTCAAAAAAAATAATAAATTAAAAATTACATCTGAATAAACTTTGACTCTCTGGTGTTTTTCCACCAGAAGAGTTCATGTGCTTTCACTATTTTTTTGCCTTTGAATAAAAGCCAGATATAGTCATAAAGAAGTGTGGGGGAAGTGACACCTCCACCATGGACAAATGTACATCATCAACTGGTAAAGGATTCTGTAGACAACATTCGAAACTCAATTTGATCTTTCTTGACTTATTCATATACTTATTGAGTTTTGCCTCATGTCCACATATTTTAAACCTGCAAAAGAAAACAGACCACACTTCAATTTAAAATCTTGAAAAGTAACATGACTATAATATTATTGAGATAGAAGCTGGCATAAAGATTGTTCCATATACATATTCTCATGCTTGTGGGAAAATATTTCATAGGAAAATCATATTGACTAAGTTGTTGGGGAGTGTGAAATAGTTCTGGCTTAGAAATCCTACCTTTCTTTTCAAAGCACTTGGAGATTTCATTTTGATAAAATATCATAAAACCATAGTATCACATACTCCTCAATGGTGATAATTTCCTACCAAAGACATACATGTTGTTTTAAGATAGAAGCCTTCTACATAAGTTGCTTGATTTGCATTGAGTTTTGTCGAACTTTGTGACCAGTGTTGTAGAGGTTTGTCATGCTCCCAAGATCAAGATTCACTCACACACATATATATGCACTACTCCTACACTGGGAGTAGGCACAAAACATGCCTTTCATCCACCAAATAAGTGCTACTCCTGCACTTGGGAGAATACACAAAAAAATACTTGATAGTTCCATTCAATAAATGCTCTAATGTTTTATTGTTAACACTTGAAAAGTTTTATGCAAAAGAGACATGGGCTATGCAAAAGACAAACAAAAAAAGAGGGGACAAGTGTCCTAAAGATTAAAAAAATAGGTACAAAGATGCCCATTTGAAAAAAAGAAGAGAGAGATAGCCCATGATCTTGTAAAGTTTTCAAATTTTCAAACAAGAGAGATATATTCGATGAGCATAGTAGAATTAGGATAGTCATCATATAATTTTTCCACACACATGCACATCTTGATCTAAGAGTATGACATTTCTCTCCTTGGATCCAAACTTTGACTTAGCAAAATATGTAAGGTAAGTATACTACATCCTTTGCCATACCTAAAACTCCATGTAAAGCTTATTAGAGATAGGATGAAACAAAGGCAATATTCAAATCATGCCTTGGGAAGGAATCATATACCATTGAGCGATTTGAGAGTACCATTTGAGGATGTTAAGTGAACTATGCTTTTCCTACGAAAACTTTTTAAAACTCCAAGTTGCTTAGACGAGAGTTTGGGAAGATGATTTTGCTTCGAGAACTATTCCATTTTTCAACTACTTAAGGATATATGTTAGCCAGTGCCACATATCCCACAAGTTTAAGTAATGTTTGGGAATAAGTTTTTATGTTGGCTGTATATCTTAAAATGTTATGCCCATATTTACTTTTATCTTTAAACCTTTACTCGAGGACGAGTAAAGAGCAAGTGTGGGGGAGCTTGTTGGTGGTCCTTAACGCATAAATATAACCACCAACTCTTGCATAAAATCAAAGGATATATCACCAAAGCTTAGTGTCGGGGTTTATAACTAATGAATTCCACGAGTTTTGGTGATTTACTACTTGCAAGAGGACATGCCGAAAATACGTAAGAATATGCACATAAAGGGCTACATAATATACATAAAAAAGGCTTAAAGAATGAGTGGCTCAGTCACCAGAACACTTGGGTCCCAAGCATAGATACAAACACCAAACATGAGCCCAAGAAGTCAAAGCCCGAACAAATCTCGAATCTAGTCCAGGCTGCAGGAGCAGTCCTCGGTAATTTGGATGCCCGGGATGCATACGAACTCTGTTTTCAGTGATCCAGGCCTTTTCAGAAAGCTAACGATGAGCCCGACGCATCCACCAAAGATGGGCCTGATTGGAGCCCATCTGGGTACGGCCGCACCATGGCGCGCCTGCACCCCCACTGAGACGGTTCGGGCCCATCTTTCGCGTGGAGGTCGGCACCGACGTACCCAAGGTGGTTCTGGTGGTTGTTGCCTAGTTCAAAGCACCTTACATCGGTTTGGAGGTCGGTTTGGGCTATTCAAGAGGGGGAAATCTTCCATTCAACCCCTCCTCTCCACCTATAAAGAGGAGGTCTCCCTTTTCCCTCAAGATCATTCTACACTTGAGCAATTCTTCCTATCCTTAGTAGTAGTATCCCTCTAGGTGTTCTCCACCTAGTTGTAATATAGAAAAGAGGGAAGAAAGGATAGGGAAAAGAGTGGAGGAGAAATCCGGAGCTGTCGGCTTCCTTTCCTTCTTGTACTCGGTGTCCCGAGTAGGAGTGTAGGAGGGCCGGAGGTGTCGGCCCCTCCTCGACTCTTGTACCTCTACGGAGACGACTCATTCGAGTGTTATCCAGGTTCTTCTTTTGGTAATTCCAAGATTTCTATTTGATTAAGTACAGTTCTTGCTTTACTTTACTTACGGGATCTCCGCTCGACCGAGTGCTCTAGTCCAGGTACCGGATTAGAGTAGTAATCGCTAGCGTAGGCATGGTGTCTAGGTTAGAGTTTACCTGAGTTTGGCCCAACCCCACGGATAGTTGTGGTAGCCCCAGAGGTGACAGCTCTGACCAGGCCTTTGTATTCCACCACGTTCGGGTTGTTGTTTCCGTAGAGCTTTTGGTGGCCTGACCCCGGATACCGCTTCCCAGTCTTTTCGAGAGTCGGAAAGGAACCGCTGCTCTGAAGTAAGTGAAGTTTAGTAAGCCTAAACCTTGGTCAATTAGTTGTCTTAGAAGAACCTTAGGAAACCCCTCCCTACCCACCAAAAATAGTTATTCATTGGACGACCTTGATCCTTTCTAGTTCACTTCTCGTTCCCCGTGGAAATTGATACCTAGGAATACTCCGGGTGAAAGCTACAGCGGTATCCGTGCGCTTTCGGATTTATCTATTTGCGTTAACAAATACCAACAAGGAGTCGGCGCCCGCGGTCGAGCATGCCCCGCATCGCGCGGCGACGGGAGCGACCAAAGACTTACGTCGCCCATGGCCGCGACGAGGTCATCGATGGATCCACGGGCAAGTCCACGGTTAGTGCCGTTCTCCTGAGGCTCCACCACAAAAGGAGGAGCAACGTTGTCTGGGTCAGGAAGGTCGGCCGGTGGCTCCGGAGCAAGCCAAGTCACGCCGTCCTCCCTAAGGGTGAAGTCCAGGTTCCCAAAGCGGATTTGGGTACCCGGAGCGAGGTCAAAGCGGTGCATGGCCATCCGAAGGTTTATTGGAGTCATAGAAGTGTGCTTGCCCCCTACCTGGCGCGCCAACTATCGGTGTCAAGAATGAACACGAACGAGTAATCGAAATGAGAGCACACTTATTCTCTGGATGGTTTCCCAAGTGGACATGGCGATGTATACTGGTTCGGGCAAATCACCCTACGTCTAGTGCAAGAGGGGTCGTGTTACTCAGGAGCTTGTATGGGGCAGTACAAGAGGGGACGAGAGGGAGAGCCTCCCTAGTCTCCGAGTGAATTTAGGTTCGAGTTTGTATCGTATGCAGAGTGAGAATGGGGCAAAAGTCGCTCTCTTGCTTAGTTGCCCAAGTCCTCCCTTTTATAGTTTGAAGGGAGGCTCACAAAGGAGGGCTAGCCGACGTGGAGATCAGGGAAGCTTGAAGAGTAAGGATTCGAGAACTCTGACAGGTGTCGAGAATACTGTAGCTGACGTCATCCTTCCCTCCCCGAAGGGTCTTTTTCCTGTCGTCATAGTCCTTGAGGTATACAGGGCTATACTCGTAGACGTAGGGGTAGCAATATTGATGGAGGATGCTGTGGGTCAAAGGCTTAGACGTAGGAACATAGGCTGCAGCGAGGCCAGATGGATAGTGTTGATTCCTGATGTTCTCGGTCCCTCCTGCAGAAAGTGGCTGGCATGGCCGCCGCTCCGTACCTTGGCCACGGTGTTAGTACGAGAGCCGCTGCCTTCCCCGTGCTCCCTGCTCCGTCAGGGCATCTGGCCATGGGAAAGTACGAGACCCGGCGCCAATGGTGAAAACTTGCGCACGGGGATGCTCCCCGTACCTGGATGGTACAGGGAAGCCAGCGCCGTAATCCCCAGGGTAGAAACATGGGGGCAACGCAAGATCCGTGGGTTACTTGAGGGTCCCGTCTCCTACTGTTCAGGTGCAGGGGTGACGACGACGGCGCGTCCCCGTGCCTGCTACAGAACCGTATGGATGCTATCGTACGCTCCGTATGTATGATGATCCCATACAATGCACCCTGCCTTCTGATCACAGGACGGGGTCGACCTCCGACCCAGCGGGTGGGGGTCGGACGAATCGAAGGTTCCCCGGAGGGTTGAGCTTCGCGTGGCGACCTCGTCCCGTGGGCCCTGGGGCGCCTTGGTCGTGTTGTTCGTTAGTCGTTGCTGGGCCAGGAGTGTTGCTGCATCTTAGGCCCTAGTGGGCCAGGCCGCAAGTATGCTGATCCTGGCTTAGCAATTTTGTTTTTAAGAGCCGTTTTAACCGGGCCTTTAGGGGACATTGGTTTTGACCCTCGACACTAGTTAATCCACTTCTAAGGGAAACCTCTCACTAAAAGAGCTTTTTCAACAAAGTACCAGCTTACCCTGTCATAGGCCTTCTCAAAATCAATCTTCATGATAATCCCCCTCTTCCCAGATTGTTTTAACTCATGTAACACCTCATGCAGGATCACTACTCCTCCTAAAATATTCCTACCCCTCACAAAGCCAGTCTGATTGTTCCCAATAATCTCTCCAGCAATAGGCACCAGTCTCTCACTAAGCACCTTAGTGAACCACTTGTAATCAACATTTAAAAGACAAATAGGCCTAAATTGTTTTATATTATAATGTCTACTTCTCTTCGCAGAAATCTTTGAACATATCAAGGCATTCTCCCTTGACTACCTCCCAAAACTTCTTGAAAAAACTTGCCCCAAACCACTTGTAATCCATGGATTATTGAGTAGACCAAAAAGCTACACTACTATTTATATAGTTAAAATGTGCGATGCGTTGGAAATCACCAAGGGTAGAAGAGAAGACACGGGTTCCTAAAATCCGCTAGGACCCAGAGGTTTGCCTCAGCCACAATCTGATGGAACCTCTACAGAGCTTTCGACAATGGTGAATGCCCTTGAATTCCTTTCTTTCTAGAGCATCCAACTGTGTCCAGAAACGTCAAGCAGTCAAAACCTTTCCTGAGAACTTTGTCCAGTCTCTTGCAAGAGTGGAACCACCACGTCCAGAAGCATTCACCGACAGATCAGCTTGAAATTCAACTGTCCAGAAACGTCAAGCAGTCAAAACCTTTCCTGAGAATTTTGTCCAGTCTCTTGCAAGAGTGGAACCATCAAGTCCAGAAGCATTCGCCGATATCAGCTAGCAACTCAGAAAACCTGACATGTTGCCAGCCTCCACACTTGGAGGTAAAACTTAGAAAACCATGTCATTCAATCCAAATGGATCGACCAGCACATTAGAATCATTGCATTCATGAAGGGAAAGAAAGACTGATCTTTGAAGAGTCCCACAGCCTCCAAGATGTTGCAATCAGAAGAGTAGTAGTGAAAGTTGATCAACTCCAATAGTTTCTTTGTGAAAGCATGATTTTGGAAGAGGTGATCAAGGGATTCTTCCAACGCATTATGCCAGACCACACTTGTAGTAATCGAAATCCATATTCTTCCTTCTTAGAATATTCCTCATGCTTAACATGTCCTTGAGGAGCATCTTCTGTGTGTTTGGGCTGACGAAAAGAATTGGAAAGCCAGCAGAAGCTAGCATGCACGTTGACGTGGCCAATAAGAGCCCTAGGCTTTTGACAAAAAGTAACTATTAGATGTTTAGATGTAGTTGTTGGTATTGTTAGAAATTAGCTCTCCACAGCAGCAAGCTGTTTGGTAATCTCCACGCGCGGAAGCGTCGATTGAATCTACCGAGATGAAACATGCAAGATCACAGACGATACCAGAGGCACGATATTTGTTGACGAGGTTCAGCCGAAGCCTAGTCTCCGGGGCATGACTATGGGCGCTTCTCCCCAATACTAGCAACACAGGTCGCTCCAGGGTCCCAGCAACGTGCCGCCGCCCTCCTGCGAACTTGTCGCTACGTCGTCATGGTTACAATGGCAGCCCTCCTCTCATATTTATGAGGAGACCGAGTTATAGAGTCTGACTTCAACTCTTCTCTATGCTACCAAATACAACTCAAAGTCCTATCGTAACTAAACCGTACATAATATTCGACATATATTCTAACAAACTCCACCTTGGCGAATATTCTGCCACCTTGAAGCTGTCCATGCGTGAACCTCCATATACACTGACTTGAGTTGTTCCCTTCGCCGCTCCATGAGAGCTGCTCGATGAGTCTCATCGTTGACCCACTGCAAACAAGAGCCTCCGCTATTCCTGCAACTTCATGCTCCATGACTCCACCTGTAGCTGTGCACCCTTCACTTTATCACCACAATCTCTATCGAGCAAAATCAAATTCATCTCTAGCTCTAACACATGCCTGACTTTCGAAGCACGACTACTCCATGCTAGGCAACACATGAGCTAACTGAATCTAATACCATACTCGAGTCGACTGCACACGTGACACCGGGAACCTCACGACTGCTATCTAAGTCACACATGAAAGTTACCACATTAGCTTGCTCTTCCATCTCCGCTGCAATGCTCTCGATATCTTACACCATAGCTCCTGCAGCCTAACCAACCAGATTACTCCAGTTGCAAGTACAGATATTCACCACCTATACTTCCTTCCAGTTCAGCCCTTGAAGCTTCTTCATGTCATTCGATCCACACTTCAGAACCCGCACGTACAATTTGAATCAATCCATGCCCTTGCTGATCTGGAAGCACACAAACTCATTCAATGCAAACTTGCATCTACAGCTCGTGTCACGTGTCACCACGCCACAGAGAACGAAGAAATCTATCAGCCGCCATGCTCCTACGTCGTCATCGCTGATCCTGTCATCGTCTCTGCCCCACGGTATGACTAGCCTGTTGCCGCTAGCCTCTCCGCCATGCACCATGGTATGTTCACCCTCCAAGCAAACTGTCCGTCAGCCATCCTGAACTGTTCGCATTGTGCCCGCAAACTGTTCGGCCCCGATCCATCAAACACAGATAAATCGCCCAACGAGCTGCTCTTCGCCTCGACCCTGTCAGTATGCGCCTAACTCTGTCGCTTCCAAGAACACCCGTTGAAAAACACCACTATCAAACTCCCATCAGTCGCCATGTGCACCACGACCGAACACCATCGATAGCCTCCGCTCGCCGCCAACGAGCACCGCAACACCGGCCCTAAGGTCTGGTCAGCCAAATGCTACCACTCCTCCATCGCCTGTTGCAAATTTTCCATCAGTATCCACAACATCCTGTCACTACTACAAAACAGGCCTTTGGTCGATGCACAAATTCAACTTTAGTCTCGGTATTTTTAGCGTTCGGGACTAAAGGTTCTTTAATCCCGGTTGATAATACCAACCGGGACTAAAGGTCGATCTTTAATCCCGGTTGGTGTTACCAACCTGGACTAAAGGTCCCCCACAGATCAATTCAAAAAGAGAGTGTACAGGACTGTATCACATGTGGTGTACAGCTGAGTTGGTAAGGACTTTATGTGCAAGATGAGAGGTACTGGCACTACTACAGAACAGGCCTTTGGTCAATGCATAAATTCAACTTTAGTCTCGGTATTTTTTGCGTTCGGGACTAAAGGTTCTTTAATCCCGGTTGATAATACCAACCGGGACTAAAGGTCGATCTTATACCAACGGGACTAAAGATCGACTTTTTAGTCGGTTGGTGTTACCAACCGGGACTAAAAGTATCTTTAGTCCCGGTTGGTGTTACGAACCGGGACTAAAGGTCTCCCACGGATCAATTCAAAAGGAGAGTGTACAGGACTATATCACATGTGGTGTATAGCTGAGTTGGTAAGGACTTTGTGTGCGAGATGAGAGGTACTGGGTTCGAATCACACGCACCACAATATTTATTTTTTCGCTGGTGAGCCTTGGTCCCGGATTCGTAGTCCGGGTTGGGATACCTGGGACTAAAGGGTGTTCCCAACCGGGACTAAAACCCTTTTGTGCAGTAGTGGTTCGAATCACACACACCACAACATTTATTTTTTCACTGGTGAGCCTTTAGTCCTGGTTTACAAACCAGGACTAAAGGTCCGGAACCTTTAGTCCCGGATTCGTAGTCTCGGGTGGGATACCCGGGACTAAAGGGTGTTCCCATCCGGGACTAAAACCCTTTTGTGCAGTAGTGTGTCGCACCTTGTAGCTCCGTTATATTGTATGCACAACTCTGCCACAGCTCCCACGACATATCCTGTTGCCTTCTATGCTGATCCGGATCGACATATTCTGCCGATCACCAGACTGTCCACTCTAACCGTAGACTGTCTGCTCCCAAGCTGCCAATCATTGCTAATCCACCTGCTGATAGGCCACCAGACAACTGAACAAAAGCCCTGCGCGATCTTGCCTTGCATGCTCCTGCGTGGTCCATACAGCCCCGCACGACTGGCACATCCACGTACATGTACGTGATGTCTTGCATGCACCTAAAGCCCTTGCTGCTTGCCTAGTTTTAACACGTATTACCTGCAACGTACGTGCACCAATGCAATGATCCAAGAAAACAATAATCACGCATATCCAACTTTTCTAGCTCATAATCATAGCGTGCATCATGGACTCCTGCTAGTGCCCTGTCCGCGGACACGCCTAGCATCGTACCGGACATGACTCCGATCCGGTCATCCGAGTCCCAGCCGACACCGCTGCCATGCATGGTCCACTGTCCACGCTCCAGCTGTATCCTTCATGAACACGTCTCAGCAACGCCTTCGTGCTCTGCTGCTTGCTACAGAGTCCGCACACCTTTTGCCCATCAAACTCGCGTCGTCACCATACATACCTCCTTGGCCTTGTTGTAATCCACGCTGCTGTTGTTTGTCTGAGATATCCTAGATGCTTCTTGAACACGTCAACGAGCTTGTACTCCTACCATCCAGGGAAAAATAACCGCTCAATCGCTCATAAGCCTACAACGAGCACCAAAGCGAACCTCCTCCCTCATGTACTACTTGCTCCATCCACGTACATGCACAAGGTATCACACCAATAAACAATTTCTCAATCCACATGCACCATGTAAACACTGGTTTCTGCATGCCGATCCCATCTTTTGTTTCTCCATCAATCTTTAAACCACACAGCAACTTCTGTACAACACCTCGCCTTCTGGAAGACCAAGCCAATCATGACTCCAACCATCAAACTCGATCGGCGAGAAAATTCCAGCATGAAGATATGGCCCTCGAGGACGCCACGATCAGGCCAGCTGTAACATCCCGTGTTTTCAGAACACCAAAATTCTGAACTTTTTAAAACTTTTTCTTGCAATGTGTGAAACATGTAGTTGGTAGAATGAACCTAGTTCCATCACAGGAGCATTTGCTAGTGAGCCGTCGCATTCATGTAGAATTACTTGCCATAGTTCCAATGATTAGTTTTGGGTTCATGCTTTTGAGAGGTTTGGAGTGCACATGTCCATAGCAAAATTTCTCAGAGATTCCCTTGTTGACCCTTCTCTTTCAAATTCAAACCATCAAAAAAAAGCAAACTCTTTTTCCTCCTTTTGATTTCCTCTCCTAAGCCCACTCTATTTTTCCAATCAAATGCCCCTAAATCGAAAAGGCAAAATCATTTTCCTTTTTATTTATTTATCCAAATCCCTTTCAATCTCCTTTTTATCTACTCCCTCCCTCCCTTTTTAAGTGTCGCCGTGGGATACGTGCCACAAGTTTGACTTGATTTAAAGAAAATACATTATAATATTTATATCTTCAAATAATTTTGTTAAAAAACTAGATCCAAAGATCTTTCCGATGATACTAATTATGATACTAATCGATGATATTTATTATTTATTAAAATTGCCAGCATTTGCTTCTCGGGAAGCGAAGCGACAATTATTTAGGGACGGAGGGAGTACCTCTTTAATTCCACCTTAAATTCCTAGACAAAGTATGGGAAGGCCTATCCTATTTCTTGGGCTAAATTTCTTCCAAATCCCACTTAAATTCCCTCAAATACTTCTAGAACTCCTTTATAATTAATCCTCAAAACCTAAATGGGAAACCCTTCCCTTTCTCCTTGGGCTCAAACCACCCAGCCCAGCTGGCCTACTCCTTCCCTCCCCTCCTCTCCTTCTTCGCCACGGGCCGAGCAACCCAGCTCGCCCTCCCCCTCTTCACGGCCCACGAGGCCCGCCCGGCTGCGCCCCGGAACCCTAGGGGACGGCGGCCGTTCCAGGCGCCCGGCCCGCGGCCAGCGCTCCCACACCAGCGCCTTTGCCCCCTCTCCACTTGGATGCCAGCCAGCGTGGCCTCGAAATTTACAAACGCCCGGCGCATTGCCGTCCGTGCCCCAACCCCTAACTTTGGCGCCGCTATAAAGGCCGGCCGCCTCTGCAACCTCATCTTCTTCCTTTGCTCGAGTTTCCCAGCCACCGCTCCTCTTCCTCCTCTCCGAGAGCATCGCTACCTTGCCGTCTCCGCCGCAAGTAGCCGCCACCACAAGCCACAGCGCGGCCCGGGCGGCTGCGCCACCCGGCTGGCCGCCGCCTGCAGCCATGCCAAGCCGTGACGCCGTGCACGCCCGGTAGCAGTGCACCACACCACGCCGCCCCGCTCGTGCCACGCCGACCACCAGCCTCTCTCTTCCCTTGCGCATCCCGGTGGCCGCGCCGTCCCACCCGTCATGGGCGCCACGGTGAGTCGGAGGCCGCGGCTTGCCTCGCGAAGCCACCAACGACATCGTGCCACCGCCTTGCCTGCGTCGCGCGCCAACGCCGGCCCACGGACGCCGCAGCGCACCGGTGCCTCCCCCCGGTAGCTGGCGCTGCGCGATGCGCCCTTGAGTCGCATTACCGGCCTCGCCGCCACGCTGGGGCGCGCTCGTCCCCGGCTCGCCTCGGCTGCGCTCGCCCCACTTTCGCGGCGCCCCTCCGCCTCGGCGGCAGCCAGGCGCCACCACTTCATCCATGGCGGTCGCGCTCGGGCCCGGCGACATCGTGGTCAAGCCACGCCCCGCGCTGGCTACGGCTACGCCCTGCCCGTTTGACATCGTCCTCCCTCGCCGGCGCCGTCCCTTCACGACGATTGTCTGGAGCAGAGCGCCGCTGCACCGCCACCACCGGCCTCGTCTCCCTCAACCCGCGGCGACCACCGCCCCGGCCAACTCCACCACCTCTCCTCGCTGTGCGGCGGCGGCGCCCTCTTGGCCGCTACCATGCCGTGCCACCAGCAGCAGCACCACCTCGCCGGAGCCTCTTGTCTGCCGCCGGTGAGCCTCCCCAAGAGCCCAAGTTTCCACCTTGAGCACCACCATGCACTCCTCTCCTGAGACCGGCCTTCGTGCCATGGTCTTTCACTGCTGCAGGGAAGCAATGCCCTCCATCGCATCACCGCCGGAGCCCTGCTGCCTTCTGGCCACCTGCAGCTGTGTCCCGGCCTGCAACGGCCTGCCCTGGCCTGGCCCAGCCACTGCCGGCCAGCCACGGCTAGCTGCAGCCAGCTGCTGCCGGCCAGCAGCTGGCCAGAGCCAGCCCGAGTTGGCTACACCTGGCCGGAGATGGCCACGGCTGGCCAGGGCCAAGACCGGTTGGCCATGGACCTCCTACCACCTCTGGTGACACTCCGCCTACCGGCCTCGCCTTCTTCCCCGCCAAGGTTGAATATTCGAAACCCCGTCGACGCCATGCTTGACGTCGGCAAAGCTCCTGCTTTTCCATTTTTATTCTCAATGTCGCACTTTATCTATATCATATCTATCTATGCATGTGCCGTGCCTTCGCGCTGGTCTATCTTGTGCTATGGATACGTGTACTCCATTACTGTGTTTGGGTGTCGTGTGTTTGTCTGTGGACTGAGCCTTCGAGCCGGCTGAGAGAGCGACACGTTCGAACGTGCGATCGCGGGTTCGTCTCGCTATGGTCGTGACGCCGAACGGACTCCCCTCTCTCATGTTTTAGTTAGCTCCGTAGCTCTACGATCGTAGTAATCCTGTTCGACCCTAGGAGTAGCTCTTACCGCTTTAGTTGCACGGAGGTCGTGGTGCCTTACGAGTTGGTGTGGATCACGGAACCGTGCGAGACCTTCGTCTCTTTTTCTTCTGACTACCATCCTTTGCCATGATGAGTAGGCTAGGAAGAGTGAGGAACCATCCTCTACTATTACTCCTTCGATTCTCGCTAATCCAGTAAGGCGAGGATCGAGTCATCTTGTTTCGGCTCCTTCGATCAGTGACCGTTACTATGTCATGTAGATCGAGGGTATTTGTGGGGACAAGCCCCTTCTTTGATTTTTGCGCTTGACGGTGTTCTTTTATTGCTCTTGCTATCCTGATTCCATTCCTCTGGTTCCCGTCGATTGCAATGGCGAGTGGATCAAAGGAAGGTGAACCCCGCCTCTCCTCTCTTTTGGATCATCCGTGCTTAACCCCGTATATGTTTGTACCCAGCTTAGACCGTAGCATTCCTAAGGATCTCGCGGTGACTACCGCACCGGCGACTCAGGGAATGCCTTAGTGCATTAGTGTACCTTGGTCAAGGTACCCTACGAGCGGATCAGACACTTGTGATCTCTCGTGCGTCGCTCCTCTCTGATGCCTCGCCTTTTTCTATGCCATGTGCATTGGAAGGGGTAGACCACCGCTCCCTCTCTTTTCTACCTTCTATCCTTCCCCTCTAGCCCGTTCTATTCGATTCTGTCTTAGCCATGACTGTTGACACCTGTTAGCGTCAACTTTTACTAGGGCTTTTTACCCGAAGGACAACATGAAAACACACTAGTCTAGGGCTTTATCTGATAAAATCCACGAGTTTTGCATATTACGTATTTTCGGGGTGATTTCGAGGAAAAGTGAAAAAGAGGGATTCTAGTGCAAAATAACCACGAAACTTATCCGCCATGGGGCTACATCGCGGGAAGACTCGGGAAGACTCGAAGACACCGGAAGGAGCGGGGAGGGCCGGCGGCGGCGCCGGGGGGGGCGGCCGGCCCCACCATGGCGCCGGGTAGTGCCCCCCTATTAGGGTTTGGCTCCCCCTTCCGGAATGTTCCTCCACTTTGCCTCCAAGGATGCATCTCAGCCCTACGTTACGTCGGTTTGATCTGCGGCGCCACGGCGCATCCCACCGGACTATAAATATGTGGGTAGACCCCCCGGGAGAGAGACAATTCATTATTCATCAAGGCCTCAAGCCGTCAAGCATCAAGAGCCTTCAAGTTCATCAAGAGCCTTCTAGTTCATAGGATTAGCTAGCTAGATTAGAAGTAGAGGAGATCTAGTTCTTCATCGGATCCGGAGCCCGGGCGTCAGGTTGGAGCACGAGAGTTCATAATAGATCTAGTTCTTAATTACTTTATTGTATTCATTATTCAGATTAGGGAGACTTTACTCTAAATAGATTCATATGTTCTTAATTGCAATAGTCATTGTCTACTTTGATTATATGTCTAGTTTAGTTACTTCGATTTTATTGAATTCATGTAATTGCTCGTATAGCGTTTATCCATATGTACAATGGGTAGATGATAGGCGATATGTAGGCGTGGTGTCTAGATGTCTTGTTTATCTCTGCGAGTGCACCCTAATATAGGGGACGTGTGGTAGTGCAGCGTAGGTGACGACTACGTTAGTTCCTCTCGTCGTCCACCCCCATATGTAGGACTAGCATGGGCACGGTCGAAGAAGGAGGTGACTTAGGTCTTAATACCCTCATTAGTTGATGCCTCTTTACATGCAATGATGATTTAGGGTTGACTTAGCAATGATTACTAGATGTAGTTGCACTAATTAGAGTTATTCAATTGACGTAGTTATAGACCTATCTTCTTAATTTATCTAATGGCTAGCTATGATTATGACTAGTAAGATACTCGATGATTATCCTTAATTATAATACTTGATGATTATGCTATCACCCATATTTATCTTTATTTACCTTGTGACCTCTGCCTTTGTTATGATTAGAGTATAAGACTTAGGTAATATCGTTTATCATGTCTATATAGTTTCTCATCAATATAATAATAATAGTTTATTACATAGCTTTCCCAGAGGTATAATTATAAATTGACAACCTAGAGACTTCCCTAGGTAAAATGCTACAACGGTATAATTATCGTAAAACTTGCGAGAACCCATTAGTTTACATTCATATCTTATTCATATATTTTATCTGCCTAGTCACAATAGTACAATGTAAATCTATGTTAATTTCCTAGCAATATAATTGGGGATGACAACCTACTTCATGTTTAGGAATGTTAGTAATTCAAGAGTGGCTAGTTGCTAATGACAAGTAATTATATACCGACCATTTTCTGGGGTCATTGCTAGAGGTAGGATTTATCTACGCTTTTTTAGTAGTGACGTTAGAAATGCCAACAAGCATTTTTGGCGCCGTTCTTTGGGGAAGGGCACAATAAACTTAGGACATATTGATAACTTATATACACATGGATAAAGTCATATTACCAATCGATCTCTAACTCTATCAGGTACACCCTTCGTTGTTATCATTTTTTTTATCTTATGCAGGGTGTTGAATGAATGGTTTTTCTCTTCCAAAGAACTTTACTGACGATCCAGAGAAACTCCTTAGAAAGAAAAGGTTTGCAGAAGCAAGGGACAAATTCGAGTCACCATCAAGAACACCCTCTGCTGCTCAAGCTAACTCTTCGGAGGAGCCAGCTCCAACACTGGAAGAAGAATTTGAAGAAGAAATAGAAGAACAAGCAGAAGAGTATTTAGGTGAAAACCTAGCTCCTGTGTTTGAAGATATGGCTGAGAAGTCACTGCGAGAGTTCTCTGCCCCAACAACAGCAAACATCCGGACTGGTCCAGCAGTCAACACTAGGGAGAATGGATTTGAGCTCAAGCCTACTCTCATCACCATGGTTCAAGCCAGCCAATTCTGTGGAAAAGGATATGAAGATGCAAGTGCACACTTACAACACTTTCTAGAGATCTGCAGCACCTTCACGATCAGAGGAGTACCAAAAGATGCTATCTTACTCCGTCTTTTCCCGTTCTCATTATTGGGGAAAGCTAAGCAGTGGTTCTACATCAACAAAGATAAGCACACTACATGGGACCTATGCTCAACTGCTTTCCTAGCAAAATTCTTTCCTACAGCCAAGACCAATGCTCTGCGTGGGAAGATTTCAAGTTTCCAACAACAACATGATGAATCATTCACTGAAGCGTGGGAAAGATTTCAGAACTACATTGAAGACTGTCCTCATCATAGGATAGAGGAGTGGCTGTTAATGCAGACTTTCTATCACGGGCTAATCTCTAGCACCCGTGAGTCTATTGATGCTGCGGTGGGGGAGCTTTCTGTCACTAAAGCTCTCTCGATGCTAAAGCACTTCTCGAGAAGATGGCCTCAAACTCAACATGCAATGAAGAACGTTACTCGGCCTCGCAAGAAGGGAGGAGGAATCCATCATCTTAAGGAAGCCGACATGGTCACCGCCAAACTAGACCTCATCATGAAGAAGCTCGACATAGAGAAGAAGGAAGTCATGCACGTCAATGATTCCCATATGACATGTGAAGAATGTGGAGACTACGGGCACTCAATTTGTCACCTGCCCTACACGCAAAGCAAGAGGATGTAAACTTCATCAACAACAACACCTACTATCGTCCTCAACAAAATCAAGGGTGGAATCAACAACCTCGACAAAGATGTACAAGTGGATTGACCACTCTCTACCGAGAGAAGATGGGAGACCCCGGAAGACTTTGTCATTCCTATCTCCATAGGATGCCACAGCCTTTCCGGAGGCTATCTGCGACTTCGGCGCAAGTGTCAACATCGTGCCCAAGGCAATTTATGAGAAAATATTAAATGATCCCCTGTTGTACACAAATATGCGCCTACAGCTTGCAGATCAGTCCATTTGCTACCCTGAGGGAGTACTAGAAGAAGTTGTCATTAGAGTGGGGCAATCATATGTTCTAGTTGACTTCGTGGTCATGGAGACAGGAGTAGATGAGAAGGCACCCATCATTCTGGGTAGACCATTCCTGTGCACAACAAAAGCCATCATCTATGCGGAATTTGCCAAGATCGTCCTGTCCATCAAAGACAAGAAGGAGAGATTCACATTCAAGAACCGCGTCCTAAAAGCTCCTACAGCCCCGAAGCAGTTTCAGCAACAAGAAGAGCAAGAACAGCAACCAATGCCAAAGAAGAAGAACAATAGAAACGACAGAAGATGGAGGAGGACCAAGCGTGCACTAGAGGAGACAACTCAATTAATCACTGCTCTCAACACAGAAAACGATCATATGCTACCCAAGCCATTTCCAATCAAGAGAGGTGATCCAGGTGTCCCAATCATTGAATGCACAATCAAAGACACCATTTTTTCTCACACCGTCTGCGACACTGGATCAGGCTGCAACGTAATGTCAAAACAGGTATATGATGAATTGTTTGATTTACCTTTATACCCAACATATATTCAGTTGCAGATGGCGGACCAATCACTAAGATTTTCTGAAGGACAATATATACCTGCAGATTTTCTAGTCCTTGACATGCAGGAAGACGATGACTCTCCGATTCTCTTGGAAAGACCATTCCTCTACACCGCTAACGCCAACATCTACATTGGGTCCGGACAAATCCACTTCAACCTACCTACCGGAAAGGTACGCTGTCAATTTAGAATATTAAATAACCATGAGCGGGCCAGGAAGCAACGCAACAGGGGAGAAGACGCCAAGCACGCCGTCAGGCTGCTCACCTCACCTGTGGATGGGAAGACTTCCCGGCAAGATCGTGAAATATGAAGATCGCTTCCCGGAGCAAGAAGAGAACAAGCAAGTACCTCATTTGGAGTAATTTAGGGCGTAAGAAGCGAAAGGATGGACCAGATCGCCAAGGAAGAAAAGGAGGAGATCCTGGCACAATTAGAAGCATGGGAGAAGGCAAACAAAGATGAAGAGCAAGAGCTAGAAGAGAAAGAAGCAAAAGAGACCGAAGCAAGATGGAAGAAGGCACGCGACGCATCACCACAAGAGGGGAGTTGATCGAGGTCACCTCGGACGATGAACCCACCGAGTAAGTGCTCACTTTGTCTAAGTCCTGTCGGTAGACTTTAAATTCCGTACCCTAGCCATAAGGATAGAATGGTAGTTATCTCATTCAATGCATTCACAATTTATTAGCATAATTTTGTTCACATATAAAATAACAAAAATATTTACTGCATTATTCATGGCATCATAAAGCCCCATATGGATACCCTATGGTATTTCCCGAAGGAATACCCACTGTGGTGGCATAAAAATAAAAAAATAAAAAAAATAACAAAAATATAGCATTCATATTTAAATTCCTGCATTATAAAAAAAGAGAAAAAAAGAAGAGAATTCCTGCTTAAATCAGACAACATTAAAAATAACTCATAAAGGTAATCAATTACTCTTTGGCTGACCGCTAACCCATTATTAAATTTGAGCCTCGATTTTTGGTTTTCTTCCTGTGGAGTATTTATGCAGGAACAACAATATAGCAAGGAGAGAGACTATCAGTGGCAACCACCGGGTTCGCTATTGGCTAGTTAGCTCTGAAGGACATTTACACCAGATATTGCAATCGTCAAGCTTGGGGGAGGAGCATCCCCTAGTTATCAGGTGACTACACCTAAGCGATTTTTGAGTCTACTTTATAAATAGTCATAAAATACCAAAAATATGTGGGCACATGAAGGTCCACGAGGTCATAGAGTTTTGTGTTAGATATTAAATATAAAACCATAAAAAGATATATAATTAATAAAACCAAAGAAATACTTAGTTCTATATTTAGTAGAATATGATTAGTCTAGGCTAGAGCTATTAAAATTGATGAACATTAAAATTGTTTTGGAGATGATGAATAGTTGCTCTGTTATAATGCCTACTAAGTACCTACTTGCCAAACTTAAAATCTCTCTGGTTCCCAAGCACTGTTGTTTTAATTGGAGAATTTATTCTGAACCTTAATTGTGGAAGCATAAGCTTGCGCTAAAGTCTAGGTAGTTGATTGATATGATTCATGAAGGTTGAGCTGCTATTTATCTTGTTCCTAGCATTACTAAGTTCGGAGATTTTATTTTGAAAATCTAAAAAAATTACATGATGAGCTCTTGTATGACAAATGTGAATTCCTCCTACCAAAGCCAGAATTAATACCTTAGAGGATAGGAAAACCTTTTCACATTTAAGCTACTTGCTCTGCATTGAGTTCAATCAACCTATGTTGTATACCTTATGAGAGTCTTGTCATGCTTTTAAAACCAAGAATCACTTGCACACTCCAGTCCACATATGCATTATTCCTACTTCAAGGAGTAATCGCAATCATTCACCATACTTCCATACATGTTCATCATAAAATGTTCACCTCCTACACTGGGAGAGGACACAAAAATATACAACCACCCTATAGGATAACCTCTGTCTTTAATGCTCTAAGTCCTGATTATATCTCTCGATTTATTTATTGAATTCAAAGAATGCATGTGGCTATGCAAAAAGAAAAGCAAAAAAAAAAAAAAAGAAAGAAAAGGGGAGTAAAAGATGGACAAGTGTCCCAAAGCAATTAAAACAATGGGTACTAGATGCCCGCCTCCCCGAGTAAAAAAAAGAAATAATAAAGATAGCCCATGTCTTTCCTAAGAAAAGTTGTAAAAGAGAGTCATTCCCAAAAGAGCAATAATAGAAATAGGAGTTAGTCATCAATAACACAAATGCACCCATCCACCATATTCCATACACATGCGCATCTTGGTTTGATTGTATGCCTCGATTCTCTGTGGATCCACTAGTTGACTTTATAATATATGTTTTGTAAGTATGCCTAACCTTGTTACTGCCAATCCTATAAGCTCCACTATATATATACCTTTAGCTATAGGAGGCATAGACAACATTAATGCCTCAAGAGAGAACCATAAATACCACATACATTGAGAGATTTGAGGGTGTCATACAATTAAGCTCTGAGTTTTATTCTGAAAACTTATCAAAAACTCCGGAATGTTAGTATCGCAAAGAATTTGAGACATAGCACTTAGCTTGATTGTTCTATCTTTCGACTGCTCAAGACTTATGCAAAAGCTGCGAAGCCCTATATTACAGGTGAAATGAGTAAGTTTGAAGATTAGAGCATACATTATTTGATCTGGAGGAAATTTTCGTTTGAAAGCATGTGTACTGGGAAGTATAATGATATTGTAGCAACTCCTGATCCAAATACAATATCAACTAGGCTTGGTGTGTTTGCCAAGGGACTGGCAAAAGGTAAAGCTTGGGGGTATTGTTGACACTGTTAGCGTCAACTTTTACTAGGGCTTTTTACTCGAAGGACAACATGAAAAAACACACTAGTCTAGGGCTTTATCGACAAATTCCATGAGTTTTGCATATTACGTATTTTCAGGGGTGATTTCCACAAAAGCTAAAAAAAAGGGATTCTAGTGCAAAATAACCACGAAACTTATCCGCCACGGGGCTACATCGCGGGAAGACTCAGGAAGACTCCAGAAGACACCGGAAGGAACAGGGAGGGAGGGCCGGCCGCCAGGTGGGGTCGGCCGGCCCCACCATGGCGCCCGGGCGGCGCCCTATTAGGGTTTGGCTCCCCCTTTCGGAATGTTCCTCCACCGCCTCCAAGGATGCATCTCGCCCCCTACGTTACGTCGGTTTGATCTGCGGGCGCACGCGCGCATCCCACCGGGCTATAAATGTGTAGGTAGACCCCCCCTGGAGAGAGCCAATTTATTATTCATCAAGGCCTCAAGCCGTCAAGCATCAAGAGCCTTCAAGTTCATCAAGAGCCTTCTAGTTCATAGGATTAGCTAGCTAGATTAGAAGTAGAGGAGATCTAGTTCTTCATCGGATCACGGAGCCCCCGGCGCCCATTTGGAGCGCCGAGAGTTCGGTAATAGATCTAGTTCTTAATTACTTAATTGTATTCATTATTCAGATTAGGGAGACTTTACTCTAAATAGATTCATATGTTCTTAATTGCAATAGTCATTATCTACTTTGATTATATGTCTAGTTTAGTTACTTCGATCTTATTGAATTCATGTAATTACTCGTATAGCGTTTATCCATATGTACAATGGGTAGATGATAGGCGATATGTAGACGTGGTGTCTAGATGTCTTGTTTATCTCTTGAGTGCACCCCGATATACCGGGACGTGTGGTAGTCTGCGTAGGTGACAGCTACGTTAGTTCCTCTCGTAGTCCACCCCCCGTATGTAGGACTAGCATGGGCACGGTCGCGAAGGAGGTGACTTAGGTCTTAATACCCTCATTAGTTGATGTCTCTTTACATGCAATGATGATTTAGGGTTGACTTAGCAATGATTACTAGATATAGTTGCACTAATTAGAGTTATTCAATTGACGTAGTTATAGACCTATCTTCTTAATTTATCTAATGGCTAGCTATGATTATGACTAGTAAGATGCTCTGATGATTATCCTTAATTATGATACTTGATGATTATGCTATCACCCATATTTATCTTTGTTTACCTTGTGACCTCTCACTGTCATGATTAGAGTATAAGACTTAGGTAATATCATTTATCATGTCTATATAGTTTCTCATCAATATAATAATAATAGTTTATTACATAGCTTTCCCAGAGGTATAATTATAAATCGACAACCTGGAGACTTCCCTAGGTAAAATGCTACAACGGTATAATTATCCGTAAAACTGCGAGAACCCATTATTTTACATTCATATCTTATTCATATATTTTTATCGCCTAGTAACAATAGTACAATGTAAATCTATGTTAATTTCCTAGCAATATAATTGGGGATGACAACCTACTTCATATTTAGGAATGTTAGTAATTCAAGAGTGGCTAGTTGCTAATGACAAGTAATTATATACGACCATTTCTGGGGTCATTGCTAGAGGTAGGATTTATCTCTGCTTTTTAGTAGTGACGTTAGAAATGCCAACAATGACGATTGGATCAAAGACCGGACTATCTCTTCTAGTTAGCAAAGCTATGGTCCATGTCCTGCTCTCAGACCCATGCGAGTCGACCCAATTGACCGTTAGAAAAACATCCTCGTCGAGGATGTGACGGAGACCGTGACATGGACATGCCTAGCTAACACTCTTTCTCTCTTCCCCTGTTGTGCTACTCGCTTTTCGGCTCTCGATGTCGTTGTGTCGTGTGGGTCGAGAGGGCTTGTAGCCGCTCCTCTATTGTTCATGTTCCAATCTCTTTTGCTACCGTCGGTTGTCATGGCAGGAAAGCTGACGTACTTGGAACCAAGTCACAACCCTTCCGATTTGTGTTACTCGTTCTTTCTTGATTCTTATTTGGTGGTTATGACTTGCGGGTTAAAGGCCACAAGGGCGAAACCCTATTGTTCGTTTTTCCCTCTCCCTCTTGCTTGTGATCCTCAAGTCCCCGCCAATTTCCATGACGCTCAGATTGGGGGGCCACATGCCGTGGTGTCTGTTTAAGCTAAGTTAGGATCAAGGCCTCTTCTCTTGGAGCTGTATAGGTTGACATGGTTGACCCAGGAGGTACTGGCTATTTTGAGGCCTCGATCCGAGCTTATGCTTACCAGACAACCACTTCTGTTTGTTTGGAGCCCGAGGACCGGACACTTTCTGCGAGGGATAAGTCTTTTCAGTGTTTATTTGGAGTTACCTGGATCCTTTCTGTATCTTGTTGCCTTTTTGGGGAGTACTGGATTTTGGTTGGGGATTGATTGCTCTTTTGCCTTGTTTGTCGCTATATCGAGGTAGTTGCATCGTGGTGACGATGGTTAGACCAGAGATCCATTGGGAGGAGGAGAGCAACCAGATGTGGATGACTATGGATTGCTATGAACAGGTGAAAGCCCTAGTTTGGTTTTGGCTAATTGATGAAACCTAGGACTAACCCTATTGCTAAGTGTGTAGCATTAGAGAAAGGGGAGGTCCAAGCCAAGTGGTGGAATGGTGATCAAGGTGATGAAGGTGACCACAAGTGATCAAGTACCACACTTGGAGACGAAGGAAGATGAGAAGCAAGATTGAATGCTAGAGGCAAAGGTATATGTTAGGGCATTTCCATTTTACCGGCCATAGGCGAGTAGAGAAGTTGATGGCCGGGTTTAGGATTGATAACCGTACTATTAAGAGGGGCGATGTCGCGCAATATCGGTTATCTAAGTGCCACTAGGTGAGCAATGACTTTGCATATGCATTAGAGACCTAGTGTGCTTGCTAACTCTTGCAAAAATCATTTGAAAATGCTAACACACGTGCACAAGGGGAGAGACACTTTTGTGTTGGCACATGAGGGCAAGAGGTGATGGTGTTTGGGTGTGGAACCCTCCCGTCGAGCTCGCGAGGTGGGACTCGGAGGTTTTCGGACGAAGTGCAGTCACTCAGAAGTGACCGGACGCTGTCCTGGTAGGGACCGGACGCGTCCGGTCAGTTGGTTGGCATCCGCTGTTTTTCCAGGGTGACCGGACTCCGAAGGACCGGAGCGTCCGGTGCCAAGTTTTCTGTGCGCCGCAGCTGGGCGATGAGGACCGGACGCCGGGGCGCCCGGTCGGCCAGTGCAGCGGACAGCGTCCGGTCAAGAAAATGCGTTTCTAGAGCTCTTCAGGTAGCGACCGGACTCTAGGGTCCGGGCGTCCGGTCGTTGGGACGGACGCGTCCGGTCGATCAGTGAAGAGCGCGAGTGTTCGAGCCGTTGGCGCGCAACGGCTATTTTCAAACGAGCTTGACACGTGGCCGTGGAAGAGTGACCGGACGCCGCGACCGGACGCGTCCGGTCATCACTTATGCAGCGTCCGGTCAGCACGCAGAAAGCTGAGTTTGTGAGTAACGGTTGGGTGCTTTTGTGGGCGCCTATATAAGTTGTTTGGCCGGCTCTAGGGAGTCTCTCTTGGCACTTTCACACACTTGACATCCCCTAGAGCTAAGCAAACCTCCTCCCTCACTTTGCATTCATCTTGATTGATCTAGAGAGTGATTGGGAGAGCTTCTAGTGCATTTGCCTTGTGATTGAGCATCTAGTGGCACTAGTGAGCGTTCTTGCTGCGATTGAGCTTATTACTCTTGGTGATTGCCGTCACCTAGACGGTTGGAGCAGCGAGCCGGAGTTGAGCAAGGTTGAAGATTGTTCTTGGCCACTCCGGAGGTGATTTGTGAGGGGTGTTGATCCCACCCCGCGGGAGATCGCGAAAGGAATCCTTAGTGGAATCTCGTGTCATTGAGTTACCCTCACTTTGTGTGAGTTCTTGTGGCGCCCGGTGAGGGCTTGGCTTGTGACGCCAATTAGCCACCGAACTACCGAGTGTGTGGTCGACACAACGGGGAGTAGCGTGCCGGCAAGCACGTGAACCTCGGGATAAAATTCTTGTGTCCCTCGGTGTTCTTGTGTGGCTTGATCCTTCGAGATCAACTTGGATTTTTATATTGGATTATCTCTTCGGGTTTCATTGCATTGACAAGACGGTGATTGGTCATCTTCCCGAAGGCACGGTTTGCACACTCGGTTCCCTACCTTGCAATTACATTTGTGTCAAGTAGCATACTAGCTTGTGTAGTGTAGTTTGATTGCTAAGGACCCTATTCTTAGTGTGCCTAGTGTTTTAGGATTGCTAGAATTGATTAGGTTGGCTTGCAACCCCCTCTAGGCTAGCGCAACTCTTGCTTCGCCTTTTGTTATACTAACCGGTTTGTTTAGTGCTTTGTAGAAATTTTAATTAGGCTATTCACCCCCCTCTAGCCATTTAGGACCTTACAACAGGTGCCACGTCCCACCCAACCTCGTAGAATCCTATTAGGCATGCAATGTGTAGCTGCTAGTGCCTTACTTTATACAAATGAACTGTGATAGGATGCATGGTAGATTGCTTGATAAGCCAATACCTTGACGCAACTTTTCCCCTGCACACCCGCTACTAGGATAGACGCTTGCCTACTTTACAATACTTGCTACACACTTACACTTTACTCATACATACTTGTGTGTGGCTAAGGCATGTGGTGCCATAAACTAGATAACTAGGTTAACATGGGAGAGATCTTGGCGTGTGTCTTGGGTGTGTGGTGAGGATTATGTCAACTGGGTAGGATCTACGACGAGTCAAGGGACAAGTCTTGCCGGAGAGCGTGATCTGGGCACTCCCTATGTGAGAGAGTACCTGTGGCAGGTACATGTGATGTGAGTAGATTCCGGGTAGGAGTGTCTTTGTGGGACGAATCTCCGGAATGGAGGTGCCATCGAGGCACGGGGCGTCGAGCCCCCTGGTGAAGATATCCTGCCCAGTCCTTCTAAGGACTGGTTTGGTGTTCCTGCGGTTCATGGGACCTTTTCGTACACACCACTCGTTCCTGATGGGCGGGAAACGACTTGACGGCTAGCTGGCCCCTGCCATTACTACTAGGTTAGTAGGTGATAGTGTATAGAGGTACTGGTGCCGAGACCCACACCCTCCTGAGACAACGTGGAACCCTCAGGGATTCGGTACCACGTTTCACAGTCTCAGCATGCCGGTGGATCTCTGGGGTGCCCCAGAGCTAAGTGGTAGGGTGGCATCGGGCCAGTTAGGCGGTGGCTTGGTATCAGCCTAGACGAGCATCGTTGATGATGGTGATCTTGTGGTTCCAGGTGTACAAGCTCTGCAGAGTTACTAAATCTATACGTATAGCCGTGTCCCTGATATGGACATTCCCGTGAGTATGCCCCATATTCATTATAGTGAGAGGTGTCCTTTTCTTCTCTCCCCCTGGGTGTGGTTGGATTTCGGCTTAGGCCGCTGAGGTAAGGAGGAGCGGGAGTCTTCCTTGCCGACTAGAGAGAGAGTGTGGTGAGATGTGTGGATATGGATGTGGATATGGGTGGGATGGATGGACGTGTGGATGAGATGGGTTAAAACTTGATGAACTATATTATATTTATATTATGAATTGACATAGAAAAACTATAGCCAAATATAGGCCTTTTGCTCTACCCTTGCATTCCACTTACCACATAGCAAAGCAAAGCATAGGGTGGGAGCCAGTGGCCAATACAAATCGTACTGATAAAGTTGAGCAGGTTTGGTACTGAGGACGACTACGACGATTATGGAGCTAGAAGGATTAGGTGGTCTCGTTCCTGCACTCAAGTTTGGTTAAGGAGATCAAGTCTATGCCCGCTGATACTCTACCTCAACTCTGATGATCGTTTGTGAAGGAGAAGCCTTCACCCACTGTGGCACTACGGCTACTCTGATGTTGACCCGTGTGCGCTTATCGTTAGGACACAATGTACCTAGGCGAGTTACAAGTGTTGTAATACTATGTAATTTGTACCTTTCATGATATATGAACTGTGGTATCAACTATATTTGTTGTAATCTGTGGATTTCCCTTCGAGGAAATCATGGGTCGTTTCACCAGCAACCTTAGCCTCAATCGTCACTCACACTGCAGCCATACATCTACTCACACACGCCGGTCACGACCATGCTCCACCTTGCGTAGTAACTTCTTTGCACCACTATACGGTGCAATGACGCGTTGTAGATGCATAATTCTCAAACCTCTGAGTGATCTTCCGCATAGCCTCTAGATCCAGTCTAGCCATAGCTTTGATACCACCTATTAGAAATTAGCTCTCCACAGCGGCAAGCTATCTGCTAATCTCCACGCGCTAAAGCGTCGATTGAATCTACCGAGACGAAACATGCAAGATCACATACGACACCAGAGGCATGATATTTGTTGACGAGGTTCAGCCGAAGCCTAGTCCCTGGGGCATGACTATGGGCGCTCCTCCCTAATACCAGCAACACAGGTCGCTCCAGGGTCCCAGCAACGTGCTGCCGCCTCCTGCGAACCTATCGCTACGTCGTCATGGTTACAACGGCAGCCCTCCTCTCATATTTATGAGAAGACCGGGTTAGAGAGTCCGACTCCAACTCTACTCTATGCTACCAAATACAACTCAGAGTTCTATCGTAACCAAACCGTATATAATATTCGACACATATTCTAACATGTATCATTCTCATTGGACAAGTAGTCTCTTCAAGCGTAGAAGTGGGCATCTGAAGCTGATAGAAGGCCAGAAAGGGGTAAGTGAAGGACCTGAGGAATTGCACCCACAGCAGCAGCATCCTTTTTTTCAAGAAATGACTTTACGTGTATTTCATTAAGAAGAGCAGCAGCATCCTTTACTGAAATGATTTTTTTCTTTTTTTTTTTTTTTCAAAAGAGTGAAGTTCAGGTAATTGACTTCTTAACACCACCGTGCTCCAAAGAAGGCAGCAGCTTTGCCCTTCTTTGTATGATTGGACCTTTTTCATTTTGGTTACAGTTTCTCCTAGATTAAAATTTAAAGCAACCCAAGAAGTATCTACTTTGTTGAAGAATAGGAGAAAGGATTTTCTTTTTAGCTGAATATGAAGCAAGGGTCTCAAGACATATGGAGGGTCACAAACATGCCGGCCGGCATGGAGCGGTCAGCAAATGCCGGTCGCATACCATTTCCCAGGTCGTCTCTCCCTCAGAAACCACACATCTCTGACCACACGGTTCAGCCTTGTAGAACGCAGAACGCTCTGGAGCTTAGACATTACATCGCAGAGTAAATAAAAGATAATTTTGATGTGTTAGTAAAGGAATTGAACTAGCTAGTAGCTACGTATGCCTGGAACTGGTCATATTTTGACGGATCAATTGCAATTAACTGCCATAGATTCCCGACCCTTTGTAAATTTCTTGAATTAGTCAATCTGCATGGAAGCGACGTGAATTTCTCCTTCTCCAAATCCAAATGTATTAAGCCCAGAAAAGTTGACTGGGTGTGCTGCTTTGTTCGTAGTGAGGCTGCTCGCCTCTCCTGTCTTTTTTGCCATATAGAATTCTCTATGTGACATATATAGGTTCTTTTAGCTGAGTATGAACCAGTGCAACTATGCTTGTCAAAGATCTACTACGCAAATAGCCATTCTCTATTGATTTTTCAGTGGCTAGAAAAATAATAATATCCAAGCAGCTCCTTTAAGCTACTATAGCATTTCACAAGAAAAAAATAGGCAAAATTAGATCTATTTTTTGTTCCTTGAATGCAAACGATTGAAAATCCTGAAACAAATCTACGAGCAGTGTAGTGCATCACATTGGAATGACGATCTTTGGCTTCCACTGTCAAAAATTTGAGTTCCCACGGTACTAAGTCGGGTATTTGTTTTGCACAAGCATAACAAGTTGAGGTACGCAAAATTCACATGTGATATATAATATAATTTTCTTGGTCCATGGAAATGCAGCAAACCCAAGCAGTCCAAGCTGGAGCTGTGTAGGGTAGCTATCAGCGGCCTTGGCATTGATCTGCATCCCGCTAAGTCAGAATGAAAGAACTTCTATTATAATTATAGAAGAATATATCAACTTCAGTTGTAGTAGTGTGTGTACGTAGTAGTGTGTGTATATATGTAAAGTGCCGTCCATAATAAGATACATATATGTTGACTACTTTGGTAATATAAAAATCAGACGGCTGATAATCTCTAATTAATAAACAGCGTATACCAATAATGAAGTTTGCGCGTCCGTGCTTAATTAGAGGTAGTTTACTGAATTATTTACCCCATCCAGCAAGGGGGTTTTGCGTGCGTGACTTGTCCCTTATAAATTGCGGGTCACGGCGGCGACACATACAGTAAAATCCGGTTGGAGTTAACGGTGGCATTCATCATGTCTCCTGCTAGCCAGCGCTTCCTCCTCCTCAGCATCGTGCTCCTGCCCCAGTGCTACTACTTCCGTTTGAGCAATGCGGCAAAGCAGTTTCAGCCCTTCGATCCGTGGTGCTCGGTAACCGACGACAATTACACTACCGGCAGCACCTACGAAGGCAATCTCCACAAACTCCTCGAGCGACTCCGCAAAAGCGCCTTGCAGAACGGCGGCTTCGCGAACGACACCGTCGGCTCGCCGCCAGACCAGGTGTTCGGCCTCATGATGTGCTACGCCGACTGGGACATCTTCGATTGCCAGACCTGCCTGGACCAAGCGGCGACTGCCGTCGTCCATAGCTGCCCTTACAGCAGCGCAGCGGCAGCGTGCTTCGATGGCTGCATGGTCCGGTACGCCAGCACGTCCTTCTTCTCAGTCGCGACCCTCAGATGGGAGTTCAAGCAGTACAACAAAACCCAAAACGTCTCCGACAGCGACAGTGGCACCCTGGCGCGGGTCCGCAAGCAGCTGATGGACGAGCTCATTGACAGCATCCCGCAATCGGCGCCATGGCTTATCACGTGGAGCAACCGGACGTTCAACGACACAGAGACCATGCACGGCTTGGTACAGTGTACCAGGGACTTGCCGGTCGCTGAGTGCCAGCGCTGCCTAAGAACCTATGTCACAAAGCTCCCTAAGTTGTTCCCGCTGCAGTGGTGGGGGTGGTTGTATGGGTATAGCTGCTACATGGGATACAGCCTCGACAGTTTTGATGTCAACCTTGTGCCTTCACCACGATTTGCAAATTCTCCCCTCCAAGGTATGTGTGCACGTGATTGAGCATCCAAAAACTATCTTCTTTTGTCACAGTATTTGTTGTCATTGTCATCATCGTCATCGTCATCATCATTACTAGGATCATGTAAGTGTGTTGGAATGAGAACAAATAATGTAATGATACTAAACACAATTATTGAACATGATATTCACTATATTAATCCGTAGCCCATAGTTGTAATTTTGGGTGGAGATACTCCCCGTTCTGTTTTATGAGACATGAGTTGGAACAACACGGTTTGCACTTCAAATATTTACTTTTATTATATTATTTATGATTAGATAATAATTGCATAGTATAATTTCTTATAAATCTAACCATATAAAGTTTGTATTATAATATTTGAAAACTATTAGCCTAGCTCTAGTTATTGGTCGAAGTTTTAAAGTTTAAAGCTTCGTAACATCCGTGTGCGCCTTAGTACATATTTAAATAAAACCCATGCATCGTGCCAAACTCTTATATGTGAGTATTTACAAATAGAAAATCCATACACAGACTACAGAAGCCTATACTGCCATGGAAATTAATCACGGCACTTTATGTCCATTATGGATGCCTCCTTACAGTAGTCGTCGTTGTGCAAAATAATGGAAAGCCTCATGAAGGAAAGGCTCTTATTAAGGGCCAGAATAGAGCCTTTCACTTGACTATCTAAAAGAGAAAAAGCTTTACAACTACACATAAATATAGAAGAATTATGTATTACAAAACCTGAGCACAGCACCAGCACTGGCAGCCTCCGAAGAACCCATCTACTTCCCAAGCTGAAAGTTTGGTTCATCGGTAGCCTTCCGTGCCTCAACCACCACCTCTGCCTTCCATCCCCCTGCCTTGCTGCTCGGTACCCATCTGCACTCGTCGGCCCCAATCCCCTGGGTGCAGCACAGCCGTAGTAGATCGCGGAGTAGCAGCGGCACCCGCAGCACCAGTCTCCCCAGCAAGAGCACGTTGAAGACCAGCTGGGAACGCCAACAAGGACGTGGTGGCGTCGATCAGTGTCGTGCTCCACAACACAGCTCCTAGGTGTCCCGAATCATAGAGGGTATAAATTATGGTCCGATACATTCCAAAATCTCTGAGATATCCTATTTATCGGCCAGGTCTAAAATTATTGTTCCTCTATTACTAGAAATTTTTAGAATTTTAAAATTTTTCCGTCTAAATAGATGCCAAAGCTCATCTGATGCTCTAACCTTAATCTATTTCATTTAACAACCAGATTTTTCTAATTCTCCTAGTAAAATAGGTTTCTCCTAGTATTTTAGTATTCAAATTTTAGTATAAACATTCCTTATTAAATGTCTCCTAGTGAGAATTCCCATGTGCTAGGGTTAATGGTAGTGTTTTACTACTACTTAGAAACACTAGAAGAAGCCCACCCATTTGTCCTCTTCTTATCTAGGTTCAAGTTGCCACTGCACCAATACAGTCACACCCCATCTGCATCGCTGTCCTCGTTGAATAGGCAATTGATAATATGGTTTTATTTATTTTTTATGTTAAATGCTTTAGAAATTATCTATTGTTTTTCTTAGTAAAATAAGTTCATTTCTGACTAATTTTTCACCAAAAACAAGTCTATCGCCAATAAATTTTTTATATATTTGATACCCTCTGAGATTTACAAAATATCGGTAGTGTAAACCTCATTGTGAATGCGGACTCGTGGAGCATGAGGTGGATGAGGACCAGACTCAGCGGCTCCATAGTATGTGCGATGGCTGTGGCCACCTTGTTGGGCCTGTGTGGAGACTGCACAAGTGGGGTGGCTGGCTTCTTCTGGTATAGGACCTCACCGGTTTGCACAAGATGCTTGAAGGCGTGGAAGAGTGCTGGTCCAAGTGGCCGCTGATGCGACAAGCTACACCGTGGAGAGCCCTGCCTAAGGAGGTCGAGCATGGGAGGGGAATGACGAGAAGACACGGCGGAAGGACCGGACCTCACGGCGAGGCACGGGAATACAATGATGCAGAAGGATATAAGGACTATGCGGCGTTTGATTATAGCGGCTAGTGATTTCTTTCCTTTTTGTTTCATAGTATCCTTCCAAGAATCGCTGGAGACGATTGCTAGGTGGAGGCAGCATCAAGGGTTTTGGATTTTGGCTTCAGTGATGTTGGGGACAAGGCTCGCCTTTCGGACCTCCATTTCGCCCACCGTCCCGCAATCGCGCCGGATGCGACGTGCAGGGCGAAATGGGCACCCGAAATCCGAGACAGCGCCACCGCTCGGCTGCGAGAATGATTCGCCGAATGCGAGCCGAGGAAGCGAAGTCCGGGCATCCGAATCCGTGGGTTCGAGCTGTAACAGAACCGTCCAAATTATAAGAGCACAAGTATAAAAACAATCACCAAAGTGACTAAATTTTCACACTTGAGCCCATATAATCCCGGTAGTCCACTGAAATCACGAAGGACTTCAAACCAACCAACATATAAGCCAAGATCGTACTGATTCAACAAAACAAGTCACTTGTTACATCCTTTTCACAAGTAGTTCAATATACATCAGAGTGCAAAATAATTATTACAACATAAGTTCAAAAGTAGCGAAAGCAAAGTACTTTGAATTTAACATCAAATACATGCCAGTACCAAGGTCAATTCCAACAAAAGCAATAGAGACAAGAGAGATAAGAAGGATCATGCCTATGATCATACTCCACCGCTATGGTAGGAGCCATCCAAATCTTACAGTGGCCATGATACATCACAACCTGCAACAAGTGGGAATAAACCCTGAGTACGAGAATGTACTCAGCTAGACTTACCCGTCATAAACCAGAAATAAAGTGACACCAAGGAGTATGCAAGGCTTTATATAAGTGGGGCTAGCTTGACAATATTTTGCATAAAAGCATAAGTGATATGAGAGCATTATTTTATTATACTAGCAGCAGATTATTATTAATCAACCTTTCATCTAGATTAGCTTTTTGTGCTAAGCAATCACTTGATTATATACAAACATTAATAACCATATCAGGTTTATTCCAGCTATCAATATCATCATCATTATGATCATCATCAACATTAGAACCATTATTATTTAGTGAGTTCTACGATGCCAGGCAAGGTCAAGTTCTCACTATCCGGGAGAGACGGCGATTCGAATCGATTCCAACTGAGCTCAGGGGGTATTCCCAACACACACCCAGGCAGACTGGATCAGAGTCGCCTTAGGTTACTCTTGGCCCGATTTATACGTCGGCAAAACCGGAAAGTCGGATAGCCAGGATGTTCAAACCATGCTAACCCAAGGACGACGCAAGGATCAGTTAGACATGTTTGCCCTTGGTCTAGTATGCCGCTATCCCGCGAATTGCCCAACCGTCTCCCGGGTTATCCCGGCTTGAGTTGAGCTACCGAGCTTCGCGGCCACTTGGCACACAGGGCCGGGCCAACTATGTGTTAGGCTGCGTTCAACATGACCAAGAGTGAAACAACGACTCCAGTCCTTAACCGACTCGAACAGGGTCTACTGCCCCTGCCCGGTCTTCTTTTTAATTAACACATGGTTCCTTCTCATGATAACACATAAAGCCGACAGTGACTAAGGGTAACCACCTATAACTCGCGGATGACAGGAGATCACCCGACTTCTACCGGTCTAAGCATGACTAAGCATTTGCATCGCTCCTAACCTAAAACATAGGATTCAGGATATAATATATACTGGACAAGGATAGGATAATGCAACAACATCTTCAATCAACTCCTAAACTTAATGCAATAAACAACATAAAGTACTCAAGTGTATTTTATAAAGCATGGGAAACTTAATATGCTCCGGGGCTTGCCTGGAATATGACTCAAGTCAATGTTGTTAGATGGTACTCGCTTGGCAAGCATCTCTGTTCCATCTTCAGGATAAGTCCACCAAACACCGTCTTCGGGTTTGGCTCCAACATCTCGTCCATCACGTAGTTCATCTAGCGTACCTAAATGAGATGCAAGATGCAAGTGTATGAATACATGGGAATGCAATAGATGATGCATCACATACACAAACAAGACAAGCATAGTCACACCATATGATAGGAGCATTTAGAGAGCAAGCTACCCACATCAAGCCAAACATGGAGATAATGAGTATATCGAACCTGAATCAAATATCACAAGGTCTCAGGTGTACTAACTTAACTATCATCCAAGGCACAAGCCACACTTAGCTTCACACAAAGCAACACTATAACTAGAATCAATCAATTTCTGGACTGCAAACAGTGGTGGCATGTTTTAATCATAACTGAAGGTATACACATTCAAACGATATGCAACAAGACAATCTGGAAAGCTTATGAATTGCCTACAAATCACCTTTAATCTTCTCAGTATGATTCAACCTCTAACATAGCCAAATAATTCAATTTCTCTAATCTGGTCAGATAATTGCAGAGAACAGCTATTTCTGAAGCTGAACAATACACAGCCATAACTCACAAACTATAAAGGCTATGACTATGAAAATTTAGCATAAGCTAGATATGTAAGTTATCTACAACTTTGTTATAGACAAGATTCACAGCAAACATTATTTACTAGGTCCAATCATCAAAGTCCTACAAACTATCCAGAAAACCTCTAAATGGAATAATAGAGCAAATAATATTTCACTCTTGTTTCAAACATTAATTTGGACAAAACTAAAGTTACCAACAGTTAACATATATTAAATAAACACTAGAAAACATAGTGGCCATTCCTAAATAAATTCTTTTCATGCACTTTTCTATTTATTTAGATAACTAAGTGGAATAAGGAGCATATATGGAACACATATCAAAAGCGCTCAATAAATTCTAATAAAATTACACTAATAAAATTACAGTAGATTAAATACACTCCCAAAAGACTACTGCTCAAATTTCATAGCATTTGAATAAGTATAGCAATCTCTATGAAAAAGACAAATCCTGATTGCTATTAAGCATGTGAGAGCAACTTAAATCTAAAACTCAATACTTTCAGTAAATACATGGCAAATGTTAAGCATCCAGAGGTTACCACAACATTATGCAAAGGTAAGAAAGCTCATGTCACATTTTTACATATAGGAAACACACTCAAATGAAAACATGGACATAGCTAACATTATGCAATTGCAAGATCTAAAATTTCAGGATAGCAGTAGCTCATTCCATTCTTTAGACCATAGTTAGAGTTATATACATCAAAAAGAGGTAAACCTAGACTTTCTAGAAAGCTTAGGTAATTGTCTACAACTCTCTTATTATTGTCCAAGGCTAATTCACAAATTTAAAAGGCCAAACCATACTAAAACACAATTCTGTCCAGACTTGGACAGATTCAGTCACTCCACTTTCCAAGCTCATAACTAGAGATTTAGCCCACCAAAAGTAGTGTACTTAGATATTTTGGAAAGCTTAACAAAAGTACTACACTTGATATATTATCCCTAAGACATGATTCCAAAAGTACACAAGTCAAACAAGCCACACATTCAGATCTATCCAGAGGACATGCTAATCCTGACAGCAAATTTCTAAAATCTATAACTCCTAAACTACCAGACCTATGGTCATGAAATTTTAGGACAAGCAAGATAAATAAGTTAGCTACAACTTTTGTATTCACCACATCCACAGAAAACACCATTATCATCACATAAACATCACTACCACTAAAACTGTTCTAGCAGTCCAAATCAGCACACAAGCAAAGGGGGCTTTCATGGAGATGCTTGCTAGGGTTGGGGGAAGTGAGGGAGATGGGTTGGGGCTTGCTCACCATGGTCTTAGGGCACTCCAACACTATCATCTTGGCCAGGGATGCAGCAAGGAAGGAGATCGAGATGGGGCTCCTCCATGGCTAGGGTTTGGAGGAGATGACTTGGGGCTGTCCTCATCTTCTTCATCGAGGGTGAGGGCGTGGGGAAGAGTAGCTCACCGCCGGTGTCATCCTCCAGCAGGGGCTGGACGTTCTCCTCCTTCTTCTCTTCTTCCTCTCCTTCTCCTCTCTTTTCCCCTGCTCCTCCCTTTCTCTGCTGGCCGAAATCAGAGATGGGAGAGGGAGGGGGCTGCTGCACTTGCTGCTGATGGAAGGGGAAGAGGAGCACCAGCAGCTGCTGCTCATAGGGGAGGGGCAGGACGCCATGAGCAGGTGAGGTAGAGAAGGAGCAGCTGTCTTTGTGCTGTGGGGAAGAAGAATGGCGTGGGGGAGAAAGGAGGGGGTGCTGCTGCTAGTATATGTAGTAGAAGGGGAGGAATTGATGACCAAATATGAATTTCAGCAACTATTTCTGACTGGCAGGCCATTTTTGAGTATGTTCTACACATTTTTAGGGTTTGACTCTTAAAGAAAGTTTGTTCCTTATAAAATTTGCTACAACTTTTATTTAAGGATCACTGTCATGCAAAACCTCTAAGCAACACTTTTTAAATAGGCAACAAAAACAGTCCTAAGGGGTGACATAGGTCATACTTAGTCTTAAGAGCTTAATTAGTCTAAGCATTCAACATGAACATCATTCAACATGATCCTCTAAGTGTAGTTAAGTTACTAGAAAACTCAAACAAGTATTGTGCACATCATGACATTACAACAATGGGCATGTATAAGTAGAAAATAAGCAATTACAATAGGAAAGGTTTAACTTGGCAGAGTGCTTTACTATGGTCATGCTCATGATATGATGTTATGCTGCTAATGCCATGTAAATGAAAGTGTAAATATGCGAGCCTACACCTGGGGTGTTACACGAGCAAAGAATGTTCGTTGCGCCTCGCGAAGCAGGCGAATCGACGACTCCACTAGCGGTAGCTTTGGTCCGCTCTTTCGGCTATACGGGGCTGTTGGCCGGATACGGGCGGCGGATGGGCACTCAACCCGGAGGGCGAGAATGATAACCACGACCGTTCTATGACGACAGGTTGACGGCGGCACAACGGATTCGACTCGCATATTCGGTCTGCGAATCCGCGGCCCGGCGACAGGAGCAACCAAAGGTCTACTTGTCAGAATTTGGTCCCACCACCCCTTCTTAAGTCGGCACGGCGCCGGTCGCGGGTTGGACGGTGATGCCCCTAGGGTTTCAAGGCGGCTGCGCTCCCAGCCACGACATGAAGGGTAAAACCGTCCAACCTCGGACGGTTGGTAGCTATAAATAGCCAAGGATTGGCCCCTAGAGGGGGCAGGAGGGAGCCCCAAGTGGTTTCAGTGCGTTTCAGCCTGCCACTTCGGAGCTCCAACCACTTGTAACGTATTCCCCAATTCGGCGGTATAAGTTCGTTTCCCTGAAACAACATTGGCGCCCACCGTGATTGTTGCACGTGCTTTCCATGGCTCCAAGGAAAGAAAAGAGGCAGGCGGCAGAAGCCGCCCAAGCTCCGCCAGCCGACGGCGCGCCGGCGGATGTGGTCGAACCACCAGCAACTCCACCCAGGGGCACGATAGTCCCGCATCCCGTAGTCGCCGCCCCGATTCTCGGAGCGGAAGTGCACGATGATCCCGACGACATTCGAGGCGAAGACGCAGTGGAGGAAGAAGAAGAAGCCGACGACGAAATGGTGGCCCAAGCAGCACACCTCAAGAGGCTGAGCGAGTTTGAACAAGAAATCCAGCGGTTGGAACAAGAAAAAGAGCAACTCGCCGAGCAGCTAGCCCAGAAAGAGCAAGGGATATGCATATAGGACATGGTCAAGCAGGCAGAGACAAGGCGAAATACCCTTTTCCGCGAGGTGGAAAGCCGAAGGGGCGTAGCCCCCGACGCTCCCGGAGGAGCCACCCCCCCCCCCCGCTCGTCCCGCTCAAGAGGCGAATGTCGTGCCGGTGGATGACACCTCCCCACTCTCCCCGGAGCTACAGCAGTACCCCTGGCCGCCTAATTCAAGCCAAAAATTCCACATTACGACGACCAATCGAATCCGAAGAAATTCATCGTAGCATTCGAAACCGCAGTTTTCTCGTTAGGAGGAGACACCCAAGCTCTGGCAAAATCGTTCATTCTCGCAGCCGATGGAGTGGCCCATGACTGGTTCATCACTCTTAAGCCGTTGTCCATCAAGTCATGGGACCAGCTAAAAGCGGAGCTGCTGGCAACCTTTCAAGGTTACCAGCCCGAAACGAAAACGACAAGAGATTTGATGAACTGCGTACAGCGCGATGACGAACCCCTCTCCAACTACATCAAGAGGTTCATCCAAGTGAAAGCACAAGCGCCGAATATACCAGAAGCCACAGTGATTGCCGCCGCAACCGAGGGCCTCGCAACTGGCCAGTGCACGGCATTCCTAGCTCGTTCTCCGCTGACCTCAGTCGCTGAGCTCTTCCGCATCATGAATGACTTTGCCAAATCGGACATAGACTTCCGGCGGCGAAAGGCGAGCAGAAATTCCGCCAGGCAGGCCCCTAAAATACCAAGACCCACCCAACAGCAACCGCAATACAACCAGCGAAATGTGAAGCCTTTCTGCATGATAAACAAGCTCCGTAAAGAATCAGGAAGCTCCAGCCAAGAAACTGAACATCACAAAAACCAGCCGCAGTTCCGTAACTTCGAGGGTCCACCGCGGGAAAGAGGCGGAGGAGCGATACGCGGAGGCCGAGGAGGTCATGGTCGCGGAGACCGACCCCAGAGACCACCATTCTGTTTTGTCTGCGGCGAAAACGCCGGGCACACGACCCGGGAATGCAAGTACTCCAAGCTTGCTAGAGAAATGAAGGAAAAGGATGATGCGTCATGCGGAAGCGAAGCCCCCAAACACATATTCCATAACGCTAAAGTCAAAAATCCGGCATATAACTCAGCGCACCATCCAGCAGCTTCCGCACCACCAATGCAGGGTTACATTCAGCCAGGATACACTTGGCATCAGCCACACTTCGCCCCTCAGCAGAATCTCATGTACCCAGCACAATCGGTGGCAATGTCGTCCAGCCATCACCAAGAGCAGCCGCAATCCAACCAACAGAACCAATACCAGCACTCGCCCCAAGAGCAACCGACCGTGAACAACATCCTCCCATCGAGAGGACACATCTTCGCCATAACCGGCAGATCGAACCAGGAACTCACCACCAAAAGAGCCAGAAGAGATTATGAACAAAGAGTAATGACCGTCACCCCAAGACTGCCCCTCAACAGGCCAGCATGGTCTCAAGTCCAAATCACATTCGACGAGTCGGACTTCTAAGTCCAAGACTTCCCTCACACCGATGCTTTCGTCACAAGCGCGAATGTGAATGGGTTCACGTTGCACAACATTCTCCTCGACATAGGCAGCTCAGCCGACATCCTTTTCATCAAGCCGTTCGAAGCAATGGGTCTCGACGCTCGAAGACTTGACCCAGCAGGGAATCCGTTGTGCAGATTCGGAGGAAAACAAATAAACGCAATCGGCAAGAAATGCATCCCTGTGTCATTCGCGGAAGGCGAGAAGGTCCGGACAGAGTCGATAATGTTCGACATCGTGGCCATCGACTACCCGTACACGGCAATCTTCGGAAGGGACGTAACAAACAAATTTGAAATGATAATCAAGCAGAGCTACCTTTGCATGAAAATGCCGTCCCCATTCAGAGTCATAGCCATGCACGGCGATCAAGTCGCCGCCTGGCGAATTGAAGGCAAGCCGATGCCCGGATACAGCATGATCAATGAGGTCGCTACCAAAGAGCGCGAACTGAAAGAGTTTAAAAACCTAGACTCTAGAAGAGCACGGCCCTCGAAAAAAGCAATCGAAGTGCCAATACACCCTGAAGCGCCAGAGAGAACAGTGAAACTTGGAGCAGACCTCTCCGAGGAAGAAAGAGACGCAGTAGTCGCATTTCTTCGTGAAAACAAAAACGTGTTCGCGTGGTCAGCCGAGGATCTACAAGGGGTCAGCAGAGATCTTGCGCAACATAACCTGACCGTCAGTAAAGAAGCCAGACCTCGCAAGCAAAGGTTAAGGAAGATGTTCGAGGAAAGGGCCGCAGCAGCAAAGGCCAAAGTTCAAAGGTTACTTGACGCAGGTGTGATAAGACCGGTCCAATACCCGGAATGGCTCGCTGAAAGGACCGAGGATGCGCCTAGAGGGGGGGTGAATAGGCGTTTCTGAAAATTAACACCTTTAAATGCGGAAATGATTAGCGTCGGAGTTTCCGATGAAATGGAAACTCCAAATCAGAAAATTAAACCCCCTCACAGTATAACCACAAACAATATGATTAATAAACAATAGAACTATGAGCCAGAAACCCCTGCAACAACAAGTTAAGACAGCAGGCTTCGGATGCACCACACAGAGAAATACCGGACGTGTCCGGTACCCACACCGGACGTGTCCGGTATACACGGGTTCAGCACTGAACCCCTGGAACCTGCTCTTTTCAATTCCTAATATCAAAACTAGTTCAATGAGCAATAAGTATTGAGCCTAGAAGGTGGAAACCCTACACCACAAAGATTAGGACAAGGAACAAGTAAAGATATCGCTCAGTGCATTACCGGACACGTCCGGTATGTGTACCGGACACGTCCGGTATTCACGAGCACAGCAGGGAATCCCGAAACTAGCGCCTTTCGATTCCGAAGCTTGACACCAGTTGCGGATACCTCTAGATAACCTGTGGAGCTCAGTGAACCTGCAGACAACCTCAAATACCACAAGTGGATCACAAACACAATATGAAATAGAATTGAGACACGGTATTTGTTTTACCGAAGTTCGGACTTCTTCAAGTCCTACTCTCCGTTGAGGCAGCTGCGAGTGACCCAAGGATCAAGCTCTTGAGGACCACGCAGGTCACCCTAGCTGGAGTCTTTTTCAACTCCCTTTGCTTGGCTTGGTCTAGAGGACCACGAAGGTCTCCCTAGTCGAAGTCTTTGCAAACTTCGATTCCTTGAGCTCAACTCTAGAGGACCACCTTGAGGTCTCCCTAGCCGGAGTCTTTTCCAACTCCCTTTCCTCCTTCCACTATTTGATTCCTTCCCTTGCGGCGGTGGAATCAACCGTTACAAACTTTTTCGAGCCACACCACAATCTCTTGGGTGGTCTCCAGCGACGCCTAACCGTCTAGGACCGAAGATCCAAGAGTAACAAATGCGAATCACGAGATTTGACAATATGCACAAGTGCTCAAGAAGTGGCTTGCTCTCAATTTGAATCTCACTCAACCCACAATTAGGATTTGGCAATATGAAACAATCACACACTAAGAGAGGGTTAGAGAGTGTTTGCAAAGCTTTAGGGAGGCTTGGGAACCAGCAGAATCAGCAGCCCCCACAAGTGGAGGCTTGGGGGCATTTATACCCCAAGGTTCAAAACTAGCCGTTAGTAGCCGTTGGGAATACCGGACACGTCCGGCAGTCATACCGGACACGTCCGGTATGAGCCCCTCAGCGCAAAGAAACTCTTGGAGCTTTGCAAAAACATATCTACCGGAACTTCCGGTCTCTTACCGGAACTTCCGGTCAGGGCAGGCGGGCGCAGGCGTCGCGTGCAAGAGATCACTTCCGGTCATAGACCGGAACCTCCTGGTCTGAAGGAACCTGCAGTCGGCGACCGGAACTTCCGCCAGGCCAGGCTACAGCAAGCAGCGCGTGCGAGAAACAGCTCTGCACAGAGCACAACCCGAGAATACCGGACACGTCCGGTATGCATACCGGACGCGTCCGGTATACACGAGCTGTGCTGCCCCGGTCAGTCTCTCGTGCTCTCTTTCACTCAGATCTCACATGGGTTGTCTTGAGCACTTATGTATAGTATTTATCACCATGATGTATCCCTCTTAATAGTACGGCTTTCCTATTCAACTCAAGGCATTAAATAAAAACTAATTGAACCACTTGAGTTGCCTTCAATCACTTTCAATGCCATAGCTTTTGATATTCATCACTTGAGGGTGCAATCATGTCCACTTGATCTTTCTTCTTTGAGTATAGCCATCTTGAGCATGTGACTTGATTCCATTCATCCGATATGAGTTACTCCAAATGGACCAAGTCATTTTCATTACCCTCTCACCAATTGTGATATTGATCCTTCACACAAATGCAACCATCATAGCTTGATTGATACCTCGACTAAATGCAAGTACTTTCTTCTTTGCTCTAGCTAGGTTCTTCAGTCACCAAGCCATCGCTTGCCCTTCACCCTTGCTTAGTACCTCGAAGCCTTTTCTTGCTATCTTCACCTTCTCTAGCCATCAAGTTGCATCATGTGTTGAATCATCAATTAGAGTACATATTCATTTATATTGTCGTCTTCTTCAATCTTCATACAAGCAAGCTTCCAATGTGAGACCAATATATATATGCAATTCATCATGTCTTTAACACCCAATCCCAATATGCTTGCTTTCATCATAGTGATGAATATCTCACAATATATAAGCCATAGCATGAAATCCATTTGCATTGTTGTCTTGTGTTTGAGTTAGATTGATCATACAACAACACATTATTTTGGCTCTGTACATGTGCATCAAATACTTGTGAGATAACCAATTTCTGCATGGCACTTAGCAATAGCATTAGTCCTTTAATCACATTGTCATCCAATCATCCAAAACCCACCAAAGGGCTAGATGCACTTTCACTCGCAAATGTGGTCATGGTAAAGAAAACAAACGGAAAGTGGAGAATGTGCGTTGACTTCACGAGACCTAAGCGATTCTTTGTCCCAAGGACCCTTATCCGCTACCAAGAATCAACACGCTCGTTGACAAAGCAGCCGGCGGACAAGATGTTGAGCCTCCTAGACTACTTCTCAGGATACCATCAGATATGGTTAAATCCGGAAGATGAAGAGAAAACCAGCTTCATAACACCATGCAGCACGTACTGCTTCCGCTGAATGCCGGAAGGTTCAAGAAATTCAGGCTCCACCTTCTCTCGGATGACAGACGTAGTTTTCGGCAAACAAAAGGGGTAGAATTTGGTGGCATATGTCGACGGCGCTGTGGTCGCCAGCAAGACCAAAAGCGACCACATCGTGGATCTCCGAGAGATTTTCAAATACCTCAAAAATAGCGGCCTAAAGCTGAATCTGGCCAAATGCGTATTCAGAGTTTGACAAGGCAAAATGCTTGGGTGCCTTGTATCAGAAAGGGGCATAGAGGCAAACCCTGACAAGATCCAGGCTATCATAAACATGCAACCTCGGAGGACGAGAAGACAAGTCCAACAATTAACCGGAAAGCTTGCGGCGCTCAACAGATTCATAGCAAGATCTGCCGAGAAAGGTCTCCCGTTCTTCCGAGTCTTACGGAACTCAAACCTATTCGAATGGGGGCACGAGCAGCAAGTAGCTTTCGAAGAGTTGAAAGCTTACCTCACCAAGCAAACAACATTGTCTCGACCATCACCAGAAGCGGTCCTCCTCCTTTATATTGTTGTCTCCCCGTCGCCGATCAGCGCCGTTTTGATCGAAGAGAAGGAACATGAGAGCAAGATAAAGCAGTTTCCAATCTACTTCGTATCCGAAGCTCTATCAGGGGCCAAGCTAAACTACTCAGAGCTCGAGAAGATAGCGTACACAGTTGTCATGGCATCACGAAAGCTGAAACCATACTTCCAAGCGCACAAGATAAGAGTCCTCTCGGCGCAGCCGCTTGAAGCGCTCTTCAGAAACACCGAGGCAGTTAGAAGAATCACGAAATGGGCCGCCGAGCTTAATGAATTCATCATTGACTACGAGCATTGTTCGGCAATTGAGTCCCAAGTTCTAGCAGATTTCATCGCGGATTGGACACCTTTGGCTTACGACCCACCACGTAATTCAAAGAACCAAAGTGGACTATACTATGCGACGGCGCTTGGGGAGCAGCCGGCGTAGGAATCGCCGCTATCCTGTCCCCACCATCAGGGCCAAAGTTGAGATATGCGGCAAGGCTGGAGTAAGAAGGTGCACAGTAGGAATCACCACTATTGTGTCAACTAACAATATAGCCGAATATGAAGTGGTGCTCCTAGGCCTGTGAAAAACAAGAGCTCTGGGAGTAAGAAGGTGCACAGTTCTCTCGGATTCGTAAGTTCTAGTCGGACAAGTCGAGAAGGATTTCACCGCAAAAGAGCCTGAATTAGCTAAGTACTTGGCAGCTATAAGAAGAATGAAAAAACACTTTGTGGGATTCATGTTGAAGCACATCCCAAGAAGTGAAAACGCCGAGGCGGATCAGCTAGCAAAAGCCGCCGCTCAGAACATGCAATTATCGGCCGATGTCTTCTACCAAAAACTCACAGCAATAGCCATCAAAGAAGAAGAAGAAAAACCGACGTCAATTCACGTCATAGCAAGTGAAGATTGGCGATCCGAGATCATAGCATACCTCAACGGTACTTTCGAGCCAATTAGCAAGCATGAAGACGAGCGAATGCAATCCAGATGTAGGCAATATTCCATCGTCTCGGGGCAACTATACCGCAGCAGGTTGGTGGCTCCACTTCTAAAATGCATCAGCATAAAGGAAGGTCAAAATTTGCTCAATGAGATTCATGCGGGAATGTGCGGAGCACATAGAGGCCCGCACGAAATCGCGCATAGAGCGATGCGCCAAGGGTTCTACTGGCCAACAGCAGCAAAAGACGCGAAGCAAGTCATCCGAACTTGCAAGGGAGGTTAGATGTTTGCAAGGAACCAATCCGCGCCATCCGCACCCACCAGGAGCATAGTCCCAACATGGCCACTTCAGTGCTGGGGGATCGATATTGTCGGACCACTACCGTCCGCACCAGGGAATCTCCGCTTTGCGGCAGTAGCGCTGGAATACTTCACAAAGTGAATTGAAGCAAAACCCCTAGCAAAAATCACTTCGGGCTCACTCAAGAACTTCGCTTGGCAAAGGATCATATGCAGATTCGGCGTACCAGCCCACATTACTGCGACAATGGGAAGCAATTCGATTCTACGGTGTTCCGAAGCTTCAGTCAACAACCCACAAGCAAACGGCGCAGTCGAGAGGGCAAATGGTCTCATCTTCTTAGCAATCTCCAAGTCTCTCTTCGACGCCAAGAAGGGAAGATGGTCCACGGAACTCACAACCGTGGTTTGAGGTCATAATATCTCCAAATCAAGAGCGACAGGTTTCACCCCATTCCGACTGCTGTATGGAGAAGAAGCCATCACACCAGAGGAAATCAGGCTCGGATCTTTCCGAACACAACTCTAGGAAGAATCAACAGACGAACGCGTCGTCAACTTGGAGAGCGCAGAAGGTACAAGAATAGTGGCAGCTAACAATCTCGATAAATATCATACAGAAACGAAAGCGTGGAGAGACAAAAAGGTGCTCCACAAGAACATCGGCCCCGGAGATATGGTGCTCATCCGTCACCCTGACAAGCAAGGTAAGCTGCAGTCACAATGGTACGGACTCTTCGTCGTCGCCAAGCGAGTCGGCGAAAACACTTTCCATCTTTTCAATGAAGAAGGTGCCGAGACGACGCACACTTGGAACACCGACAACATGAAGCGTTTTTACCCATAGAATCTCAAATTCCGTAGTAGCAATTGAGAATGTAATAATGTCTTTCCTAAGCGCTTTTTGAACTTATTGTAACTCCTAAACTATGCATGCATTGTTTGGCTTTCGCCTAGAAAATACAAGAAACCAATGTATCTCATGAATTCATCTTATATGAAAGGCGAATCGAGCAGGCTGAATATGAGACAAAGGAGACCATTTGTTTCAGTTATCGGCAACTCCGCCGTTATATAGAAGGATGTGAACTATGAAGCGTCTCAGCGAAGTTGGCATCACCTTTCACATCCAAACAAGAATCCCAAGGGCTCAAACACTTCGATCCCCCAAAAAGACGAGGGGACGAAGGCGAGAAAAGCTTAAGAGCTTAAATACTTTGATCCCCCAAGAAGACGAGGGGACGAAGGCGAGAAAAGCCTAAGGGCTCAAATACTTCGATCCCCCAAAAAGGCGAGGGGATGAAGGCGAGAAAAGCTTAAGGGCTTAAACACTTCGATCCCCCGAGAAGGCGAGGGGACGAAGGCGAGAATAGCTTAAGGGCTTAAATACTTCGATCCCCCAAGAAGACGAGGGGACGAAGGCGAGAAAAACCCTAAGGGCTCAAATACTTCGATCCCCCAAAAAGGCGAGGGGACGAAGGCGAGAAAAGCTTAAGGGCTTAAACACTTCGATCCCCCGAGAAGGCGAGGGGACGAAGGCGAAAGAAGCCTAAGGGCTTAAACACTTCGATCCCCTGAGAAGGCGAGGGGACGAAGGTGAGAATAGCTTAAGGGCTTAAATACTTCAATCCCCCGAGAAGACGAGGGGACGAAGGCGAGAAAAGCCTAAGGGCTCAAATACTTCGATCCCACGCGAAGGCGAGGGGACGAAGGCGAGAAAAGCTTAGGGGCGCAAATACTTCGACCCCCCGAGAAGGCGACGGAGCAAAGACGAGAAAGCATGAAAGGTTTCAGTGCTTCGGCAAACAAAAGCATGCTAGCGCGAACCAGCGGAGGCGAAACCGTGAAAGCCAAGTAATGGCAAAGGACCGGATAGCACGACACTACCAGCTGACAAAAATAAAAGGCTTCATAAGAGAAAATAAAAATACCCAAGATAGTTACAATATCCATGTACACCCATAGCTTAGGCAAGCTAGGGATTGGCTCGGGCCACCCGAAACCGCGAGAAACGGCAGCGGCGAAATAACCTAACAAAAACCGCGAGCGTCCTTCAACATGACCACCGGGACAAGAGAACAAGGTGATTCAGACGTTTCAGCGCCAACAAGCAAGCGCCCCGTGATCCCTATGCTAGCATATGCGCGGGACTAACATCAACTGGAACCTTCACACAGCACCGAGGTTACATATCTTGTCCATCCTGCGAGAGAACAAAATCATAGCACAGCGGTGAAACGCAGATCCTGTGCCGACTCGAGGCCAAAAGCCAAGCCATCTTCCGGATGCTCTCCCATCCCCAAGCGATCCACGATGATAGTCATCGAAGAGCAGCAATACCATAGCGCCACTCCGAACGAAGCATGTTCGTCTGGTAGCCTCCCAATCCTAGGTGGCTAAAACCTATGGAAAGCACAAGACACTCGAGTCCAGACAACCAACAGCCTATATATACAGCAATAAGTAGCAAGCGGCAATAAATAGGGGAACAACCCAACCAAATGCAGCAGTTAAGGCAAAACCCAGGATAGTAATAAATGCAGAAAGGATGCAATGATAGCAAGGCCGTCAATAAATAGGCAAGACCGCAAAACCCCAGAACAATAGCATAACAGGTAGCAACGGCAGACAACAAGAGCAAGCATAAGAACACCGCACAAACCAAGCCGGCATGAGAGGCATACGGAAAGAGTGCATGCGAGTGGCCGCAGGCTTTCGCGTAATCAAAAGACAAAGCACCAAATCCACTCAGAACAGATCACCAACGGAAGGCAGAAAACCTTCAATAAGAGACCAGCTACATGAAGCTCCGCAGGGCATGCCAACTGCAGACAGTTGAGAGTCCTCAAAAAAGATGTAGCCACGGGAAGCCTTACAATGTAACCCAACAGAATACCCATAGGAGTATTCCATGAGAGTGCACCCATGCGAAAATTTGCATTGTAAATTCACCAGCCAACCTCAGCGAACGTGAGGGGTGGCGCCTTTTTTAAGGAAAATAGCCTAAGTCGCTAAGGGGCTGGCTAAGCTCCATTTCGCGACTCAGATTCGCCCGACCAACCCGGCAAAGAATGTGGGGTGGCGCCTTTTCTAAGGAAAATAGCCTAAGTCGCTAAGGGGCTGGCTAAGCTCCATTTCGTGACTTGGATTCGCCAACCAACCCCAGCGAATGTGAGGGGTGGCGCCTTTTCTAAGGAAAATAGCCTAAGTCGCTAAGGGGCTGGCTAAGCACCATTCCGCGACTCGTATTCGCCAGCCAACCCCAGCGAATGTGAGGGGTGGCGCCTTTTCTAAGGAAAGTAGCCTAAGTCGCTAAGGGGCTGGCTAAGCTCCATTCCGTGACTCAGATTCGCCACCCAACCCCGGCCGAATGTGAGGGGTGGCGCCTTTTTAAGGAAAATAGCCTAAGTCGCTAAGGGGTGGCTAAGCTCCATTTCACGACTCGGATTGGCCAGCCAACCCGGCCGAATGTGAGGGGTGGCGCCTTTTCTAAGAAAAGTAAACTATGTCGCGAAGGGGCTGGCTAAACTCCATTCTGTGACTCACATTCACCAGCCACCCCAGCGAATGTGAGGGGTGGCGCCTTTTTTAATTTCATGACAACGTCAAACCAACCATCTCACAGAACGCAAGCACCACAAAGCAACGTAAGGGCGAAAGTGATAAAATGCACTAGGACGAAGCGGAATAAAAGTAATAATGCCGCGTGCCCTCCGCCACGTCCTCCTCGAGTGGCTCCTCTTTCGGCTCCAAAAGTGCAATTTCGGAGGCGGCGTGGGATGCGCCTTCGGAGCGACGGCTCGCGCGCCGGGCTCGATGCCGATTAGCTACAACCGCAGGATCAAGACTAGCGAAAAAGCCCTTAATCTTTCGATCCACAACAATGGCTCACGAAAGCCGCGAGCCCATAAAGTCAGACAACTTGGCATCAGGAAACTTCTGGCGATGTCCAAACCACGACGAGCCACCGACGTGAAGACCATCGCGGTTTATCGCCAGCGGCCACACAAATTCGGGGTGTGCAGGCCCCCAACCAGGAACCTGCACACATAGTTAAAAGTTAACCACAAAGTTATTACAAGACAATCATGTTTCGCGCATTACACTTGCGCAGCTCGAGTAACTCAACCAACTAAGCGAATCTAAGAGTCTACCACTACGTTCTCGGCATCAGCTTCGGTTTCGGGAGTCGGAGAGACAGCACCCGGAGTCGAAGGTGTCCCCGCTTCTTCCGTGCCGCGCCGCTCCGCATCACGGGCATCGTGCTCGGCATGTAATCTTTCACCAGGGCGATGAGCCGGTTCTTGTCCTCATTATCCTGCGAAACCGAGAGGCGAAAGTGAAGACAACATGACAGCAAGCGAACCAAAATAGCGAAACTAGAGTCCGAAAGAGAGCGCACCTTGGCTGGGCTGGAAGCGGCCCGCACGAGAGAGAGGTCGCTACCTCCTTGACACCAAAACTGCTCAAAAAAGCGAACAGCGGTGTCATTCGCTTCGGTCGGGACCCGCCAGAAATTGTCAACGCTGCTCAGATCCACGGAAGCGAGATGCTCGCATTTCGCTTCACCTAGGCCAGCGCACAATGTGTGAAAAGCCATGGTCGCAGCGAAATCGCGAGCATGGTGAAGGTTCCCCTTGAGCGAGTCAAGCTCGGTCGCGGCCGGGAGGCGAATGTGGAAGGCTCGTCATCGCCGGAGGCACAATCTCAACTCCAAGCGACTTGCGAGATCCGTGAGTACTGCCGAAATTGCCTCTTTTGCCGCCTCAGCGAATGCGACCTTGTGAGAGGCTTCATTTCTCTCAGACTTCTCCAGCTCCTGGACCCGAGCCTCCAAGTCCTTTTTCTTCTGGGCATCATTCTCCCGCTCGCGATGAAGCAAAGTAACCTCCGCTTCTAGATCTTGGATTTTTTGGGTTTTCTTCTCAAGGTCCTGTTCCAATGATCGCTTCACGATCTGACCTTGTTTCGCAAGAGTGCATGAAATCAAGAGAGCCTTCAAATCGAAATCAGCAACAAAAGTATTAATAAATCAGTAAAGCGAAAGAAGCATCGAAACAGAAAGCGGATGCAGAAGCACCAGAAATACAGAAACCTGAATACAACACTCACGCTGATCTCATAGAACGCTACGACATCCATGAGAGTGCTGCTATCCACAGCAAGAAGATCACGCTCCATTTCAGGGAGGGACAGAGAGCGAGAGCCGAACTCGACGTATTTCGACGTGCTATCGTCGATGTCCGGCAAGACCCCAACGTCGCTGCAGTCGAAGTTGCAGGCCAGATTCGCCCCGTATGAAGCACCTAGAGCACGAGCAATTTGATAAGATCGTTCCCTTCACGGATCGGTGTCCCTGGAAGAGCCGGAACCAGAATAAAAGCAGGGATCACCATAGTCCCCGGGCTACGCCAAAAGGTCCAAGCGTCTGAAACCCAAAAGCTGACTATCGAGCATATCCTGGGTAACGCAAAGGCTCTCGCGATAGAAACAGCTCTTACCTGCAGCCGGGCCATTCTCCTTAGCCAAAGAGGGATGAACTCCCGTTGACACCTGCGCCTGCGAAGCTTCAGTAGTCTTCGGCTTTTTCGTAGCAGCTACCTTGACCCGCTTGGCGGCCTCATCCGCACCACGGTCCCCCTTGTGAAGTTGCCTCTTAGATTTGTCAAAGCTCGGCATCGAAAAGGACGACATGTCGTCATTCAATGCGGAAGTGACATGCTGTGACGCACGTGCCTTCGAGGGAGCCATCACCGCAGCACGGTCTGAATTTTGCAAATGGAAAAACAAGAAAAAGTGTAAGCGAATCAGAAAAAGCAAACATTTGTGCGAATCTTGGACTCCGAAAGTCTGAGTAGACCTCCTCTTCGGAGTCTAGCTCGATAACGGGGACAGAGTCATCAAACGCCACCTTTCGGCTGCGTTTGACGGGCTTGGCCAGATCCCGCCCAATCTGTACATCCGCGGGCTCCTTAGCTCGGCGCTTGGTGCCCGACTGACCGACTGGGCGCCGAGACCCTCCAAAGAAAGCACGCCACATGCCAACAACGCTGCCGCACTAGCGTCAGAGTCTGAAACGCCACGCTCGCCGTAGAGTATGCCCATCAGATCGAAAGCACGATTCAACCAAGGCCGGTCACCTAGAGTAGCTCTTTTCGCGCTCAACTCACGGGAAGTCACCGGACCATAGATCGAATTCGCGCGTGCTTCGATTGAGCAAACAAAGGAAGCATCCGATGAAAACTGTTCAGGACGCCGGATGGCTAGCACTGGACGCCGGTAGCCATTGTGCACGCCATGCGCAGCGAAAGCATGGCTCGAGCAGAGAGGAGCCTTGCGAAGCACAATCCATTCCTCAACTAGGTCACGACTTGTCTGAACCTGGGCAGTGCAGGTGAACGCGTCTTCACTTTCGCGGCACCCGGAAGCCGTAGCAGTATATCGCAGTTTCTTCAGCCCAGTCCACGGAGTGAGCTCGGAGACAAGAGGCGAAGCCCGCGAGAGTCCATTCCTTCGTGCGGAAGCAACTTCCGAATCCGAACACACCCGGTAGTAGAACCAATAACTGCGCCACTGCTCCCACTTATTTCGGTAGGTATGAGCAATTCCCCGAATTCGCTTCGATGTTTCGGGACAAAATTATAAGCACCGAATTCTGACTTCTCGTCATCAGACTTGGTCGGGCTCCGATGAAGGGCGTAGAAATGAACGAAGGCATCGACCGAAGCGAGACGGCCTTGCATCTTCATTGCGAAGGAAAAAACACCCAGTCGCAAAATAGCATTCGGCGTGAGCTGGTGAAGCTGTACATTGTAGCGTTCAAGTACACCAGCAATGAAATCATCCAACGGGAACCTTAATCCAGCCGTAAAGTAGTCCCGAAATACAACCGCTTCGTAAGGCATCGGTTGCGGAATTTCCTCAACACCGGGAGGCCGAAAAGGAGAAGGTTCGCTAGCTGTTAAGAAACATTTCACGACATAACTCTTCAACTCGGCTGAGTCCACAAGCGACCGTCCGAGATAGAAAGCGCCCTGGGATTCGGGAGACGCGGTGCAAGTCCCGATAGATTCGGATCGATCTTCGCCTTCCGCGTTTTCTCTGTCATGCGAATCAGCAGGTGCTTCCTCGACGTCCATATCTAGGGAGAGGCGCTGCCCAACCCGCCAACCCCTTCGGCCGAATCTTCCTCTCCTTCCGATTTCTCAAAGGTTGGAGCCTCCGAAGAAGTAGAGCCAGCAAAAGATGGACCAGATTCGGAAGATTTCGTACCGCTGGAAGAGGAAGACGGATCAACGCGCTTTCGAGAGGAACCACCTATCATCACATCCTCTTCCCTCTCTAATGGCGCTCCGCTAGAAGGCCCCGTCGACGACATCTAAACAAGAAGGCGAAAAAGAAAACCTAATCGGAGACAGCCAACCGAATATAAGAACCGAATGTAACCCAACCAGCACGCCCGAAACCCTCAGAACGAAATATAACGAAACCGAGAATGAAAAACGAAAGACAGCCAGAACTTACGAGAACAAGAAGCGAAGTTGAGAGCGGCGAAGGCGAATCAGTCACCGAAAGTGAGTGCCGAGATGGAGCAGGTACGCAGAGCTCCGAATGCAGCTAGGGCATAGAAGCACAAATAGCAACAGTGGGTCGGCCACCGCTGGGTAGGCGAACGTATAGCCCGGGTCGCACGCGCCCCGAGGAATCTGAAGGGATGTGAGCACGAGCAGGCGCGAGCGCCAAAGGGCGCACCAAAAATTTGAACGGACACCCGCGTAAAAAAAAGTATTATTATTATTTAAATTTAAATCTATACCAAGGCAAAGACACCATCTCTCGACATTCGCCGGACACTTCGCCTTCGCAATGGTGGCGCCGTAGGGCGAAATGGGCACCCAAAATCCGAGACGGCGCCACCGCTCGGCTGCGAGAATGATTCGCCGAACGGGAGCCGAGGAAGCGAAGTCCGGGCATCCGAATCCGTGGGTTCGAGCAAAGAATGTTCGTTGCGCCTCGCGGGCGCATTTAATCGACGACTCCACCGGGCGGTAGCTTCGAACCGTTCTTTTCGGCTATACGGGGCTGTTGGCCGGATACGGGCGGCGAGATGGGCGCCAACCCGAGGGCGAGAATGATAACCACGATCGTTCTATGACGACAAAGGTTGACGGCAAGAACGGATTGGACTCGCATATTCGGTCTGCGAATCCGCGGCCCGGCGACAGGAGCAACCAAAGGTCTACTTGTCAGAATTTGGTCCCACCACCCCTTCTTAAGTCGGCACGGCGCCGGTCGCGGGTTGGACGGTGATGCCCCTAGGGTTTCAAGGCGGCTGCGCTCCCAGCCACGACATGAAGGGTAAAACCGTCCAAACCTGGACGGTTGGTAGCTATAAATAGCCAAGGATTGGCCCCTAGAGGGGGCAGGAGGGAGCTCCAAGTGGTTTCAGTGCGTTTCAGCCTACCACTTCGGAGCTCCAACCACTTGTAACGTATTCCCCAATTCGGCGGTATAAGTTCATTTCCCTGAAACAACAAGTGATGTGTATGATCTATATGATTTTGGCTTAGCATATTTAATGAGTAAGACAATAAGGCTTGAGGAGAAACCTAGGCCATTTATTTGTACGGAGGTGGATTATTTTGGTACAGAAATTTCGATGGACTGAATTAGGGAACAACTAGCTAGGGGTGATTGAGGAGGTGAATTTAGTAAACAAAATTTTGGTCTATTATATAGATGCTAGAGAAGAAGAAGAAGAAGAGGAGGAGGAAGATGGCGATGATGATGATATATTTATTATTGTTGTTGTTGTTGTTGTTGTTGTTGTTGTTGTTGTTGTTGTTGTTATTGTTGTTGTTGTTATTATTATTGTTATTATTATTATTATTATTATTATTATTATTATTATTATTTGTGATGCAGTAATTACGAGTAAGACAAAGGTGGCAACCATTGTGGGGGTAGCAGTAGGATCTGCTGCGACTGCTGGCATTATTGTACTTGTCGTGGTCCTCCTAGTTGTCCGGCACCGCCGGAGCTGTGGGCATTCAGGATTGCAGTTGGCAGCAGTGACGGCCTCGTCGCAGCTAGTCCCAAGGGTTTTTACGTTGCCTGAGCTAGAAGCTGCGACCCACAACTTTGCATGTAAAATTGGCAGTGGAGCATTTGGAAATGTCTACAGGGTAGCACTTAATAATGTTTCTATAGTTGTAAGCAACAATATAATTATCACTTTATTACTGACGTGGATTCTTGCTACTAGGGGGACCTGCCAGATGGGCAAGTAATAGCCGTCAAAGAACTCTTGCTGGGGGATCGACTTAATGGCTTCCAGAAGGAGAGCAAAATATTAGGGGCCCTAAGGCACAGGAACATTGTGGGATTGGTCGGCTATTGCCACGAAGCAGGGAGATATTTGCTATGCTGCGAATTCATATCTAACGGAAATCTTGAAGAACATATTTTTGGTGAGATCTGCAATTCCTCTAGTTATTTCTTCCCTACTCTCTCTATTCCAAATTGTATGATGTTTTGATTTTTCTAGATACATTATTCATGCACTATATTGTACACTATGTCTGTAGAAAAGCAATGTAACTAGAAAAATAAAAATGTGTTACCATTTGTTGGAATGGTGGGAGTATATTTTTATTTTGCAAGCATAATTGTTTTTCCTTGTATTTAATTTTACCAAAAGGTTCATTGCATTGCTCCAAGTTCATGGCATTGCTCCAAGTAGAGCATATGTACCAGTGTCGTCTGTACCACACTTGAGTGTCCAACACTTGATATTCTCTGAATAAAAATGTCACATGTTATGAAATATTCTACTACGCTAACTTTTATTATGCAATATTTAAAAAAATACATAAATATTGGCTGCACCTCACGTGTAAGTTAAGGGTAGCTTTAATGTAAACTAGTTGTAAAACATAAAGCAAAAAATTATGTCTTCAGTTGCGAAACACTTGATCTTTCTTTACAAATATATATTTTTACCATTATAAAGCATAAATCTGGAAACAAATCAATGACATCAAAATTTATGTGATGGGACCCTACAAAACAATTAGACGAGGCTTAAATCAGTTTGTTAACCTAGAAAACAAGTTGTGCTACCAAATATAAACTTTTGTAGGTGTGTTTATTAATTTATAAACTTTAAACTCCTTTGGGTGGAAAATGCCAACCATTTGGGAGCTCTAAATTCAAGCATATAACCCATATTTGATGTGGAGCCTTATTTAGTTGCACTGTAATCCACCTCCATCCACATATATAGGGGGTAGAAACTAGTTATACATGTGGATAAGGGTGCATCTAAGTGTAGCCAAAAGTCTTTGGTGAGATTTTTTTCCATTTTTAGTGGAACATTATTTGAAAGAAACGGAGTAGAACAACTTTTCAACGGCACTCTATGCAACCAACACAGCAAGTAGCATTGCTCTGCAAAGATGACATACAACAATAATTCCAGATGGCAACACAACTCATGCTATGGAAGGCTAGGCCCGTTTCTAATTGTTTCCTTTCTAGTTGTTTTTTGTTTCTATCGTTTCTCCAGCTTTAGCTGTTTTCAGTGGTGACCTCTTTGGCAACTAGAGGTGGGTCAAGTTTTCAGTGCTAAGTGGTCAAGGCCATTTAGGGGCCGCAGTGGGTGGGTCCAAAGTTTTTTTCCTCTGTGGTTACTTTATTTTCCTCTTCGTTCAATAAAATCCCAGAGCTCTTGCTGCCTTTGTAAAGAAAAGTTTTTTTTTCCCCTCCCGCGTCCATAGTAAGCCATATGCCTAAATTTAACTTTACAGGTCATAAGAGGAGGTTTGATTGGCCAACACGCTTCAACATAATAAAAGGTGTGTGTCGTGGCTTGATTTATCTCCATGAGGACTCTAGAAGATGCATTGTCCATTTGGATCTCAAACATAGCAATATATTGCTTCACAAGAATGCAAGAGGTGATATAGAGCCAAAAATATCAGATTTTGGAATTTCGAAGATGTTAGAACCAGATAAAGCGGATCATGAGACCATCCGGATCATTGGATCATTGTAAGTTCAACAACTTTAATAAATATTTTGCTAATGAAAAGACAAATAAGCCTGAAATTCACACTGCTTGAGCATAATTGTGCTTTCATGATGGATGCAGTGGTTATATGGCACCAGAATACCTCCAGAATGGTGAAGTCTCAAGCAAGGCAGATATATATAGCTTTGGTATTGTCATCTTGGAGTTGATAACGGGGCTAAGCAATCGTAACTTCTCGAATGGTGATTTGGCAGACGAATTCATTGACCATGTGAGTATTTCCATCTTATATTAACTGGTTTTTGTCACCATTCTTCTTCTACAAAGGATAGGAGGCGACTAAGGCCCCACTACAGTATGCTGATGAGCCAAAGCCGGTGAAGCTAAAAAATAATGAATTCACTAGCTCCTAGATTATTTTAAGAGGCAGGGATCAAAATGATGTCTCGCTATAGTACTCGGACAAGCTAAACTCCGACAGTCCAAGCCATCTGGAGATCTATCTAATGGGGTAAATACACGGGCATACATATATATATATATATATATATATATATATATATATATATATATATATATATATATGAATGGATCTGATGTGTTGTGCTCCGGTTGCTTGATCCGACTTGACTTTATTTTGAACCATTGCACAAAAAGCATCCTAGCCTACAGAAAAAAATCTAGTTAACAAAAATAGTTTACCCGCAATAGTTTCTTTGGTTAATTTTTTCGCACACTCCATCCTTTGAAATTAAAGATCATCTCACATCAAGATGGCAATGGTGCAAGTTCGGATCAGATGGAGTCAGTGCACACCCAAAACCAAAACCCAAAACTAAAATCCGAACTCACACCGAACACCGATTCGGGTAAACATCAATCCCCAAAACCGAAACCCGCAGATCTCCAAAAACCGATGGGTTAACCAAAACCCAAGAATATTATAATAAATCAGCAAAGACAGCAGCAACACAAAACATGATAAATTTGCAAAGTAGCTGCTTGCTGATATGAATATAGATGCTTTTTTCCCAAGTAGACACAGACTATGAAAGTTCTAGAAAGTAGCAAGCAATATATAAAATATAAGAGATGATGCTAAATATAGTTAGAGTTCCTAGTTGGGTTTTTATTGGGCTGAATGTTTCAAGTCTCGATGGAGCTCCATGGGTTAATTTAAGAATCTGCACCAAAACCACAGTATTTCGGATATTCGAGCCCGCAAAATAGTGGATGAAAACACGAAAACCGGGAACCAAAACCAACAAAACGCAAACACAAAATCCGCGGATATTCGCACCGAATCCGATACGCTGCATTCTTAATCTCCCAGCATCCATGCATATATATGCACCATATATAAATATATATATACACACACACATATATATGTGTATATTTATATATGCGTGTGTCATATATATGTGTATATTTATATATGCGTGTGTGGTTTGATATTATACTTTTTGCTCAATCTGTTTACGTCTGAACTAATGAAAGGTACGGAGTCAATGGAACAATGGCAACGGCAACATGAGCGAAATCATAGATGGAGCCATGGGAGACAAATACTCGGCCCCGCAAGTTCGCCAGTGCATTGAAATAGCACTCGCATGCATACAGAAAGATCCCACTGACAGACCAGACGCCGAGACGATATATTACCGTATCTTCGACGATGGGAATGCTGAGGTCTAGCAGGCACAACAAAGACAGCGCAAGAATATTAACTAAAGTGCCTCTATGTCTCTCTTTTTCTCCTTTTTTTGTTTTCTGTTCCATTTTGTAGGAACCTTGATCTTCCTCCTGTCTTTGCTTGATATGGATGCTACCAGTCAGACGTGCACACCACCAGCAACGCAAATTTATTCCCACAAAAGGAAACTTACATTCGCTCACATGAATGTGTCAATCAAAGGATGATCAATGCTTCCAAAATTACTGCCAGTCATCTTAATCGTAACTTCTGTTTTCAAGCACATCTTAACCGTAATTTAATCTTCTGCCATCATAATTTTTCTTTTTTCTCTCGTGTGCTCAACACCGGAGTCGCATATCCGGCACCCACGATCGTAAAATCTTGTACAATACATATAGCCCCTGTACTCTTTTTCTCCCCCATTTTTTCACGCCACGCCCAAGCAGCAGCCATGGAGGATGAGGGTGGCCATGGCAGCTTCCCACCGCAGCGTCGGTTTCCCAGTTCCCAGCACGATGGTGGCTGCAGCTGCTCTCCCGTGTGTGTGTGTGTGTGTGTGTGTGTGTGTGTGTGTGTGTGTGAGAGAGAGAGAGAGAGAGAGAGAGAGAGATTTCGTTCTGTTACTCCCTTTATTCTCCTTAAAAATCTTGGTCTACTTCAGCAAAGGAAACTAGATTGGTGTCACGTAAACTATAAAAAAGGAAAAATCCACTACTACTCTTTACCACATTTCTTAAAAAGAAATTATGATCAGAACAAACTTTACTCAGGGGCAAATCCATGGAGTGATAATAATCTTCTAGTAGCGTATGCATTTTAATTTTTTGAAAAAGAAGAAACCAAAGTAATTTCATGCATACCTTTTTTTGTAATGATTGATGCCCCAATAATCATCTTTATTGACTCGATATATGGTACAAGTGGTTGACTTTGCCATGACCTTTTTTTTTCCAGATCTAGATTTTCATAAAAGAAACGTTCACAATTATATAGGTACCTTTGTTTATAGTTATAACTATTTTCTTCCAATATTTTTGTGAAGTGAGATTTTGCTATACCCCAATAATCATCTTTATTGACTCGATATATTGTACAAGTGGTTGACTTTGCCATGACCTTTTTTTTTTCCAGATCTAGATTTTCATAAAAGAAACGTTCACAATTATATAGGTACCTTTGTTTATAGCTATTACTATTTTCTTCCAATATTTTTGTGAAGTGAGATTTTGCTATCTCTTTGTCATTTCCCAAACAAAAGCTAATTAGTTGTTCTGCATTATATTCCAGCATAATGATGCTTGATCTTAGTGTGTAGGACTTCATCTTCATAATGATCCTCTTCATGAGGTACTTAACCTTCTTCATGATGTATCCTCTTCCCGAGAATACAATAAATAAACTGAACCCACATGCATGCATCCATGTAAATTTTAGCTTGATGGTATAAAATATTTAGTTTACTACTGGTAAACTTAACTTCTCGTTTACAACAAGTTACTCCTCTTTAATTAGTTCATTTCTCAAAATTTTAGAGCGATGGTATAAAATGTTTGATTTAGTGCATGGCATTACTTTTATGTCACATCGAATGACATGGATAGGGCTGGAAAGAAACACAAAAAATTCAGGTCATGGTGTATCTAAAAGGGTACCATGGATTAATTGAGGGGACAACAAAGACAAATCCGATTAAGACAGGATCCCCAGTGGATTGTTGTATCTAAATTAAAGGAGTCCTTAAAGAGAAATGTTCAAGGAGGCTCTGTGTCACACCCGGTTTTTAAGGACCAAAACCAGGCTCGCCATATGTGTGCCCAGGAAGTCTACACATACAACAACAGAAAAGAATAGTATCAAAATCAATGTTATATAGCGTAAACATACGTACATTTAGCACTTACATCAAAGTTACGCGGAACGGATACTGCTCTCTTTAGGCTCCATCTTCACAGGGATGGTTGACTGGGGGTAACATATGCCTAGCACTTCTCAGAAGAACTCACTAGCTGCACCTTCTGGTACCCATCCGGGATTTTCCAAAATTGAAAGTAAAGGCAAGTGTAAGTACTCCACGTACTAAGCAAGTATAGCATAGGGCTAATGAGGCTCAAAAGGCTGACACGGTTATACTGCAGTTAGCTTTTAGGATTATCACTTTTAAGCAGCGGCGTAGCATCAAGATTCATCATTCTCCCTCAATTACACATGATCAAGTAAGCATGATTAATGATTAGCATAAACATATCATTAACAGTAATCATCATCATTTATCATCATCATCATCTATTCCATGAGGGTCTAAGGCCACTCGTGACCGTGAGCACGGCTAATATATCAGTTTTTAACACACTCTGCAGAGGTTGTACACTTTCACCATGAGTCGTGATTTACCCCTTTGCCCGAGGTAGCTAGCCTCTTGACCCACTTCCGAGGAAGGTCGGCAGGGTTCACTATGAAGTCTTTTAAAGGTTCGTCTAACAAGTTAGGGCCGCTAGATTTCTGTGGCCTGCAAGTGTAGAGCTCCCCTTCCAAATGGTTCACACATGCGTCAGAACACACATAAGGACAGAGGCCGCACTATACCTGACCCGGAACACACCCCTCTTGCGCCTTTCGATAACCTCTAACAAGCTAGAAAAGGTCCTCATACTTGATTAAAGCCAGAGCCATATAGCCCTCATGTTTGTACTGTAAGTCCCGGATTGTCGCTCACAGATAAGTCCTTATGGAAAGGAAGCTAGCACAACACCGACAGTGCACTAGTCCCCTATAAGCAGAATGATAAAGCAGGTTTTACAGTTTAAGCATAATCCATCAGTCAAGTTACGAGATCATGGTAACCATTGAGCACTAGCATCTCTAATTCATGCATCACATCCTATAGGAGTCAAGGAACAGGAATTCAAATCTACGTTATAATCTCTAAGGTTGCCAAGGTGGACACATGCATATGATTAAGTGATTAAGGTGTATAGGAGTCAAGGATGATCCCACGATATACTTGCCTTATACGCATGCTCAAACTTTCTGATACTTTGCTTCTGGTCACCATCTTCTGCTCTTCAACACTCACACAGGGCCTCATTCTACTCGTAGCAAACACCACGGCAAACATACAAGCAACAGATAAAGATGACTAAGAACGAGCACCCATCACAATAGAAACTTGAAGAGCTTTATAAAAAAGGTACGACTCGTTGCTTCAATCTTGAGGTCACGAAAAAAAACACCGATAACTAAACTAGAATTAAAAGAATGGCTACTAAAAAAGGTTTACATTATAAAAGAGAACAACTATGAGCTTGATTGATATATTAACTTAGAAAAACCATATGAATAGTACAAATTCAGATTAACCAAAACATAATTAACTTTAAAAGTCGAGTTAGAGGTGCTCACATTTTATTTATAAACTTTTTTCATATTATTTAAACCATTTAAACCTTTATTAATTAATTATAAAGTATATAACACGTGAGAGAACTAATCAAAGTATTATATGATAAAGAAATATTTGAGTTGGAATTACTCAGGTTAGTTATTTGATTTATAAAAGACCAGAGGTAAAACCCTATATTACTTTTAATTGGAAAATCATTTGTATGTATATGATTAATCAAACTAACAATTTAAACTAACAAATTCATTATTAAGTTGTATGCCAAACCTCAGTACTACTGCATAGAGCACAGCGACGCGAATCTAACGTAACTAGAACTGGGCGAAACGGAATTAAAACAGCGAAACGACGGGGATTATAGTGCAGTGGCAGAATCGTAATTAACAGCATCTTCTACCTTGGTCTTCTCCTTCACCTGGACGTTGGCAGACATGGTCCTGCTGCTGCTCGTTCATGGAATGGAGGGGAAATTTCCAGCCAGGGTCTTGGGCGGCCGGCTGGTGGCACGGCGGCGGAGCCAAGCCGCGAGGGACCCGCGGCTGCGAGGCCAGCCTGACCCGCACGCGCAGCGCAAGGCGTCGGTGCCGGCCTGCCTTGCTCGAGCAGCGGCTGCTGCTCCCGCTCGCAGGGCAGGGGACCGGGACGCTGGAGCGGCGCGGTGCAAGGCCGAGGGTCCGATGGAGGCAACGGCCGGCTGCAGGGCACGGCCCAAGGGGTTTGGTTCGGCCAGGGAAGAAGAAAGGGGATGGCGTCCATGGAGCTCCTCGCCGGAAAATTGACCGGAAACAAAGAATCAAGGAGGAAACAGTCAAACGGGCATGGATTCGCACAACCAAGTATACCACGGCGTAGGGAATGACGAGATCTACCTCATGGTGGTGGCGGTTTTGGCTGAAGATGCCCGAGATGGCTGGAAAAGCTCGCCGGAGTTGGACGGTTTTCAAACTTCGGCGCTAGATCTTGAACAGTAGGAGCGACGGTTCGCAAAACGGGCCGTACTTCTGGAATGAGCGCGAGAAGGAGAACGCCGACATATATATATGTCTGAGGTTCGACGGTTTGAAAAATCGAGGCATTTTAAATAATTTCGGAATTTCCAGAAAATGATTTCTAAGTCAAAAATAATTCCAAAAAATACTAGAATCGTTTTTAATCCCTGAAAACTATTTATAAAACTCCAAAAATTATATAAAAATACATAAAGAAAGATAGGAAGATGATGAATTCAAATAAAGTATTTAGAGCCGATGAGAAGAAATTTGAGCATTGAAATTAGATTTTGGTATAGGAAAAATAGAAAAAAGGTTTTAGAAAAGTTCGAAAAATCTTTGGGAAGGATCGAACGACATCTAATCATGTTTTAAAAACTTGCCACATACAAAAACACTAAAATCAAGCAACAATCAAGGTACCACATCATCGGAGATAGCCCCTTTAAATTAATTCTACAAGATTTGAAACTCATAATTTTATTTAAAAAATATATATAGAAACTTAAACTAATGTTGATAAATTTTATACAAATATTAAAAATATTCATTAATTTAGTGTTTTTAAAGCACAACCCAAAATTGAAAATTTTGGGGTGTGACACTGAAAATTATTAAGGTTGCACACCAACATTATTATTACTACTCTAAGGTTGGAACCTTTCCACTCACTTATTTTCTATATTTTAGAGAACGTTTTGCATCAAATGAAATACCTATTTGGATGCAATACCTTTTGTACATTTTTCATTAAATTGAAAATCGTATGTTGTTAATGTACATTTTTCATTAAATTGAATGACATAATTATTCACAAATGGCACTACCAAAGAAATTCTTTTCGTAGACAACCTCTCTGATTAACAAAGGTGGGCACATCTAGAGACCACCTACACATAAATGCTCACGCGGCCTCTAGGCGAATACCCACCTCTAAAAATCACAATTAACAGACATGGCCATTCTAAGCATCCATCAGTAAATCAATTTGTAGAGGTGAGCGACATAAGATACCCGTCTCTAAAAATATTATTCAAAAATGATTTACAATTTTTTTTCTTCTAAACGCGGATCAAGGCAAACTTTATATCATATGTTGTAGCTCTCTATGCGATCTACAACTTTATAGTCAAAAAGTTTTTTATTTGAAATTATTAGAAGTCCCAAAATATTGTTTTAAGTTTAAAAATTTTAAAATTTAAATTTTTTAAACAACCTCAGATGTTGATATAACTTCTGTCTTGGCAGTTGGGAAGCCATTTCTACTAGCGTTTTTTCAAACCGCTAGTGGAAGAGGCCGATGAAAATGGTCTATTTCCACTTGGCGGTTGGTTAAAACCGTTAGTAGAAATTGATTTCTACAGTTGTAAGTCACGTATTTTTCATGTAAAATCATGTGCTACGCGGCCGTGGGGTTCGAGCCCACGGTGTAGCCCCTCTACCACTCCACCCATGAGTCGCGTGTGTCTATATCTCATTTCGGTTCCCCACGTATTATCCAAAACCGATGGTAAATTTAATATTTTAAGGTCTAAACAAATTCAAACGAAAAAAGTGTTCAACTACAAAGTTTCATAACTTTTCGAGATGTACAACTTTCATTTAGAGTGTTTCTTTATCCGAGGTCATTTGCAAAATTTGAATTTTAAATTTAAAAATTTCATACGTAGTTTTCCATAAAAAGATGAATTCAAATAAAAAAGTTGTCAACTATAAAGTTTCATAACTTTTCGAGATCTACAACTTTTATTTTGGAAGTTTCACCATCCAAGAAAGTTTGAAAAACTAAAAAATTAATTTCAAACTATTTCTCTTGGTGGATTTCTTAAGTAACCACCGGTAGAAATCGATTTTCTTGGCGGTTCCTTAAGAAATCCGCTTGTAGAAATACACGATTTATACTGGTGGTTCCTTAAGAATACCACCAGCAGAAATCATATTTCTACTTGGTGGTTCCTTAAAAGGTCCGCCCGGTAGAAATAGGTCTGATTTCTCTTGGTTGTTCTCAAGAGAAACCGCCAGCAGAAATAAAAAGACTTGTGTGAAGAGAAATGGTTTGTGTACTAGTGATGGACTTCACCAAACTTGTAATTTTCAAAACAAATCTTTTTAGATCTGAAGTCATTTATGATCGCGTAAATATGTGTTTTAAGTATATAAATTTTAAAATTTAGAATTTAGTATTTCTAGGCGACAATGAATGTTAACATAGTTAATACCAACTTTCTAGAGATGGCCTTATGTACATGTTTGATGTTGATAAGTTTTTTATTTGAATTTTCTATTATATCAAATATTTCTTTTTACATTCATATATTTTGAGATTCATAATTTTTTTTGTTTTCCCAACAATCTCCGATGGAGACACAACTTATACCAAATGTTGCGAGTGCTTGACAAGATTTAAAACTTTCTAGTTGATTTTTTCTTTGAGTTCATCTAGTAATCAAAATATTTAACTTAAGATTACGAATTGTTGATATGAAAAGATAGCATTCTATATATAGCATCGAGTCTGTGGTGTAGTGACAGAGAGGTCATACAAATAAGTACTAAGTCGAGAGTTTAAATCCTCATAGGCACTATATTTTTTTTGCCGATTAACACATTAGTACAAAAGGAATTTTTTGATATTATGGATTTATTTTTATTGACACTAAAAACAGATTTATTCTAGCGGTTCTCTTGAGGAACTACCAGTAGAAATAGCACTCATTTCCACCGACGGTTCTTTAAGAGGACTGCCAGTAGAAATGGGATTTGTACTGATGATCCTCTTAAGAAACCCCCAGTAGAAATCTATTTGTAGTGGTGGTTTCTTAAGGGGGCCGCTAGTAGAAATGCATTGGAACTCATTTCTACTGGTAATTCCTTAAGTGGACTGCCAGTAGAAATAGGATTTGTACTGGCGGTCCTCTTAAGGAACCGTCACTATTTCTATTGGCGGTTCTTTAAAAAGAACCGCTAGTAGAAATCCATTTGTAGTGGTGGTTCTTTAAGGGGACGGCTAGTAGAAATGCACTAGAATTATAAATTTTAAATGGAGAACCACTCTACAAAAAAAATTGTAGATTTTGAAAAGTTATGAAACTTTTTAGTTAAAAATTTTTATTTAAATGCATCGAGTTGAGGATAATTATCTTTAAAATTTGAAATTTAAAATTTAAAATTTTTAAAAAAGCCTCGAATCAAGAAAAGCTCAGAATAAAAGTTATAGATCTTAAAAAGTTATGAAACTTTGTAGTCCACCACTTTTTCATTTGAACTCATTTAGACCCTCAAATATTTAATTAACCGTCAGTTTAGTATAATATGTGGGGAACCAAAATGAGATCTAGACACAAGTGAGTGTGTGGTGCAGTGGTAGGGATGAATCGTATGAGGGTGAGGTCGTGGGTTTAAATCCCACTAGCCACGTAGCGCGCAATTTTACGTGAAAAAATGCGTGACTTGTGACAGAGACGGGCGGGTAGGTGCCTCTCTGAGTTTAAAAAATATTTTTTCTATTTTTTGGAGAAAAAATATGAATTCTGCACAATTTTGTACTGGTATTTGGTTAAGAGAACCGCCAGTATAAATTATAACACCACAGGTGCAAATGTTTGATTTTTACTAGCCTTTAACACTAGCGGTTTCAAAAAACGCTGTACAAATATGATTACAACCGCTAGTAGAAATCTTTTGTGCTCCTGTGGTAGCGTGGATCGCTGATGGATGTAATCAGATCATGTGTAATGAAAGGCATTATTGATCCTTTTGTGAAGGCTGCTACTAGTATAAAAAAGTTTATAGTGGTGGTTCCATATGTATTTTTACTGGTGTTTTTTAAACCCGCTAGTGAAAGAGGCCTATGAAAATCAGCTTTACACGGTCGGTGTTTTAAGAACCGCCAGTACAAATCAGTTTTGTATAGACAGTTCTCTTAAGAAAACCACAAGTACAAATTGGATGTTTGTCCAAAATTCACAATTTTAGATCTAGAAAATAGCAAAAAAACCTGGAGATAGCAAAAATAGCGCACTACGTGGCCATTGGGATTCCAACTTGCAACCTTCTCCTCACGGGTATCCTCTCTACCATTCCACCCATCACTTCAGTTCCCACATATTATCCAACCTAGATGATAAATTAAATTGAATATTTAAGAGTCTAAAAATTCAAATAAAAAAGTAGTGAACTATAAAGTTTTATATCATTTCGAGATCTATAGCTTTCATTTATAGTGTTTCTCCATCCGAGGTTTCTCGAAAATAGGGGTTACTCGCTGGGTAGGGGATATAAGAAAAGCAAAAAAAAAAAGTTTGAATTTCAAATTTCAAACTTTATAGTTAATTATCCTCAACAGATATGCTTTCAAATGAAAAAAGTTTTCAACTACAAAGTTTCATAACTTTTCAAGATCTATAACTTTTATATAGAGTATTTCTCCATTTGAAGTCATTTGAAAAATTTAAATTTTAAAATTTTAGTGCATTTCTAGTGGTTGTTTCTTAAGTTTCTAGTGTCTATTTCTTAAGAAAAACGCTAGTAGCTAGAAATGGTGTATTTCTACTAGCAGATTTCTTAACAAAACCATCGCTAGAAAAGAAAACTGCCACTAGAATTTCCAGTGGTGGTTCTTGATGTGAGCTCATCGTTTGATTTTTACTGGCATCGGTTATAAAAATAAATTCATAGCACAAAAGAAAAATCGTTTTCCTGCTAATGTGCCTTGGGATATATGAGAAATAATGCATTCCCTCCATACACGAAAAAAAGTCTGGACAGCGAAACTGTGCGGTCTCAAAAACATAAATTTGACTTCTTATTTATATAAAAATATTTATCAAAACATGATATATGTATATTTTTATGAGAGTATTTTTCAAGATAAATATATTTACATGGTTTTCAGATTTTTAAACTCAATAACTTAAGTTATTCGTGATTTATATTCTCAATGTTTAACCTAAATCTTGTCTAAAACAACTTTCTTTTTTTTTTAGTATGGAGCAAGTATATGGTGATGGATACATAAACTGGTAACATATTGATTTTTAAAAATGAAAAGCAGCTTTGGAACATCGATGGGCTCTATTGTAATCTCGTGTGGGATTTTCAAGAAAAGCTATAAGGTTTAACTGTCTTTATTATTATTAAACAAATATATTTCTCGGAGAATACTACTACAGGGGTATTATAGCTTGAAGCACACTTGGCCTGCGCGGTTTCCTAATTAACCTGTGTACGTGTCCATCAATGGAGTTGATTTTTTTTCTCTATTTTGTTGATAGATGAGTTGACTGGTTAAACAGTTCTATTACGATCAAATAATTATGATCTGGTTAGATCACATGAACTAGCTAACAATTAGTAGCTAAAACATATATCCTAGACGTTTAAGCATGGCGGACGAGGCATCACGAAGCTACGTCGAGGTTGTGATTTGTTGTCCTCTGTTGCCTACAGGGTCGGTGCATGATGAGTTGATGACACTCACAAGGATCGTCGATGTTGCGGTGCAGGCGCGGAGACCGGTGAGGCTGGGCGTGTCGTGACAGGGCACTATGGGGATTTACATGAGGAAGGAGATGAGGAGACGGATCAAGAAAAAAGAGCCAAGGAAAGGGTAATGAAGGCCGGTCGCTGCCACACCTCATGGAGCCATATGTGGACTCATCCGCGACGGTGGGAGGCACACATCCCTAGACTCATCACCCACGATGGTGAGAGGCACGCACTGGCAAATGTCCACACGGTTGGACAGAGGGGAGGGGTTGTGCTGGCTGCCACCACACCTCGCGGAGCCGTTCTCAGACTCGCTTGTGGGAGAGTACCAGCAATCGATGGTGCCTAGAACGACCTAGAAGGGTTGCCGGGCGCCACCACACCTTGCGGATGAGAGCCCTAGTTTGGTTTTGACTAATTGATGAAACCTTGGACTATTCCATTTGATAAGCATGTGTGTAGCTTTAGCATGGATGGTACACTCAAGATGGAGCAAGATGATGGATGAAGATGATCACAAGAGCTCCAAGTGAGAAAGAGGAGAATAAGTGGAGGCAAATGGGTTCAAGGCAAAGGTATAACCAATAGGGCCATTAGCTTTTGGTACTCAAGACACCATAGAGGGTGTGAGTACATTAGGATTGATAATCATACTATTAAAAGGAGTGATCATGTGTTGAAAGCGGTTATCCAAGTGCCACTAGGTGTTTGACTTCATGCATCACATTAGAACCTAATGTGCTAACCTAACTCTTGCAAATTCATTTGGAAAATGCTGACACACGTGCACAAGTGGTGAGACACTTTGGTGTTGGCATATGAGAGCAAGGCGGGACTCGGTGATTTTTGGAATGAAAAGAGCTCTTGCAGGGGCATCGAACGCTGGGTCCCGAGGCGCGGACGTTTCCGATGACCCTGTGGAGATTGGCACATGCACAGAATGTGCATCGGAGCGTCCGGTGTCTATACGCCTGCGCGTCCGGTGCAAAATAAATCTGTGTCAGAGTGTTTGCTGTGCAGTCATCGGACGCTGGAGCATCCGGTGCCACACGGTTGGACTCGTTCGATGCATGTGCGCATGTTTCTGGACCTCTCTGCAAAGCGTCCGGTGGCTCGGCCAGCGTCCAGTGAGTGGCATCTGACGCGTGGTGTTTGTGAGATCATTTGAATGCATCAGACGTGTCCGGTGCTAGTCTGAGCATCTGATGCTTCTTCAGAAGCGCGCGTAACAGTCGAATTCAAACAAGGACACGTGGCAGCCTGGTGGTGCTCGGGGGCGAGCGTCGGACGCGTCCGAGGCATGGCGTCTGATCGTCCGAGTGTGGCATCGATCGTCCGATGCGAGGCAAAAGTGATTTACGAGGCGGGCAAAAGTGATTTACCGAGGCGGGCAAAAGTGATTTACCGAGGCGGTTATGGCAACCGCCTCGGACATGAGGTCACGATTAATCGTGACCTTAACCGAAGCGGTTTCCTGCCCGCCTCGGTAAATCAAATTAAAAAACAAAAAACAAAAATCCATGGATAAGCCCGCCGAACCCATCCATGGGCCCGGCAAGCCCATCCATGGGTCGCCGCCGCTCGTCGGCGCCGAACCGCCAGGATCCAGTTGCCCACCATCGGATCCGACCAACGACTGCCTGGATCCGGCCGCACGATCTTTGGATCGGGAAGCACGCCGCCGGATCTAGGGCCACCGTGCGGGAGAAGGAAGACTTCGCACCCAGGCCGTGCGCCGTCTGCTGGCCGAGCAGCGGGCCCCCTGGGCGGGCCGTGGCCGCGCGCGCCGCTGCTCGCGGGGCGTGGCCGCCTTGCGCGCCGCCCGCTCTTAGCCGGGGCCGTGGCCGCCCCCAGCGCCGCCGCTCTGGCCGGGGCAGGGGCCGCCCGCATGCCGCCGCTCTGGCGGGGGCCGTGGCGGCGCCCGCAGCGCTGCTGCTCTGGCCGGAGCCGTGGCCGTGCAGCGCCACTCCGCCCGACCGTGGCCTCCCCCGTGCACCGTCGTGTGGGAGGGAGAGGAGTGGGGGGCTTGGCTGAGAGGGAGAGGAGTGCGTGTGAGATGGAGAGAGGGAGGTGGGTGCCCACCGTGTCCGTTCAGGAGAGAGTGAGGAGAAGAATGGGCTAGGGTTTCCACCATGCATATATACTACGACTAGATTTCTGGGCCGACGTGGGCTACTAACGGGCTCGGCCACATTAACGGAGGCGGACTTTATAAGAGGTCCGCCTCCAAAAATCTTGGTATTTTTGGAGGCGGACCTCTTATAAACTCCCGCCTCCGTTAATGATTTTGGAGGCGGTTAAATGTAACCGCCTTGGTTAATAAAAAATGTCTGCCTCGGTTAATCCTAGACATTAACCGAGGCGGACAACCAGCCCAACCGCCTTCGAGGGCCTTTTCAAAAGGTCACGGTTAATTTTTTTTGTAGTAGTGATATAAGCATGTTAGCCGGCTTAGGGACTCCCTCTTGTATATTTTGATCATTCTTGAGCACTCTTGAGCACCCTAGAGCTGAGCCAACCTCCTCCCTCCCATCTTGCTTGATTGCTTGCATCCAAAGAGAGATTGGGACAGATTCTAGTGCATTGCTTATGAATTCTTGCATCTAGTGGTACTAGTGATCGTTCTCGCCACGTGATTGCTTATTCTCTTGTGGTTGCCACCACCTAGATGGTTGGAGCAGCGAGGAGAAGGTGTGAGCAAGCCCGGTGATTTTTCTTGGCCACACCGACAAGTTGTGAGGGGTTCTTGACCTTTCCCCGCGGAGATTGTAAAAGGTACTCTAGTGGAACGTGTGTGTCATTCAACTCCTAGCCATTGATAGGTTCTTGTGGTGCCTTTGAGAGGCTTGGTGTGTGATACGATTAGCCACTGAACCACGTGGTCAGGGGGCACAACGAGGATATAGCGTGTTGGCAAGCACGTGAATCTCGGGGATAAATTGGAGTCTTCATCATTCTTCTATGGATTGATCCTTCGAGATCATATTGGTATTCTTGTTGATTGGCTCTTCATATAGCTATTGATCAAATTTACAAGACAGTGATTTGCTACATCCATAAGGCACGGTTTGCATACACCGATCCCCTCTTTACTTTGTGCAAGTAGCATATTAAGGTGTGTAGAGTAATTTGATTGCTAAGGACATTACTCTTAGTGTACTCTAGTATATTAGGTTGCTAGTTGATTGGTTAGGAGGCTTGCAAACCCTCTTTCTTGCAGGCTAGCGCAAAATTCGCTTGAGTGCCATTTTTGCTACTAACTGGTTCATCTAGTGTATTTGTAGAAATTTTAATTAGGCTATTCACTCACCTTTAGTCAATTAGACCTTTCAGTGGAGACGTTCTCGGATTCACTCGCAAAGTTGGGAGGCGCACAATGGCACACGCTTGTGCGGTCGTGCCTGCGTGCAAGGGAGGGAGGGTGCTAGTTGCTGCCGCACCACACAATCCTGCTCTCAGACTTTCCCATGATGGTGGGAGGCGCATACCAGCAAATGTCGACGCCTAGACGGGGTAGGGGGTTTATGTCGGCCGCTGCCACACCTTGCGGAGCCATTCGTGGACTCACACGCAGTAGTGGGAGGTACGCACCGACAAGCACCTACGCTTGGATGAGGTGGGATGCTAGCTGCCGCCACATCGTGTGGAGCCATTCCCGAACTCACCCGCAACGGTGCGAGACATGCCCCAAGGAGCATACCTAGACGTTGGGGGATGCTGGCCGTGGCCACACCACGCGAAGCTATTCTCGGACTCGCCCATGACGATGGGAGGCACACACTAGAAAGCAACCATGGCAATCAAGCAAGAGAATAGGATTGAAGAGGACGCCTCCAAGGAGGGAGCGGCGTCCGTAGACGTCGTCTGGGATTTTACCCTCGCCTCAAATAACACACCTTGTGCGCCATTCCAAAACCTCATAGAGGGAGGCTGCAGAAGGCCCCAGGCCTAGTCCGAGGAGATTGCGTCCAATGGCAACCGCAACTGGCCAGATCCAACCACTGGCCGCTGCAGCCAGCCAAATCTGGTTACTGGACATTTGCCCTGCTAGCCACGGCCACCAGCCCCTGCCTAGGTAGACCCTGCCGTCAAGGCGCCGCTTGGTTGCTGCCACCATCGCGTCAGCAAGCCATTTACCTAGAGCTGCCACAACAGTTCTTCTCCGCTCGAGAGCATTGCGATGGGGCCTAGCCGGACAGGCGCCAGAAAGCCCGCGCACGTGGGTGGTAGGATTCGAGAGGGCGGCTCTAGATCCAGCCGGATTCGCGCGAACCGCCGCTGTCCTGTGCACGTCACACAGTGAAAGGTGGAGGAGACGAGGGTAGAACGGCAGATCTAGTTGGACCGGAGAAGAAGACCTCGCCGCCGCTATCCTTGGGAGCTGCATCGGCTTACAGGTGGCAGCCGCTAGTGGCGGCAGTAGGTAGAGCGAGGGAAGGGGGGGGGCCGGGGCGAGAGTCGCCGCCCATGTCACCCTGTACGGAAAGCGACACGGAGGGGTCTTTCTTCCTTTCAAACCTTGTGAAAATTATCTCAACTTATTTGAAACCACTACTACCCAAATGAGTTTTCGTAGTGCCTGTCCTTTATTAACCTTGGCGGTTTGCCCGGGCGGCCGCCGGTGAAAGCAACTACCACGATTAATCATGATTAACAGTAACTTTTTAAATTCAAAATTATTAACTATGATGGTTGTGTTAGGAAAACTGCCACGGTTAATCGATTAACCATGGCGGTCGAAAAAGCCACGATTAATTATGATTAACTGTGGCATTTGTTTGGTATCAGTTGAGAAGATCGCCACGGTTAATCTCTTTTGACCACCACCATAAAAAATATTGTAGTAGTGAAACTAGCATATCCAGAGCACGTCTCATGGAGCTCCATAAAATCTGAATTCTTGAATCTGAGGTGTTTTTGTAGCGATTTGTGTAGTAGAGCTGGTTTCCAAGAATATGCAACCATCCCCTTCTCAGCATACTGCATGCGCTCATAGAACATTAGATTTAGCCTACCTAACACTGACTCAACTTGCATCCGCAACTTTAGGCAACCAATGCAAACACTCTTCTTTTTAAAATTATGGTTCCGCTAAGCCAGAATATACGATGCAATAAGCTACATTCAGCAGCTAAACACATTCTATTTCCTCCAACTAACATGGGCCCATGCTTGAATCAGTTGGCCCAGCCGAAAACCGAGAATTTCTTCTTAAACGTAGCACTTTAAGCCCACTCAAGAAATCGGCGAGTGCAGAATTGTAGCCCACGTGGTAGTAAAGCTGCAGTCCTGCAGCTCGTGCTTTCTAGTCGTTTCTACTTCAGCCGAATCGTCCGTTATGGGGGACTGAACCGTAGTTCGGACGGTAAGCACTCCGGCTGTGGAGGCTGCTGGCATGCGTTCGAAGCTCGTTCGACGCAGGTTTCCCACACGGAAATAGTGATTTTCTAAATAATCTCAGTTGCCTTGTATGGATGTACTACCACTGTCATATCAATCAGTCATAGTTTAAACCTAAGTATAAAATATAGATCTAGCTTAGCATATATAGGGTGTGTGTGTGAGAGGGTAAGGTTGAGGCAATAAAAAAGGCCGATTTGGGCTGATTTGCCTTGGAAGTTGGTTGAAAACTGCCCAGGTGGAAATTGATTTCTATAGGCGGTTCTACCGCCTGTAGAAATCATTGCCCCGATGGGAGAGGCCCGGTGAAAATGGGCGATTTGGGCCGATTTGCACCGGCGGTTGGTTGAAAACCGCCAGTGGAAATTGATTTTTTTAGAGGCGGTTCTCTTAAGGAACCGCTGTGAAATCGTTGCCCGAGAAAACACCCAAAAATAGTAAAAAATATTTAAAAAAAGACAAAAAATATTTTCTTTGGCGTTTTTTCCCAAGTTCGCGCATTTTCACCGGGCGGTTGGTTAAAAACCGCCCGGTGAAAATTGATTTCTGAGGGTTCTCTTAAGGAACCGCCTGTAGAAATTGTTGCCCTTAAAACACCCAAAAAATAGTACAAAAATATTTTTTAAAAGGCAAAAAAATATTTTCATTTGGCGTTTTCCCAAATCGCACATTTTTTTCGCGTAAAATCTGGCGCTACGTGGCCGTGGGGGTTCGAACCGACCTCCCCTCCCATAGCGTATCCCCTCTACCACTCCACCCACACGTCACTTGTGTATAGATGTCATTTTTGTTCCCCGCATATTATACAAACTCGACGGAAAATTAAACATTTGAGGGTCTAAACGAATTTAAATGAAAAAAAATGTTCAACTACAAAGTTTCATAACTTTTCGAGATCTATAACTTTCATTTAGAGTGTTTCTCCATCCGAGGTCATTTGCAAAATTTGAATTTCAAATTTAAAAATTCCGTTAAGTAGTTTTCCATAAAAGATGATTTCAAATGAAAAAGTTGTCAACTACAAAGTTTCATACTTTTCGAGATCTACAACTTTTATTTTGGGAGTTTCTCCATCCGAGGAAGTTTGAAAAACTCAAAGAAATTAATTTCAAATTATTTCTACTGGCGCCAGTAGAAATCGATTTGTACTGGCGGTTCCTTAAGAAATCCGTCGGTAGAAATAGTCGATTTCTACTGGGCGGTTGCTTAAGAAAACCGCTAGTAGAAATCATAGTTCTCTTGGCGGTTCCTTAAGAGAACCGCCTGTAGAAATAGAGTCGATTTCTATAGGTTGTTCTAAAGGAAAACCGCTAGTAGAAATAAAACGCTAGTGTCAATCGTAGAAATGGTTTGTGTACTAGTGTTTAAAAAGATACACGGTGCTATTTCTTTTTGCAATCATTGTAACACGTGCTTTTAAATTTATTTTGATTTTGAATATATTTTGTTGGCGTCTCGTGTGGGCGCTCTGTGATGGAATTATTGGTCGTGTATTTTTTTGTTGTCATAACATTATTCTATTTTAGTTTCCTCGTAGGAAAAAACTTCATTACTAATTAGCATATGATTTGGATGGAAAACCAATGGTAAGCTTCTATACAGGCCAGTGAAGCAAGAAAACGTAAGAAGCAATCATTTAATAGAGCACAAAATCAGAAATATATCAGAACTAGGTGAATACTACGTGTGTTGCCGTGGAAATTGCTGATAGAATTACTTATATAAAGAGATAAACAATTATAAGTGAAGATTAAAGGATAACATGACATGATGATGGACAAATAAATGCATGATGTGTCTTGATCGTAATTGCAAATGCTAGTTAATTATAAATGTATCTAATAGAGGGATGATGAGGTGGATAGTTTACATATTGAGAGAAATAGCTAATGGAGTTTAGTTTTATAAGAGTTTAAGATATAATTGGTGGTAGTAACATAATTCTCGATGTGATCTACAACTTCATAATCAAGAAGTTTTTTATTTGAAATTGTTTAGAGACGCATAAAATATGTTTTAACTTAATGGATTTTGTAATTTAAAATATAAATTTCCAAACAAACACTAAAGTTGTCATAGTCTATAATAAAGTTGTAGTTCTCAATATATATAGTCTACAACTTTGTATTTGAATCCCCTCAAAAAAACTTTGTATTTGAAGAGTTTTTTTATTAGAAGTTGTTTAGAGTCCCAACAAGTGTTTTAGGTTCATAATATTGAAATTGAAATTGAATTTCTTGACTACCTTGAATGTTCGAGAAGATAGTTAATTAATACCAAATTTATATTGGCCCATCTGATCTACATGTTTGATGTTGTTGAGTTTTTATTTCAAATTTTTTAATGTCTCAAATATTTGTTTAAATTTACATATTTCGATAGTAAAATTGCAAACAGCCAAAGGTTGAATCCAAAAAATATGCATTATGCATAGATTATTTTCCCAGCCATACGGTCCTCAACAAACTATGGCTTTGACATCATGTACAAATGTTCAGTACACATGTATGAACATTAAATCTGAGGCAATTATGGTTACGTGATAAAATAAGTGGAAAATATACTACTCTGGCACCGTACGTCCTAACAAACCAAACATGAGGGATGTAAGCACACCAATTAGGGTCTCCACATTCCTCTAATACAAGCAACCAATCATCTTCTCATCATATCGCATCCGCTCATACGACCTTAGATTCAACTTACCAAATACTAACTCAGCTCATCAAACTTGTATCCTTGACTCTAGGCAACCAAACAAAAAAAAAAAAAAAAAAAAAAAAAAAAAAAAAAAAAACAGTTCCGCTCTATCCTATATCCACTCAGTTAGGATCTTTTTCTTTGTTTGAACCTTAGTTAGGACGTATCTAGTATAATGCAAGCTTGCTTCGTTTGAACAATTAAATCCCTATATATCTGTTGTCAAAAAAATAAAAAGTAAATCCCTATCTTCCACTCAAATCGAAAAAAAAAAGAAGAAAACTCACAAGGACAGTTCCGTCATCCCTTTCCTAGCCGTGCAGGCCGGCCCGCAAGGCCCACTAATGTTCGTTCACCTATTCTCACGGGGAACTCTCACTCTCACGGAGTGAACGGAGATAGCCCGACCCACCCCACACGCCCCCACCCCCCCAACCACCCCCCCCCTCAAATTCCCCATCTGTCCCTCCCTAACCAGCTAACCATAGGAGTACCCGACGGCCGGCGGCAAGTCTTCTGGCAAGTGGCAAGGAGGTGTGTTGGGGCTCCTGTTGGGCGGCGCCCGACGCCCGACGGTAAGACTCCGCCGCTCCGGGCAGTCGCCGGCCGACTCGATCGGAGAGTCGGCCGGATCAAAGCGAAGGTGACGATGTTGATTCTGATTCAAAGATTTGATGTGTAGATCGGGTCGGAAAGGCGAGGAATGCCGGCGGCCACAGTATCTTCTCGTCGTGCAATCCACAGGTACATTCGTATCCTGCTCCAGCGGCGGCCGCCGCAACCGCCACTTGCATCGCCGCCGGGCGTTACAGTGCCGTCAGTTGTACGGTCCAATTCAGGGAGTACGGTGAGCGCATTGTGGATTCGTGGCACTCCTATGTTTTTATTCATTCATTGCGTCGATTGTGGATGGAAAATAACTTATTTCTTTCATTCCGTCGATTGAAGTCGAGCAAGAGGAGGAAGAAAAGCCAGGACGACAACGGCGACCACAGCTGCAGCCGGATTAAAAGCAACGAGCCTTTGGGCAGGGACAGGGACAGCGCTCACGAACAAGAAGAAGGCTCGCATGAATTGGCATCAGCGGAGATGTCAGAAAAAAGAATGATGGCACAGAAAGACGAGGCGTCGGCAAGCAGGAAGAAGACACCCATCGCTCCCATTGTTCACAAACAGGAACAAGGCATCGGCATGGAAGAAGGTTCGCGTCACTCAATCCCTCCATCAGTCGGCTTTCAGCCGCTGAGGCTGCAGCGTTCCCAGCTAAAGCCTTGTTGCAGCTGCAGCCAACACTGAGGAGATTTCCTTTACCTGCAGCAGTCGAGGAGAGCGAGGAGGTGATGGATGAGGACCATGAGGTGGAAAGCGACGACAATGTTGAGGATTCAGAATCTCACTCTGAGGACGAAGTGGATGTGGATGACGAGGAGGATTCGATGGAGGAAGACGACAATGAGGATTTGGGGAGCGACAACAGCGTTCACGACCATGAAGAAGAAGGCTCGCATGAGCAGGCATCGGCAGTGGTGGCGGCACTTGTGGTGCCGCTAGAGGTGAGTGTTAGGAAGACGACGAGGACCACAGTGGCAAACGTGTGCGATGCCGACGCCCTCGAGTGCGGCGTGTGCTTCCTGACGCTGAGGCCTCCCATCTTCCAGGTACTTGCCCCTGCTCACCTTTCAGTTTTTCATGTTTGATTCGGATGCAATATTATTCCTTGAAACAAGTTCGCTGGAAAATGCAGTGTGAGGTGGGGCATGTGGTGTGCTCGGCCTGTCGCGACAAGCTGGAGGCCACAGGGAACGCTAAGTGCCATGTCTGCGGCGTTGCCATCAGCGGCTACCGCCGGTGCCACGCCATGGAGCACCTCCTGGATGGCATTCGTGTCCCCTGCCCATATGCGGCTCACGGCTGCAACGCTACGCCTCCCTACCACGGCAAGGAAAGCCACCGCCAGGTGTGCCCCCATGCGCCATGCCATTGCCCCGGCGATTCCTGCGGATTCATCGGCTCTACAGCCGTGCTCCTGGACCACTTCGCCGGCACACACAACTGGCCGTGCACCACCAAGGTCCATGCTAAGGAGGCGTTCAGCATCCCCCTTCAAGACGGCTTCAACTTCTTCCTCCTCACGGGCCATGCCAGCAACGATGGTGACCAAGACCAACCGGCCGCGAACTGCAGCGTTCCGCACCGGCTGTTCCTGCTGAACATGACGCACGAACGTCTTGGCCGTGCCATCTCCGTGCTCTGCATCCATCCTCACGCATCAGCCGCTGCTGCCAACGGTGCTCAACAGTTGCCGTCGACACAATGCGAGCTGGTCTTCTCGCGCTACAGCGATGGGAACTTGTGCCATAGACACTACCAGTCGTCAGTGTTCAAAGTGGTGTGCACGGACCTCTCCAATGGGCTGCCCAACCCTGAAGGCTGCTTCCAGTTCTTCGTGCCCAACACCGTTCTTGGGGTTGGGGACGACAAGAATTCTATCCAGGTTAAAGCACGTATCATCAACTAGATCGAACCGCTTTGTGTGTGCACGTCAAGGAGTATTGATCTCAAACCTGCTGTAACATGGACACAACTTTGGAGGACGCCAATCAAATTAACATTAGGCCATATCTAGACCTTGACATCAACTATTTGCAAGTTTTGTACTTTCAAATACCATTCAAGTACTTTACTGTTGCAATTTAATATTTTCAGTTGTTATTTTGAGAGTTATATGTGCGTTTCTTGTTCATCTGCCCAGAGTTTGATGATGGTCCTAATTATCTTTCAATGCTGCATATTATGTGCTTGTTTTTATCTAAGTGTATACTGAAACTATGATCTCTAAAATAGCAGCACCTTTAATTACATCTATGTTTTCTCTCGAATCAAGTTCAATTTTGACCCCTCAGTTCGTATGTTTGTCTAATTTTAATTCCCAAGTCCCAACTACAGAGCTGGAAAGGTTAGCGCCTCAACAGCACTACCGTTTAATTTGGCCCCTCAACCTGATTTTGGCCATTTTCGTATTCTACATCTACATCTCTGCCTGCCCCAAATCCCTGTCCCCCAATCACCTTCCCACATCGCTACGTACGTTTAGCGAGTTCACTTTAGTAGAGTCTCCGCTCATCTCAATCCTAGGCTCTGCTCTGCGTGGGCCACGCCCCACACATGCCATCCCTTGCTTCTTGCAACTGGAGAGCTGGAGGGGAGCTACCATCAAATTCTGCTTGATTGGAAATATGAATGGCGTCCACCATAGGCATAGGTCTTACATCTAACCCATTCCACTAGTTTTGGTCAGGAGATCGCACAAGAAAGATGGGCTAGACTGGCTAAAATCTCAGGTTTGTTGACCCCTCGCTTATGGGTTTGCCTGAACCCCCACTTAGGCCAAATTAGCTTAGACTTGACATAGACAAGCCCAACGACAGAAAAAATGGGGGGAGGGGGGTCGCCTGTAGTCCTGTACCACCCTTGGTTTGGCCGAACTGTCTCTGGCCCCAAACTAGGTCTAACTCTGTCACAAGCAAAGGAACACAATAAAGATTGATCCTACATATTGGTTCAATGTCGGTTTGCAGCAGGCAGCGAAATGATGCCAAGGAGATATCACTTGGATCCATGGGCCCATCCAACCGACCAAATAAAGTTCACTTCGATTTGAACTTATACCCAAACTCATGTGGATCAATGATCAGTGTACCGACAGAGGATGGACGACAAATGCTATTAGGCTAGTTCTCGAGAACCCAAGAGGGTTTAGACGATCTCATAAAACATCTAAACCGCCTTGGACAACCTTAGATATCTGTCAACTGACGTTGGGAAGTGATCCTGAGCGTTTGATCAAAGTTGGTGCAAATAAGGGTAGACCGACCCAAAGGTTCAACCGACCCTACATTATTAATAATGTAAACACCCTAAAGGCTGAAGCTATATGTATTTTCCTTCAGAATACAAAGTAGTGGTAGCTTAAGCAGTAACAGAAGGGACCTCTCAATTCTTCAGCTGGTATAACTATATGGTCTCTCATGGGGTTCTTTGTTCCTGTGTTCTTAAGATTTTTCATATTTCTCTGGTAGCCTGCAATTGTTATGTCCTGTTGATAATATGCTGCTAGTATAACTATTGTCTCTCAGGGGTTCTTTGATCTGCTAACTTCGGTAAAAAAAAAATTAAAACTCTTTATGCGCTGTTTTCAAAATAAATATTAGTATGTCGAAAACTAAAAAATTAAAATTCCCACTGAAACTGGCCTTGCTACGGTGGCCATAAGGGATGACCGTGGCGGTGGGCGGGCTGTGAGGAGAAGAAGCAGTTGTATGATATGGGCCCTTAGAATTTCAAGTTTTTGTTCGTTTTTAGAGTCACCGTATTTTGCCCGTATGGGCATAGTAATACTAAGAAGAAAATAAATAGAATCAAAACGAGTGTGGATCAAGAAAATCAACCCGTATCGTCGGGGCTGTTGAGTCCGTCAGTCTTCTCGATCGCCAGTAAATGAGCACAACGTTCGAAGCCGAAGAGGCTCGCGTCGCGTGCGAGGATTTACTGGAGAGCACAACTGCATATCTCCCTCTACTATAAATGGGGGTGGGAAGTCAGGAGTCGATCGATGTGCCGAGGTATCGGTATCGCAGCAGCTGCGGCAGCAATGGCGCAGGACGAAGGCGACGTCTCCGGCACCGGCAAGATGCGGAAGAGGAAACCCGCCGAAAGGAAACCAAGAAAAAGAAGAGTGAAGCCGCCGAAGAAGACGGTGCCGCCGCCGGCCCTAACGCAACAAGCCGTGCCGAACGTGACGGTGTCCACTGCCGAAGCCCTGCAGTGCGGCGTGTGCTTCTTGGCGCTGAGGCCTCCCATCTTCCAGGTACGTACGCACGCACGCGCCGATGAACATATGCATACCAAACTAGCGTTTCTTGAAGTTGAAAGAACAGTTAACATTGACCATGCACGACGACGACATGAATGAACGCAGTGCGAGGTGAGGCATGTGGTGTGCGCGGCCTGCCGTGACAACCTGGAGGAGGATGCCACCACCGGGGACGGCAAGTGCCATGTCTCTGCGGCGTCGCCACGCGCGGCTACCGCCGGTGCCACGCCATGGAGCGCCTCATGGACTGCATCCGCGTCCCCTGCCCGCACGCGACTCACGGCTGCGACTTTACGTCTCCCTACTACGGCCAGGAAACCCACGTACCGCCAGGTGTGCCCGCACGCGCCGTGCCACTGCCCCGGCGAGTCGTGCGGCTTCGTCGGCTCCACTGCCACGCTCCTGGACCACTTCGCCGGCGCACACGACTGGCCGTGCACCACCACCAAGGTCAAGGTCGGTGAGATGTTCAGCATCTGCCTGCGTGACGGATTCAACTTCTTCCTCCTCAAGGACCATGGCAGCAGCGATCGTGTGATGACCAAGCGGCCGCAACCTCCAGCTAGCCTCGCCGTCCCGTGCCTGTTCCTGCTGAACGTGACGCGGGAACGGCTTGGCAGTGCCATCTCGGTGCTGTGCATCCATCCTCACGCATCCACCGCCGCCACCGCCGCTGCCGATGGTGCTCAGGAGCTGCTGTCCAAGCAATGCGAGCTCGTCTTCTCGCGCTACGGCGACGGGAGCTTGTGCCGTAGCCATCGCCAGTCGTCAGTGTTCAAAGTGGTGTACACGGACCTCTCCGATGGGCTGCCCAACCCTGAAGGCTGCTTCCAGTTCACTGTGCCCAACGCCATTGTTGGGGTTGGGGACGACAAGAATTCTATCCAGATTAAAGCACGTATCATCAACTAGATCGAATCGCTTTGTGTGTGCATGTCAAGGATTAATCTCAAACCGGCCTGCTGTAACGCGTGGACGACAAAGCATCGTCCGGGCCTGCTTTTGGGACAACTTTGGAGGACGGCAACCAAATTAACATTAGACCATCTTGGCCATGACGTCAAATAATGCTTTCAACTTTTGTAACTTCATGATCATGTTCCACTTTACTCCTGTAATATATTAATTCTATTGTCCTGAGTTGACACGGGCCTGGGGTGCTGGCTTATGGATGTCATGAGATGGCTTTGTGCATTTTCCTTTTGATAATTATTAATCCTAGTTATATAGTGCTTAATGTAGATTAATAAGGCTACTGACACCAACATTGGCAAACCAATAAAACAACGAGTGCACGACTTTCACTCAAAAGTATTCCAAAGTATCGAATTATTGTGATAAAGAGTCCTAGATAACCACCCCAACATGAGCTTACATCCGTCAAGGCACAGCTCGGAGAAAATGCCATCAGGCCCAACACTCTCTTGCACACTTCTTACTCTCTTCATTCTCTATAAGCTCCTAGAGAAACAAACACAGCCGGGTTGCTACCTGCCGACAACCATGGATTCAGAAACGACATAACTCTGGGGGTCCCAATCTGCCGTCGAGTCATGCACTGCCGACAACAAAACGAGGACCTCACTCATGGAGGGCCTGGCTCGCGGCTCTCGCGCCACGCACCGCAGGGCCAGCGCGGTCATGGTGAACGCCAGGCCATAGTACACAAACCATTTCTCTTGACACTAGCGTTTTATTTATACTGACGGTTTTTCTTTAGAACAACCTGTAGAAATCGGCCCTATTTCTACATACGGTTCTCTTAAGGAACCGCCAGTAGAAATCGACCATTTCTACTTGCGGTTTTCTTAAGCAACCGCCAGTAGACATCGATTTCTACAGGCAGTTCCTTAATAGAACCGCCTGTAGAAATAATTTGAAATTAATTTTTTGAGTTTTTCAAACTTCCTCGGATAGAGAAACTCCCTAAATAAAAGTTGTAGATCTCAAAAAGTTATGAAACTTTGTAGTTGACAACTTTTTCATTTGAAATCATCTTTTTATGGAAAACTACTTAATGAAATTTTTAAATTTGAAATTCAAATTTTGCAAATGACCTCGGATGGAGAAACACTCTAAATGAAAGTTATAGATCTCGAAAAGTTATGAAACTTTGTAGTTGAACATTTTTTCATTTGAATTCATTTGGACCCTCAAATGTTCAATTTTCCATCGGGTTTGTATAATATGTGGGGAACAAAAATGAGAAGTGGACACAAGTGAGTGTGTGGTGCAGTGGTAAGGGAGGGATCGCGCGAGGCCAAGGTTGAGGGTTCAAATCCCACCGGTTCAAAAAATATTTTTTGCTATTTCTAAAATATTTTTTGTAATTTTTTTTCGCGTTTTTTGGGCAACGATTTTACAAAGGCGGTTCTTAAGAGAACCGTAGAAATCGATTTCTACCGGGCGGTTCTCAAACAACCACCAATAGAAATGGCCGATTTCTACTGGGCCTCCTCCGATTGGCGGTTCGAAAAACACCAAGTACAAATGCGTTTGGAACCGCCAAGTATTGGAGTTTTGTGTACTAGTGGGCCGAACGGGTAGTGGCCGCGGCAACCGAGGGTCCATAAACTCCTTGAGCCTGAACCACGCACCATAACCGTCGGCAATAATACCCAACCGAGAAATTTATGACTCCAACCCTAACCAAGGGGAGAATGGCGTCGTCTGCCTCTGGCGCCACCACAGCCTCGTTCATCGCCCCCGCCGCGTCGGCTTCGGCATCGGCCGCACCACAAGGAAAACGATGCCTGCAATCCGCCTAGAATAGGCCAATGTTCCCTCGATGAATGTAACATGTCCGCATCTAGAAGAAGGGTCTTAGCATCATCCCATTAGAGCTTGCACCAAGCCTCAATGGGCTTCTATATATTGGCGTCCATACCTCTAGAGCGTCCACTACAACATTATTCTTTTGTGCAGCGGTCATTTTGGATTTTTCGAGGTGGGCAAAGCAACTGCTTTTGCTTGCTTCAGAAAATCCATTAACACATCTTCGCTAAAAAAAGCCTAGGCTCGACACTGAGCCCACTCCTAGGCCCAATGCCGAGCCCGCTTCCAGGAAACGCCGCCATTGCTACTGTTGGTGGTCAGATCAGTGACGGTGGTAGCTAGATCCGCGAGCCCCCATGCAAGACCTGACGCATGTGAGCCCTAATGTTGAATCTGTGAGCGTGAGCCCCAACCCTATGCGCTATAGTCGGGATCTCTCGCGCCGCTGCTAGAGGAAAGGAACCGTGCTCCGCCCCAGTGCCGGAGGCCTTGTCGGACATGAGAGACGAGGCACCACTGGGCGCGAGCAGCCCGCTACCATCGAGCTCGCGCTGCCATTGCAAGGTTCTAGCGCCCCTCATCTGTGCCTCCCGCACGTGCGATGGAGGTAGGCCTCGCCAGGTGTTGCAGCTCCTGTGGCACACCACGCCGAAGGGTTCCCTAAACGCTAAACCAGGGGAGGATCTGCGGCCCAGACCTGTAGGGCCCAGGCCTTAGTCGTTGGCCTATTAACAACACATACCCTATGTAATTTCAGCCCAATATGAAGGCCCAGGCAATAGAGATCAACCAGCCCTTCGACTCGTTCAGTTCTTCTTCGTCCCTCACACTCATCGTGCATAAGAAGTGCGTGGCCTGCCCTCTAGCAGTCAAGCTCCAGCGCTCCATGCGACTAGGCCCCTGCTGCCCTGCCCTCTGATCCTCATGACTTTGGTTAGTTTCTGACTGTACTAAATTTTTTTAGGCTTAATATTTCAATTTGATTGATTGGAAATTAGAAATATTGATGATGGATTTACAGAATCTCCGCAATTGAACTTCAAGGTCAATAGGTCATCTCTTAGATCTTTTGGTATATATGTAATCAACATCAACATGTGTTGATTATTTTTACGTGGTTTCATACACATAAAATAAGGAAAGGATTTGCGATGATTCTGATAAAACTTGAAAGTTCAAGTTCATTTCTTGTGCACCTAATTCTTTGTAGGTAGTTTTCACTGCTAGGTAGAGGCCCTAGTCATAAACAAATCTGGCTCTGTTACTGCACTAAACCCTAAACCTTTAGAGGGGGGTCTTGCATGAGAGGCCCGGCCTAGCGGCCACCAGTGAGGGAGAGAGACAGAGAAGGTGATGCTCTAAAGGGGGGGAGAGAGAGAGAGAGAGAGAGAGAGAGAGAGAGAGAGAGAGAGAGATGTGGTGTGTGGCGGTGGGTGAGGCAGAGAGACGGCTGATGGTTGTGTGTGGTCCAAAACCCTAAGTTGCATGTGTGTGTATATATACATGAACATAGTAATGGGTTGCCGTGGATTAGTGGGTAGGGCCTCGATTTACGAGGCCGATGCCTTATAAATACCCGCCTCCATAAATGATTTACCCTAGTGGACACTTCGGCCACCTCTCGTCAATAAAACGTAAGCCTAGGTAGATACATTTGTGAGATGGTCAACCGTGGCTACCTCCGAAAAATTAAATGTATGCCTAGTGAGATTGTTTAATAAAGACTAGAGAAATGGATTACGGAAGAAATCATAGAAAAGGATCCGTAACCTTGTGGTTATAAGAGCCTCAAGTAGCATTGTGAGCGTTTTGCGTTATATTTGTGTAATCTTAAAACAAAAATCTTTTCTCTCAGCTGAAATGATAAAATAGAAATCAAAGACACATGCACATATACTTGGCGTAATAGCCAAATTGGCCCTCAAACTTTCATCAAAAGATCAAATTGGCCCCTCAACTATCAAAAGGGCCAATTTGGCCCCTGAACTTTCAATTTCGGTTCAATCTCATCATCCACCCGATGCCGTTAGCTCACTCGTTAGTACAGTAACTTTTGACATTTTTTTCCATAGTACTGATATTTCTTTATTTCATAACTAATTATTGGTGCATGCTAAATTCATAAAATTTTTTTGTATAGCCTCTTCATGATGTACTCTACCTAGGAAAAATATGAAACCTAGAAAATGAATAGTTTTTGTATGTTTTAAAATTACCTTATTTAATTAATAAATGCAACTTCTATGATTTTTTTTGCAGGTCAAAATAAATATCCAAAAATTATAAAAATTGATTTGTAGCTGCTTTATAATGATATCAACCTATATAGAAGGGGATTAGGATAAAACTTAAAACTCAAAACTTAAAACTCCCCTTTTTTAATTAATTTTGAGTTTTTTTTAAGTTTTATTAATTATTTAGTTAAGAAAAGGGGATTAGGATAAAACTTAAAACTCCCCTTTTTTTTAATTAATTTTGAGTTTTGAGTTTTAAGTTTTATCCTAAACCCCTTCTATATAGGTTGATATCATTATAAAGCAGCTATAAATCAATTTTTATAATTTTTAGATATTTATTTTGACATGCAAAAATCATAGAAGTTACATTTATTAATTAAATAAGGTAATTTTAAAACATACAAAAACTATTTATTTTCTAGGTTTCATATTTTTCCTAGGTAGAGTACATCATGAAGAGGCTACACAAAAATTTTCATGAATTTAGCATGCAATAATAATTAGTTATAAAATAAACAAATATCAGTACTATAGAAAAATATCAAAAGTTACTGTGCTAATGGAGTGAGCTGACGGCGTCGGGCGGATGATGAGATTGAACCGAAATTGAAAGTTCAGGGGCTAAATTGGCCCTTTTGATAGTTGAGGGGTCAATTTGATCTTTCGATGAAAGTTCAAGGGCCAGTTTGGCTATTACGCCTTAAAAAAAACAAAACTGACTCGATCGAAACCTATACCAAACTTGAAATTATTTCCACTCAAAAAAACTTGATAATTTTTGCACTATAAAGCACTAGCGCTTTTAATTGAGCATGAATATGACAAACGACATTGTATAAGCGCTACCCGACATTTGTTTTGGGAAAAAATATTTATTAAATGTTTTTTTTGGCGAGGTCTGTAATTAAATGGTTAGCTATATATTAACTAAAATTGGGAAATTTGAGGAAGCTATGTATTAGGGTAGCGTTTGGTTGCCATGAGATTCATAGAATCTGAATTTTTTCTAAAAAAAATATCTCAAAATCCTAGAATTTCACCAAACATGCGGATTCTAGGAGATTTTAACAAACGTGCGCAGAATCCATGAAAACATCGAAGATTATTTTTATCCAGAATCTGGATTTTAAAGTCCCATCCAAACAGGACCTATATAGGTTACTTATTGTTAACGGCGACTATTCACACTCCTCCAATCCAACATCCAACACTCAAAAATACTAGGAAGCTTTCGAGGTGTGAGTGTGTGAAAGGTAAAATCCATTGTCTGGTACAACTCTACTATTTTTTTTTGGCGCAAGGTCTAGTACAATACAACTACATGGTTTCAATCGTGCACGATTACGCCTGAATAGACAACGGCTACCGTCATCCATGCAGCGCTCCTCTCACCGTCGTCGAGCTGTCCCCGTGGAGACGACGTGCACGGCCTCCGATGCATGCACCGAGGCGGGGAAGAGCCGCCGTGCCACCGCGTTGGGCGTCGACGAGGACGAGGAGCGGCTTTTGAGAGATGGCAATGACGTTGCCGGAGCAGCAGCAGCTGGAGAGCGCTCCCTGGCAAACCTCCCGGCAGACGCGGAGCCGAAAGCCCTCCTCGCCGTCGGCTGCTGCTGCTGGTGCTGCTCCGGCGTCGTCGGCTCCGACGATACCCCAGGCCTCCTCGACAGAGGCCTTCGCATGCTTCTGTCCGGTGTCTGCGTCACAGGCAGCCGAAACAGACAGTCTAAAGTCTCAATATCATCTCACGACAATAATGTAGGGATTTTATAGATGTAGGAATTTTGTCAAGGAACGGTTGAGTGAATTAGCAGCAATCAGCAAAGGTGAAAAACCTCTAGTTTTGGAGAGACCCCTTTCAGGACGGCCAGCTTCCTCTCAAATGAGTTGCCAACCATCTGCAAGTACAACAGAAACCAGACTTGTCATACGGTGACTCTTGTTTATATGCATTGATGAAATGGACAGATGTGGTTTATGAGATCTTTAATTATCCACCATTTAATTTGTGTGCTCTGAACTTACAGATGATTGCTTTAATTTGTCCCAGTTCTTGAAGAAGTTGGTGAAAAATATAGGCTCGTCCCCTTCTGTGATAGCATACACTGTCGTTTCGATTGACCTTCCACTGTGAACGCCATTCTGAAGGAACATCTGCAGGAATGCAGAAACAAACAGAGAACTTAAGTTTCAAAGGGCATTGTTCCTGAATCAGAACAAATCATAGTTCAGAATCTCTGTTCCCATATCTAAAAAAAATCATAGTTCAGAATCACTAGTGACCTTGCCAATATTGAGGGCTTGCTCCTTGGATGTAATATCCGAGTGTAGGCCAACCCATACGTAGATTTCTTCAATGCAGTCCAGAATCAATGTCTCTTCAGTTGCCAGGTCATCCTGACAGAAGCTGAATACCTCCTTGACCTTAAAGATATGAACCAAACAGGGTTTATATGGCATTTGCTTCAGATCCTGCAAGTTATGAGTTAGCCAGCTATTGGAAGGAGTAAGGTAGGACTCACCTTGAGCAAACCTGCAAAGAGATAATCATTTAGGCTTAGGGACGCATTCTATGCAACAATATTATCTGAAGTTCAGTGTGAAATAAATCTGCATACCTTGTTCAAATCTACAGGCATAAAGATTTGGATCTGCAGGCCAACCCCTTCACACGCTTTTCTTTGGAGTACTCCGATCGTCCTCCCAAAGCATCCCAGAAGTGATCTGGTTCAGAGCCTTCTCTGACTAGCAAGGACTGTTTCATTGGCTGCAAAAACAGTGCTACAATAGTTCAGAAGAGAATATATATGCTACATAAGGTTATGTATCCATCATTGATTCACTGAGAAGAAAAGAAGGATTTGCATGCCATATTCTCCTTACACACAGCTTTTTCATCATCATGTCAAGTATATTATGATCGGTTGGTGAAGAGAGTCCTCCTAACCAGGTAAGGAACAAACCGTTGTCTTGCAAAATATAACAGTGCGAGGAATTAAGTGAACTTGCAACCTGCATTTTAATTAAGCAATCAAGCAATCCATGCACAAGAAAAGATTTAGAGCAGCATCGAAGTAATGTAAGTATGTTTCAGGCTATGAAGCTGATTGTGTGTATGGTCCTTATTTTTACCAAACTCACCAGATCAACTTGAATGGCTTGCACACAATCATGTTTAAGCCCCTGAACACGGAATAGAGCAACTCCTTCCTTCTGATGATACCCGTTTGTAGCACTTTTCTGTAGAACAGCACTCTTATATGCAGTACTCCTGCCCCCCTGGAAAGAAAATAAGACAACAAATTTAAGTACTAATATTATCCAAGTTTTGAGCTGACTCAAAGCATTAATTTCCATGTTACGCATTCACTCCACTCCTATTCTTCTACTTAATGTTCATATCCATTGACTGCAGAACAAAACACTAATGAACGTGCATTGCGTACCTTGAATATGATTAGTGACTTGAACACTGAGAAAAACAATTCTGGTTCTCTGCCCTCGAAAACTTGTGCCTGAGATACATTTTCCAAATGAAGTGATAACACACCAAGTGAATATATGTGTGGAACTATTTAGGGGTGAAAGGCTGAATTAGCTGACCACAACTGGATGCCCTTTGACTGAATCAGCCATGCTAGACATTAACGATGTTGCCACCATGCTATCGCCCTGCAGGTAAATACATAGGCTAAGTTAAGTAACATGCAAGCAAAACACTGAACAATTGCACAACTTGTATCTGCAAACATAGCCAAGCAATAGTTCTGGACCCTAGCTAATAGTTGAGGGCCATTTTTTTTAACAGCCTTTTCTCTGATATATCAATAGGTTCCATGCACAGAATTACAAAGAACGTACCTTTACACTATTCTTACCGGACCAGGCAAAGAACAGATGGTAATCTTTTCCATCTTCAACATAGCTGTACCGTATGATATAACAGTCTCCAGTGTACAGTTGCTCCTGGTCCTCAGTGCTAAGGAGGTTTGTACAACCACGGTCCACCAACCAAACCTGCCATGAATTTTATTCGTTTTAAAAATTCTACATACATATCAACACCAGGTAGGGAATATTACCTTCAGACTGCCATTAGTACTGATGAACTGTTGAGGTTTATCCTCTGGAATTTCTGTGACATCATAGCCCTGATGCTTGAAAATAGCTGTACCATGATTTGGCATCAGACGCTATCAATACTTTTACAATGTTCTAGATGAAAACAATTGATGGAGAAAGTCACCATGGTCCTCACACCTGCCACTTTCTCTCGGCCAGCCTCATATAACTTTAGCTCAACATTCCTGGGCCAATGCTGAAAGTGCTGCTTAAAGTCAACAGTTTCATGACCTTCTGTCATTATAAATGTGCGAACATTGAATGACCTGCCCTGGGAGTGCACATAATCCTAGAGAAATGAAAATGTATTGGTTACACTGAATGCCTGTAGTAATACAAGAGAAGGATACAATGAGGTTTCATCTGCTTACTTCTAAGACAGTAACAGATGACTTCCTCTCCGAAACCAGTGTTGTCATCCCCATCCATAAGAATATTTCTGTGCTGCAATCCAGCATGTAACTTCTGTCTGAATTCAGCATTTCTCTATCCAACAAATGTGCCTCCAATGGAACAAGGATTTTCTTATTGATCCTGCAGGAAATCAAAACAACCCATGACGTGCAATTCAGACTAGTTAGGTTTGAACTAAGCAAGGGAGTATTACCAAAAAAGTTTTTGGGATGCTGCAGTTGGTGGCTCCTCCTTGACTGTGCCAGGTAAATCACGAGGAATAGGCGCATAGCCTCCAAACAGGTTCCAGAACTCTCCAGCATCAGAATCACCAACAAGCTTTCCATCCTCTACAATCAGTGACAATGTAAGTAGAATTGGAGCTAGAATCTTCCCAGCCATTCTTTTGCAAGATCAACGGTCTAATGCTCTACCTATTGCTGCAATGTCACACCTGCCCATGTGCCGGTTCTCCTTCAGATGCTTAACAACATCCAATGCTTTAGCCCTTGTTTGCATACTAGAATTATAGCCACTGAAAAGGAAAATCTTTGATGGCGTCTCCACTATAAAAACCGATTTGTGATCCAGAGAGGACCGCGAAAATGGAACCTGAGACAGGATTTGAAACACAGCAGGTTGTCTTGCATAAGCACTCAGCAGATATACCAAGAAACGAATGAAAATCCTGAGATAGGTATCCCTTCTTACTTGTGTGACGCGAGCAACGTGCTCTCCTTCGCACCTAAACATCGTGGTCGTGTTGGATCTGTCACCGGATCCTTTCAGGTGCGAAAAGAAGCAGCCTTGTACTGGGATAACACATGGTTTGAAGTATGACAAGAAATTGTCAGATTCTTCGCCCTGTGTTTCCCTGTACTGGACCGTGCTGGAGCCCAGTGCTGCGTCCAACTCAACAGCCTTGTCTGAGGCCATGAGACAATCTTCCTAGGTGACCAGAACCACAACCCAATGCAGAGGACACAGACAAAGTCATAAGCAAAACGAGGCACACCAAAGCAAAAGTCTCGACTTGGGGGACCATTATAGATGCATCAATATTCAAGGGCACACACCTCTTTGGACTCCTCCCCAATCCAGTAATGCACATCGTGCCGGCGAGCCCCCGATTTCAGCTCGGTTGTCTGAGAAATCACAGAACATGTGAACTCAAGCGGCGTAAATTGGCAAAAAGCTATAGAATTTCATAACTTGAGAGAACAAATCGTGTGGAAAAAGATACTTACGTTCAGTATGATGTAGGTGTTGCCGGTATAGAACTTTCCCTGCTCAGATTTTGCAACTGGGACCAAACTGCCCCCAACAATGCACCAAATGTCCAGTCCTCTGGAATGGGAGCAACATTGTTTTTTACAGAGCAGGGGTGAGATAGAGAAAGTAAATTGGTCAGATTAAATGGAGCATTCAGCTTTCAGTTTCAGCATCATGATAGCCATTTCCCCCCTACCCATCCCAGATTCACTTTCAGGATCATATTTTTCATAACAAAAAAGGGTGAAATCATGCTTAGAGTAGTATATATCGTAACATTGCTGCAGGTAAATAATTGGTTGCTAAGCAAAAGCAAAAGACAGCATCCCTTACATAAAGGGGGGGAAAAGGGAATGACTAAATAAAGGCAGGAATAGGATGCGTGAGGCATATTCAAATGCAGGCCCGAATCTAGATTCTTGTCCTAGCTAACAGAGAACAATACAACGCAACCGAACAGGGCAGTAAAAGAACAAAATTGAAAGGACAAGACAGGGAGGTAGCGTGGGTGAGAGGACTGAGGAGGGGACGCACGGCTTGTCACCGACGCCGAGGAACGCATCGTCGACGCCCTTCATGCTCGCCGCCGAGTCAGTCGGGCCGGCGGCGGCCGCTGGAGGCTGGACTGGATGCAGGGGAGGAGAGGCAAAGCAGGCAATCTAGCAATGGAAGTGGGAGCTCGCTCGCTCGATGCTGCAGCTGCTAGTGCTGCTCAGCTCAGCTCGGCGAGCTTTTGCTTATTACTGATTAAAGAAATGGCGAGCTAACCAAGAAAGGGAAAGGCGAGCAAGCGGCTGGTGGAGCGAGCAACACAACACTTTTCACTGCGCTGCAAGGCCCTGTACACAACACTTCACTGCGCTGCGCTGCAGCTGCTGCAGTGCGCAGAGAGAGGAGAGAGAGCGGAGGAGGAGGAGAAAGGCACCAACGAGAGACAGAACCGTGGGCTCCACCACCCAACGAGCTCAGCTCACCTCACGCGCCCTTGCTTTGCATTCAAGTCTGCTGCCTGCTGTCTGCAGCGTGCAACTTTGATGGAGTGGACTCTGGAGTCTGCCGCCTTTTGACTGGTGTCGACGACGAGCCAACCGATGCGGCGTCGTACCGTTACCGTTCTCTGTCTGTACGACACGCGCCGACGACATCCTACTGAGGCCTTGTTCCGATTGAAAAAAATTTGCAATTCTAAGTACTGAAGCGTTTCATTTGTATGTGGTAAATATTATCTAATCGTGGCCCAACTAGACTCAAAAGATTTATCTTGTGATTTACAACTAAACTGTATAATTAGTTATTTTTTTTACTTATATTTAATACTCTATATACATGGGTATAAATTGATGTGATGGAGAGAGTGGAAAAATTTGCGCAAAATTTGGAGAAACCGAACAAGGCCTGAGGGAAGAAAGGTCTCATGTTGCCATCGCCAATTCGCCATGGCATGCACCTACCAAATGTTGGTTAGAAAGTTTACCGACCATTCCCTCGGTTCTGTTTTTAACTTTCGTTATTACTTTCTAAAAGATAATTTTAACTATATATAATATTCAATATTTAAACTATTAATATTTATAGCACGTCATTAATACCATTAGATAGATCATTATATCTACTTTTTATAGTAATTTATTTAAAGCTCTAAATGTTGTTTATATCTTTTATAAGTCTAGTCAAACAATTAACACACAAATCAATGATGATAGATATTAGAGACAAAGGGAGTCCTTTTAAAAGTTGTTTGGTTCCTAGCCATAAATTACCATAACTAAATTTATGCAAGTGTAGTAAGCCATAGGAAGTATAGCAAAGAATTTTTGGAGTCACACTTTGCCTTGCCTAAGGAAGAGCCTGTATTAGATTTCCTTGTCTAAATTTTAGAGCTAAAACTCCAAATAAGAAGTCTAATTAGTTCTAAACTTTATGTCACCTCACATGATAGCTTTAGACCTCAAATAAAGTGAAGTAAAATGCTCTAAATCTTTTAGACCTCTAAAATTTAGGAGAAAGGATCTAGACCGGCCCTAAAAGAACTTTGCAACACTTTTAAACTCTTTAATATGTGGAGCCCAAAATATTATTGCCTAAGTTTAATTGGCATCTACATCTACCAACTTGGTTAGACTTGTCTAAGGTGGAGTGTGCCAAAATATGGCTATTAACCAAACACCCTTTTATATATTAATTAATATTTATAAAAAAATATTCTCTATAGATACCGAATAGCTTCATCTTGATAGATAAGCTTATTCATTTTCTTGATAGATAATACTTGGTTAGTATTTTTGTAGAATTTATTGAAGACACAAATTTTAATATTATCCATTATAAACTTAGTCAAACTTGAATACAAATTTTAAATTTTTGAACTACTGCGGTGCATAGATCATATTAATGTCCAAACTGATTTGAAAATTTTGAATTTCACTATCTAAGAAAATAAAATGAATATTTAGGATTCTAAATGACTTCATATAACAAAATTCAACAAAAAAAGTTATAAATCGTATTGATAATGTAGCGTTTTGAAAGTTTTAGTTTAGCTTTGGTCAATTGATAAAAGCTATTAGACTAATTCTATGCTTAAGTATGTGTAGCAAAGGTACTATGGACCTAGTTCAAGCAGAGCCAAGTAGGTGCTCAAGATGATGTTGAGGTCCAAGAGATGGCGATCAAGTGCTCTAATATAGAAAAAGAATAAAGAGTAAAACAAAACCCTATGAGTTCAAGGCAAAAGATATAAAAAGATATTTTATTTTGCCAGCCAAAACGCAATAGAGTGCGATTTAGGATAAATGGTCGTACTATTAAGAGGGGAGCTTAATTAGACGATTCAGTGATCTAGTGCCACTAGGTGTTAGATTACTATGTATTAAATATAGGCCTAGTGAGACTTGGAGAGCAAGTGCAAAAATGTTATGAATAGCATATTTGAAAAGGCTAACTTGGCTCTAACACTTTTGAGAAATTGTTTTGAGAGTTAACCGGCTTGCAAGGACGTGGTGTGGTGCACTTGTTGGTTCTGCACAGAGAGCACCGTTGGTCACTGGTGTTGCACCGGTTCTTACACCGGTTATAGTTAATGCACGTGCAAACACAACCTAGTCTCAGCCTAGCACCGATGTGCACCGGTTGTGCGCACGGTACCAGTATGGTCACCTGTGTGACACTGGTTACGACACTGAGAGGGTGTTTTCATGCTGACGAAGTCATAGTGTGCACCAATGTATAGGCACTCAGAGAGCATGTTTTCGAGCGCTTGAAAGCTAACACGGTCATCACCTGTGTTACAACTGGTGGCACACACCGACCCTATGACAAGCCTTAACGACTAATTTTTGAGCCGTTGGGAGCGCACCGAGGGTCACCAGTGTGGTAACCGGCGCTACGGTTCATGCAACACAGACAACCCAAAAAAGAGTAACGGTTGGATGTTGGCTTGGGATTATAAATAAATGGTGTGGTTAGCCTTGGCCATTCTCTTGGACATAGCGGTTTTTATTATGTATCTAGAAAAGTCGAAAACAATTTATAATTTGAAATGAAGTAATTATATGATGGTGAGATTAATTTTGATAATTGCTAATATATTGATTAGCATTTTGTGTGCACTAGCATGGTAGTTCTATTTAACATATTTTATTTTTAATTAGTGATTATCATAATAAATTTAGTGTTAGTGTATATTTATGAGTATGTAGTTAGAGATTAAATAGTAGATATAATTAGTCAACTATTCTGGTCACATCCTCGGCACATGATTTGGGTGAAACCCTGCCAAGCTTCAATTTGGCTGATGATTATTACATTTTAGCGTCATTTACCTGCTTGGAGGCATCATCGTCGAAGTTCATGTGCCTTGGTGCTGTAGTATCCTTGTCTTGTATCACTTTTTGCCCTTGTGCTAGGTTTTCTTCTTCTTGTTGTTGTTCTTATTCGTGAATATGTCACAGTTGTTCTTATTCGTGAATATGTCACAATCTCACCCTTGTACTAGGTCTGGGTTTTCAAAATTAACAGAACGAATGGATTGTGCCTATTTGCAAAAAAAAAAGAAAACAATGTAGTTGGTTATATCTCGATACTATTGGATTTCTCGTGCCTCATGACGTTAAACAAAAATTGGCCGAGGAGTTCTCCAATCCAGCTAGGCTAGTTTCTGTCTATAACCAAAAATTACTGTCAACAGCACAATCTTCCAGACGTCCATGGAACATGGAAGAAGGCGACGCTGCGGGCGTGCTACGGTTTGCCGTAGCACGCCACAGTGGTTGGCGACTGGGCAAGGGCGAGAAAGATGGGTGTGGCAGAGCGGCGAGGGCAGGAGGTGGGTGGCGTGGCTACTGTTGGCCAAAGCGGCAGGGGAGGGGGCGGAGGTGGGAGAGGAACGACATCAGCGAGGGAGAAGATGAGCGCTGGCGTGCAACTGGGTCGTGCGCTTCCCGACTGTGTGACGGGTCATGTTTTAACTTCGTCCAAAAAAAATCCTGGTCGAGGCTAGTTCTCCAATCCAGCCAGGCTGGTTTAGTCAAAAATTAGTGTCAACAGCAGCAGTATCGGCCAGACGTCCACACACACAACTAGCCAAGCATGCATGAATCGAACCTTTTTTTTTTTTTTTTTAGCAAATTTTCTTATTGCCAGTAAAAGTTATATTATAGCACTCCCTTCGTTGCCAAATGCCAACTAAATTTCCAAATTCCTATCAAATATGTTTTTTGTGTTTCTTTGCTTGCCACTTCTGTTAAAACCTATTAACTTATAGTCGTTGACAGCTGGGCCCCACTTTTTATCTCTGTTATCCATCCGTCTACTGCCTGCCGGCGGCAGGCATGCAGAGCCAAACGCGCCATTGGCGGCGGGAGCCAAACTGAGCGCGCCTTGCGTTGCTAGAGGCGAATCTCAACGCGCTTGTGTGATCGGCAGTCGGCCGCAGGGGAAGCTGCGCCTACGCGCCGCTCCGCAAACGGAGTCGAAGGCCGTGAAGCGCTGGGTCTGGGTGCCGAGCTAGGCATCGCTCTTGGTCTTGGAAACCTGCCGGCGCCGTCGCGGTCGCGTCCAGCTAGCACCACCTACGGCGCGCCAAGCCCCATCCGCAAGGACTCGTGGGCACCTTCAGCGCATTTGATGGATCAGTGACGACTGACGATGCAGCAGCCTTCAGCGCATTTGCCCATGTCCTTATTTCTAGAGGCTTCAGATGGCCAGCGACATGGGAATAGAGGAGGCAAAAGAGGCTTCCATACCACCTAACGGCAACCTGACGCTAACTGCAAGTGACGGAAATGGCAACCAGAGAAATGCAAATTTTATCTGATGGCTGTGAGGGAAATTTGGAAAATTTGATGCCAATGAAGGAAGCGCTATATTTTTTAGTGGCAAATGAAGGAATACCCTCTTTTTGTTTGTTTGTTTGTAGCCAGGCATCGCCAATTTGACAAAATATATAGCACAATATATAAGAGTGATTGTTTACAACACTTTTGAAATAATAATTAAACAGACAAGCACACAACTCACACTATAAAAGAACTGTTTACCACAATAATGTTGAAATAGTTAAACAGACAAGCAGACAACTGGTGTCTATTCCATATCCAAACGATCAGAGGAGATGGAACATGGAACTTGGAGAGTCCAGGTAGCTAGTGTGTCTGGTAGTTATTGGTGCGCTGATGGATGACGGATATACAATCATAAATTCATAATCATAATAGAAAGGAAATCACTCGGTACGTCTGCTGAACAATGGCACGGCCAGCAGCTCGATCAACGCAAGGAGCTCGATCAGGCATCCTGGGGTGGTGGCAGGAAAGGACCAAGATAATACATGAGAAGGAGAACATGTGTGACAAACTCACCACCAGTGCTTAGATGCTCGTAGTGGAAACCACCACCGCAACGAGGTGCGGTGTAGTAAAGCATCTCTGCCCACAGCGCGGCGATGAGGTCCCACCGCTCAGCTTCATTGTTGATGCTGATGAGCTCTTGGGCCACCGCAACTGCACGGGGCAGCACAGGAGACTTGAGAATTCGAGTGGTCCTCTTGAGTTTCTTCATATGACGATGATCATCATCACCATCAGCATCGTCAATATTATCATCAATGTCAGTTGATTCTTCATTCTCGATTTCAATCGTTGAATCTTCCTCTGATTCTTGGTGCCTAACGTTGATTTCACCCATCGAGTTTTCTTGTTGCTTCTTTTTAACTGCTTCAAAAAGCTTAGTGACAGGAGGATCATCCTTGTTTCCAGGATCAACACTTGGGGGCTGTGATAAATCTTTGGCAATTTGACGAAGGGTTGTGTTATGTACAAGCTGGGAGTTGGTAGTAAGGATCACGCCGCACTTGAAGACAAGGTACATGACGTAGTTTGATAGTTGTGTGCTAGTCTCCTTGTGCCTCTTCACTGTATGATGATCTTCAGAATTGGCGCTTCCATCTATGTAGTGGTAGCATATGTCTGTTGCGATGTGCAAGACGAGCACGCTTGTCGGGAAGTCAGCGCTGCTTCTGATGGTCTCCTCTAGTGATTTCATTGTCGTCGCCGTGGCCAAATGATGTGTTGATTGTTGATCGTTCTTCTTGTGGCGGCGATCCATCCACTTCTGAAGTGCTAGCTTGCCACGGCTGCTGGCAATGCTCCATTCTTCCCTTGTACCGGCGACTAACAAAGTGTCAAGGATGAACTCCTTGATGGACGTGCACGTGTTTGCGATGGGCGTGGGTTTTACATCGCAGCCAAAAAATTGACATATGGGATGCATGAGTGCACTATTGATGATGTTGTATTGTCCAAGCTCTTGGGACCACTGTTCCGTGCAGAAGCAAGCCACAGCCGCAATAGGCTTGGCTAGACATGGAAGACGGTAGCTCAAGTGGTGAAAAATGAAGATGGCTGTGGTGGAGACATCTAGGGCTATGGCTCCTACAAGCAGTATGTAGGTTACCGTGATATCAACTCTGCTGCTAGCGTGGAGTTGGCCCCCCTTCTCTGCAGCTCGGAAGAGTGCCGGTGCTATTATTGCGGTGGCTGTTATGGTTGAAGAAACCATGAGGAGGAGGATTGCCAAGAAGGAGATGCGGAAGCAAGTTTTCAAAATGGGAACAGGATCCTCGTCAAAGGATTGAAAGAAAACAAGTCTAGTGTAGAGTCATCGGTAGCAATACTCCAAAAGTGCTCCCACATGCTTGGTGGCTCTGATGAACTACCTTTCTCCATCATCGTAAGTGTCACCCTCATGTTTTCTTCAGCTTTATCTCTGGTTCCGTTGGATATCGAAAGCAACCCCGGCTTGCCTCGCACATGCTGCAGTTGTCCCTCTAGCTTCCTCGTCAAAAGAAAGGTTCCACCGCCTGAGCCGGTCTGTGTCGGCAAGGTAGAGGCAAAGAACACGCTCGGCGTACTTGAGGCACCCACTGGCAAACATGATCACCATGGCAGTCCTGAGCCGGCTGTCCGGCCAAGAAGCTTTAGCCACCACGTACCCAGCAACCCCTGCAGACCGAAAAAACCAAATGCATCAGCGGTCGTGGAGCTTATTCCTGAGTCCTCATTGGCTGCTTTTTGGCATGGACCCCATCTGCATGTGTACTTTCCTCAGACAGTGGACCACCATACATGCACATAGCCGGCTCAATATCCTCGGCTCGTTTACTCCGGCTCGTATGTGGATGGCTGCTCAGCTCGTCAAAATCCATTTAAAATCCTTTCTCTCTCTCTCTCTCCATCTCCATTACCCAAAAGCCAAAGCCTTCTTCTCTCCATTCTACCTCCAGCCGCTCGTCTCTCTCCCTCATATCTGACACTCATCTCTCTCCCTCTCTCCCTCACACTCAGATCTGACACCGTCTCACCTCTCCATCTCATTCTCTCTCTCTCCCCTCTCTCTCCCTCTCTCTATCTAGATGATTTCATGTTTTTTCTTCAAACTTCTGGTCAACTATTTTGCGCTCCTTCATCTCCTCTAGTTTTTTTTTTTCATTTTTGAGTCACTAATAGATGCACTTCTAGGTCATTGTTTTCTTTTTTCAATAATAGATACTGCTCTTTTAATTTTCTTGTTTGATTCGCTGATACCTCAAGATCGAGATGAATTTGTGGTTTTTTAGCTCAAGCTCGAGATGAATTTTTGATTTTTCCAACTCTTTATCGGTATTTGTACGCTTCTTATTTCATCTACCCTAAGATTTGTTATTTTACTTCTTCGAATCACTGGTAGATCCTCTCCATTACTATTTCCTTCTATAATCTAATCTGGCGCTGGAGCTCAACAGATTCATCACAGATCCCCTCTTTTTTACTAATTTTTTATTTATTCATTATGATTTCATTTTACTGTTAATTTTTGTCAGAAATCTGAATCTGAATGAAAAAAGCAACAGTATATTTGTTAGATCTGTGTCCTGCTTCCAGTGTACTGCCTGCGTGACTTTCCCCTTTTTTGTTGGTAGGTTTAGTGCATCTTTTTGCTCGCAGTGTGTTTGAGTTCTTCACATATTTAGTACCTTATAGTTTTAATTAATTTTTATCTGAGCCATTTGTAAATGCCAACGTTCATTTTGTACTGCCACTTTTGTAAACATATATTAAAAAAAGGTCGTATATGTGCTTGTTTTGTCCAATCTGAATGCTGCTTTTGTATTGTAGAAATGTTTATTTCAGATCTAATTAGTTTGTTTATCAGTTATCCAGCGTTTTTGTCAAAAAAAATATCCAACGTGGTATTTTCAATTATTATTAGTGACATAGGTCTATCACTACTGTTATCTTTAAACTATTATTTCTTTAAAGTAGTTCGCACTTTAAGATCTATATATTTTTATGAAATTGTTATACTGCACAAATGTCTAGAATTGTAGCTGATTTAAGTGGCACTTTTAACAGTACATTAGTTCTTCTAGGTTGTAGCTGATTTAAGTGGCACTTTAAGTGACATAAGCATGTTCCTTTTTCATTTTTATTGAAAGTAATTTTTTTTAAAATTTTTCTTAGATTATTTTAATATATTAGTTGCCTTTTTCCTGCTATTGTTTTTTTTTTTAAATCAGCTGGTTCAATAATAGAATTCTCAAGCAAGTTGTTCACTATTATTGGTCATTTTAGAATCTTCTTATGCTCTGATTGCTGTTCATGCTATTTGTTACTTGGAGACAAATTGATGTCCTTCTAGTACAACAAACTAATGGTTCAATTTGAATAAATGCATAATTCCTTAAAAAATGTGTTGGATGCTTTTAATGATGATGGCTATACTAGTGGAGGTTGACCATGTAATACCCCAGGTGTTAGTCATAAGCTAAGCAGCAAATTTGGACCTAAGCAAGATATGTTAAGCGATGATCTTGATCATTATCTCACATCCATCCCCATGTACCTTGACTATTGGAAAAGTATCATGAAAAGTTGGAATCAATAATTCACACGAAATGCCAAGTCCTATGCTTGATTGGATTGCTTGCTTAAGTGAGTGTGAGCGTGTGGAGTCAACCTAGACTTACAACCTTGCTCAAACAACTCTAAATCATCTCTACAACAAAAGTTATGAAGGGTTTATATTCAGAAAATATCAAGAAAATGCACCAATCAGACTCAAAACCTTAGTTTAGAGTTTTATCAAAATGCTGAGTTGACCAACATAAAAGTATAGGTTCTGCTCATAGTCTGAGGTTTGACCTTTAACAAAAGTTGGAGTTTAAGTGATTTGGAAGAAATGTTCTTGAAGGATCCAATCATGATTCAACCTAGAAGTAAGCCAAACAAGAGCTCCAAAATTGAATCTGCTGCAGTTTTCGGGACTTAGAAAATATTCATATTCTAAGTCTGGGATCCCTTGTCTACGGCATTGACGTCGCGCATTCTCGTGATTTTGTTAAGCAACTTGAGATGGTCCAAAAATAAAAGATGAAGCTACTACAAAGAAGAAGAGCGTGCAAGAAATTGGGTTCAATTTGAACAAGTTTGGACTGCGAATTTAAAGACCGAATGTGTCAAGGCTTAACCTTAATCAACATGCTGACCTTTGTCAATTTGGATCCTAATTAACTGCTGATTGTGAGCTCTAATAGCTGGACACCCTTAAGCAATGTTGTAGAGCTATCAAAGAAGAAGATATTTCGTATAGGCATCGGGATCCGAATCCAAACCGAATATGCCGTTTTAGGGCATCCAATGTGCCTACACACCAAGGCGCCAAGTCTTCGACGAAATGCCGCGTGGCACCGCTGCTCTGAGGAATATTTTTTTATTTTTAACACTTTATTCAAAAAAATACAAGCCTAACACAGATCTAAAAGTATTTCAAAAGTTAACCCTTTTTGCCGCGCCACAAGTGATGGCACGGCAAAATACCTATGCCGCGCCATGCATGGCGGCGCGGCAAAAGGTGACAGCGTGGCATAGGAGGGATAGGTGGGTGACATGGCCGGTGACGTGGTAACCTTTTGCCGCGCCATGCATGTTGGCGCGGCACAGGTTTTGCCGCGTCACCGGTGATGGTGCGGAAAAATAAGTTAGAAAAAGGTTATTTTCTTTCTCCTTCACGGTGCATGGCAGGACAGACGAGAGAAGAGACGCAAGGACATGACAAGACCAAGGACATGACAAGACCTTGATGACTCCTTCCATCCATGCAGTAAAAATTGGGAGTACTAATGGCTGTGGTATTGGAACCTGCAACTGAACGTCACGCATCTAGACCGTCGTGCGTATGTGCAATACCATGCATATTTACTATTGATGGATTAATCAGGTTTAATAAATTTGTCTCATTAATCATAGTATTCATATACAATTAGTTTTATTTAGTTTTATAAGTAGCTCATGTTTAGTCCTATATTAATTATTAGTATCCAAACGTCAATGTGTCATAAACAAAACTTTAGTTCTGAACTGAAACCCCCTCTTACCAGTTCTCTAAAAACTAGAGTAGGTAGCTCGATATGTTTCTCTACTTGTGCACGCTTATCCTTTTTTATTGGTTCTTGGTAAAAAAATTATCCAAGGAGCACAAATATATTAAACAAACAAATGCATGTTACACTTCTAAGAGTCATTGTTTATTTGGTCAGGTTTAAATGGGTCTCTCAATACTCCGGTTATCCCAAATAACTATTATTTTTAGTTCTCAAGAAAACTTTGACTAAATGTATTTTGAAAAATATTAATATTTATGATACATGCATGTAAATTAGGAAGACAGAAGGGGAAGAGCAAAATTCAGATGCGAGACACCACCCATGTATATAATATACCAGCAAAAAAAATTATTTAAAATTTTCTATTAGTAATTCTTTTATTGTGAATTCTTTGATGTTGGTAATGTTTATATTGGTGATTAATTTGTTTCTCCACCTTTAGAAAGTTCCAAATGACACTACTAATATTCTAGATATTTTTAGAGAAAAAAATCCAAATATAAGTAATTTATAACAGCGAGCCACTTGCAAATGGCATTTGAAAAATATTAGAAATTTTATGCTGATTTATATGAATTATAAGGAAATGTGTTTCAGGTCATAGAGCCAATGATGTTCTTTATTTAGTTGAGGCGAGCCAGGCGAGTGCATGCAAACAGCGTGGTACTACTATGCAGGGCAGCGTACATGCAAACCATGGGGAGCCTAGGGGCAGGCAGAGGTCAAGCAGCATGTAAACTCCCATCTCCCATCCTGCTATGCATATAGGGTCCGTAGGTGATACATTGCGGAGCTCACTTTGACTTTGCTTGATACTCCGTACATGTGTCTGCTTGTACACCGAATATACTTAGTAGGAGTACTAGTGCTAGTAAAAGTCGGTCATGCATCTGCCCAACTATTAGTATTTACTCCTTCCGTGTGTATCGGCGTGTGATACGTGCCACAAGTTTGATTTAATTTATAAAAAACATACGTGCAATATTTATATCTCTAAATAATTTTATTAAAAAATCAGATCCAAAAATCTTTTCGATGATATTAATTATGATACTAATCGATGATATTTATTATTTATTAAAATTACCGGCAGTTATTTTTTTAGGAAGCGAATCAACACTTATTTAGAGACGGAGGGAGTAGGTTTCGAAACTAAAATTTAACTTAACTAATAGAAAATACGTATACACCAGCACACACACTAGCACTACTCACGCACATATAAATAAATATATCCTATACTTATATTTTTTATGTGCTTGTATTTTGTAAAAAAAATGGAAAATAGAACACGCACACCAGCACACTCACGTACTAGCACTACTGCGCCTGCATGCACGCTGCACCAGCGTACTATGCGCCTGTTTGCATGCACTGCATTGGCTACTCGATGGCCGCATGCTGCCGCTGGGACAGCAGCATTGCACGGCATGGGTCATGCCACAGGAACAGGACAGCTATAGTTGTTGGAGGAAGTAGTAGCTGCTACTATGTAGGTGTAGTACTGTAGCAGCTTTCCGCGCGGATGAGATGGGCGGGCAGACGGACCGCGCGCGGATGATGGTGGCGCGGCAAACGTGCATGGCGCGGCAGAAAGCTGTCATGTTATTGGCCACGTCACCCATCCGCCTTTCCTATACCACGCTGTCACTTTTTGCCGCGCCGCCATGCATGGCACGGCATAGGTATTTTACCGTGCCATCGTTCGCGGCGCGGCAAAAGGGGTTAGTTTTTGAAATACTTTGGAATCGATGTTAGGTTTCGATTTTCTTTCAATAAAAAGTTAAAAATAAAAAATATTCGCTCTGAGCCATGTCGGCCACCATGCCCCTTCCGTGCCTCTACTCGTTTTGGAGCGCCGAGCAGCCCTCAAACGCTCCTCTACTACTTCTCCCACTCACTCCCTCGCTCCCTGCTCGCCCTCCTCGCTCCTCCTCGCCAGAACGTGGACGCCGAGCACCACCACCATGGCCACCCGAGCTCGGCGCCCCTTTGCGTTCGGCCGCTCCGCCTCTGCGACAAAGCCCAGAGCACCCTAGCAAATCGCCTTCCTTCAGCGGTCTCGTCATGGCTCCTTTCCCCCCTCGCTCGGTAGTCGGAGCCGCCCCATCTCCGGGACTGCAGCGAAGTGGTGGCCCGGGCGCATGCGGGCGGCCCCGCCACGGGAAGCCCTTGGCGATCGGGGCTTTGGCGAAGGTGCGATCGGGCGCCACGGACCTCGGCCCGACCTCTTCCCGCCGCCGGCGGCTTGACCCGTGGCCAGGAGCTGCGAGTCCGATGTGCTTCTCTGTTCTAATCTCGTGAAGGGGCTGTTGCGACAATTCGACAAAATCCGAGGGGCCTAGCTGCGAAGCCTATGACTCATATGAATAGTAACGCACGGGTCGCAGTTTCTCCTTTTCTTTTTTTCTTTTATGCATATTTTGGTGAATCTTTAGAAATTCATGGTAATTCGTAGAGAAAAATCGTAAAATAGCAAATAAAGATGTTTTAGAATCCATGAGAGTAGATATATGCAGTGGAGTAATAATATTGCATGTTTTAGTAGAAAGTTTCTACGGTAAAATTAGATCTTTGCTATCTAGGGTTTGAGATTGGGAAATTCATATCTGATGTTGTATGCTCTATTTGATGTGAAATTTTTGTGGTAGGCTTTTAGTGATATGTGTGTGTTGTGATAAAAATTTGAGGTTCATTGGATACAGTTTGGTTGAATTATTGATTTATCTTGGTTAATGTCTAGTAAATAGTTTTAATTAATTTATAATTTAAAACAAAATGTAAAAATGGAAAGTGTGGTTTCACTACCTTTTAATAATGTTTTTGTAACCTTTGAATGCTTAATATAGTCAAGCATTTACTGAAAATGTCAATTTTTAGATTTATCTTGCTCTCACATGATTTCTTTCTCTAGCCATCTGTCTTTTTCATAGAGGTTACTATGCTTATTTAAATGCTATAAAATTTATACAATAGACTATTGGGTATATATGTAAGCTACTGTAATTTTATTAGAATTTATTGTGCACTTCTAATATATGTTCCATATATGTTTCCTAATTAAGCCTAGTTATATAAATAAATGAAAAAAGGGCATCAAGAGAATTTATTTAGGAATGTTAAATATGTTTCCTAGTGTTTATTTAATATACATCAACTGTTGGTAACATTGGTTGTATCCCAATTGATGTTTAAAACATAAATGAAATATTATTTTTCTCTATAATTCAATTTGGAGGCTTTCTCGGACAGTTTTTGAAACTTTAATGATTGCACCTTGTAAATAACGTTTGATGTGAAACTTGTCTATAACAAAGTTGTATATAACTTTTATATCTAGCTCATATTAAATTTTCATAGTAATTGGTCAAATAGTTTATGAGTTATGGCTGTGCAATGTTCAGTTTTAGAAATTATTGCTCTCAGTAATTTCTAGATCAGATTTGAGAACTATGCTTGTTTGACCTTGTTAACTTGGGAATCATGCTAATATTATTAAAGATGAATTGTAGATAATTTTATAAGCTTTCTAAATTGTCTTGTTGCATGTCATTTAGATGTGCATAGCTTCAGCTATGATAAAAACATGCAACTAGTGTGTGCAGTCCCGAAGTTGATAGATTCTAGTTGTTTTCTTTGCATGTGGCTAGGTGTAGCTCATGTCTTTAATGGTGGTTAAGTAAATAAATCTGAGACCTAGGGATATTGGTGTCATATTTGACATGCTTGTTATCTTTATGTTTAGCATGATTGTGAATAGCTTACTTTCTAATGTGCTCATGTCATCTAGTGTAACTTTATACTTGTCTTGCTTACTTTATGTGATGCATCGCTTCTTGCACTTTTATGTGTTCATACATATGCATCGTGACATGACATTTAGGTACGCTAGATGATGAGGGCGTGGTGTGGAAGCTCAACCTAAAGACTGTAACACCCCCGGTGTTACATTAACCTAAACCTGCCATGTCATCATCATCATTACATGAGCATTCATAATTAGAGAACACAAATGCAAACAACCAAAGTGAATTTATTTAATTTTAGGATTGGTTGCACTCTTTTATATCGTATGTGTATGTGAATGCCTTTAAACTTCACTCACATGTTTACTTTTATTAATAAAAACAATCAACTAAAATGAATCTTGATGTTTGCAAGTGCTTGGCTAACCCTAACTCACACATCAAACAAGTTTTCTAAAGTAAATGATGCAAAAGAAAGAATCGAAATTGAATTTGAATCCGAATCCCAAAACCCTAACTCTAGTGGTTAAGGGTTGGATTTGAATTTCAATTTCAATTTCACTTTTGAGGAGCTAACCATAATTAATTTTATAAATAAAAGTTGCCAAACTTTGGTACCATTTCAAAGTATGAAGTTTGTACTTTGAAAGTGTGCCATTGGTGGGGTTTGAAAAGTACCACATCATTATTAATTAATTGCCCAAAGATTCAATTTGAAAATCTTTTCAAAAGAGTGAATTTCAAAGTGTTTTTGCCCCATTTACAATTTCACCTCAAAATATTCAAAATTTGGGAAAACTTCAAAAATACAGTTTGTGCATCTCTTTGAGCTCTACAACTTTGGTATATAAAGTTTTTCAAGTTTTTGAATAGAATTTGAAGTAATTTCAAAAGTTGTTTGAATTGCAAAATGCCCCCTTTTGAGTTTTAAACTCTAATTCAAAAAATTATTTGGTTTCATGAAAAACTTCCTACATGAAAGTTGTAGATAATGAGAAATAGAACAACTTTTATTTTTGGATATTTTCATCTTTTATTCAAAAAATTAAAAGTAATTTTGAAATCCTTAAAATTTAGTTTTTGACCTCTTTTTGAATTTGAAATGCAAATTCAAAATCCATTTAAAATCTGACAAAACTTCTTACATAAAAGTTGTAGAGCATGAAATTTGGAGCAAACTGTATTTTGGGAATTTTTCATCTTTTATTCAAATTTCGGGAGTAATTTGAAAAGGGGAAGGGATGAGTAAAATTTTCTCTGTAGATCAACGAGTGGGGGGGGACACACTGCCTCGCCCATCTTGGGAACCTTCTTTGCCAGCGCCGCCGTGGCCTTCTCGCGCCCTCGCCGTCGATCCCGCGCTGCCGAACATCTGGCCGGGTTCGTGAAGTCACCCGCCACCTCTCCACCTTGTCCATGCTCTATAAAAGCTAGCACCGGCCATCGTCGTCGCCTTTTTCTTGTCTCTGCCATCGCCGCCGAGAGCTCGGTCGCCGGAGAAATTCCCGCACCACCGTCCACTATCATCCAATCCCTCCTGCAACCATCTCCGCCACCTCTTTGCGCGTCGACCGAGCGGTGTTGGGCAGGTTAGAACCGCCGGAGTAATCCTAGCCATCACCTTCTCCTCCAAGCTGCGGCAACGGCGCCGTAGAAGCTCATCTCCACCGCAACCACTAGCCCTGCACTCAGAGCTCACGATCGATCCATCGCGCAGCGTGTTCTGGTGATACGGTGACTCTGCCCATGCCGCTCAGGAGCTTGCTACCCGTCAGCCGGTCGGGCAGCGGCCTTTTCAAACCAGCCGCGCCCGCTGCGTCGAGCAGCTACGGCCGTATCGTGCGTACTCCGATGCCGAGGTAGCCGTATAGTACCTTATCCGAGTTCGCCTCGGTGAGAGGCTTTGTTGGTATAGCTAGTTGCGTCGGGGAAGCTGCCGGCCAATGGCAGCCGCCGCCGTCTCTGGCCGGCCGAGGAGAAAAGAGGAAGGAGGAGCCCGGCCACTGAGACCCCGCGCCGGTGAAAAGAAAGAGAGGAGGCGCGCGTGGGCTCGGAGCGGAGCCGGGAGGCGGGCGGCCGGGCCGGCCTTGTGCGGCGGCTTCCGGGCGCCTGATGAGCCCGCAAAGGAAGGAGATACTTTTTTCTTTTTCCTTTAAAATTTTTCAAATGCAGTTTTCATCTTTTGCCATAAATTCATTTGGGCAGTTAAAAATAAAATAAAAATATGCATGTGATCTCTGTGATGTGCTCTATCCATGAAAAATACTAACCATGTTTTTCCAATAAGTTTTAATTGTATGATAATTTGCTCTTTAAATTAAGAAAGGTAAATTCCATGATTTTTAATAAATAAAATGTAAGTCCAAAAATTATGAAATTTGTTTTGTGTGCTAATCAGATGTTAATGATCTTAATTATGAAGTTTGATCATGTTTTGATTAAGTTTTGTATTATGCTTAATTAATACCTTAATTAATTAATGTTTAATTAGATAATTCTTTGATTAATTAGGATTTAGTTAATCCCCAATTAGCAAGTTAATTAGCGGCTTTCAACAACTGTAAAAATGGTTAATAAATTAGTAATCACCATTAATCTTTGTTAGTGTTGCTTGATTTTGGGATTGCGTGATGACCCTAGGTCATTAACCCTAATGACCTTCGGCATTTCCCGTTGATTGCGTATCGTTAATCCGTCGTCGTCGACGCTAGTTATACCTTCTTAGTGCAACTATACCGTGAAGGAAAGTTGTACTCAAGATAGGTTAACAATCGTTGCATCATTATCGCATGCTCCTTTTATATTTTGCATTGTGATCATGTATCTCAATCGTGTAATTTGTCTTGCCCCGAAGAAGGTGTTCGGGCGTGAGGAGATTGGTCCTGATCTCGACAGTACCATCGATAAACCTAATTTCGTCGAGCCCCAAGGTAAGCCCCGGATGCATCTAAACCCGTCCTTGTATTTCGAAAGTTTTTATGATTTCATGTGATGATATAATGCATTAGGTGTAGGAGTTGTGTGTTATCCTACTTTGATGCATTTACCGTACCTTGTTACATTACCCTGTACACCTGTTTTGATTTCGAAATGCTTAGTATACGCTTCGCTCTGCTGATAGCATAGGCTTTATAAATAAAATGTTTTTAAAGTATGATAACCATATCCCCGTGAGGGCATTTATGAAAACCTGATGTTGCTTGTTGTTTATCCTTGTTCCGACGGGGTCAATGATATACAACAAGAACATGATGATGAGTAACTCGAGACGTCGGTGGAGTGACTTGCATCAGGAAGGGCTAGTGCCCTGGTGTAGTGTCGTCCACTTGTGTCGGTTAAGGACCGTCCGTTGCCTTGGCCCTGGGATCATGAGGTTATTGGATAGTACTAGTCGCATGCTAATGGCGGTAAGCTCCCTTGTACTATCTTTGACGAGAACGGATACCGGGACGAGAGTAGCGTGTACCCATCCTACGGGGCCACCGTGGAAGGGGACCGCGGCGTAGGGAGATGGTGTACTGTACCTCGTAGCTAGGACCCGTTCTAGTAAGGAGAAATGTAAGTGTGAGTTGATGTATGTGAGATGTTTGGTCCTGCATACATCGTGTGGCTAGGAAGCCCCAGCTGGGTATATAAGCGATTCGAATCGTCGTTGCTCCACGATATGGGAGACTTGATCCAAGCACCAGCATCGTAGTAATAATGGAAGTTGATGATGGAAAGTTTTGAATCCGATATATGGTTGATAAGTGATTGATGTAGTAAAGTAAGGATTGGCTTAGTCTCTTTTTGCAAAGGTGTCATTTGATCTTGCTAAAGCCTTACCTTGATTCCTATTAGCCAGCATTCCTGAGTCTTCTCCCCAATTTTCGGTCGGGTAAGTCTTGCGGAGTACTTTTTGTACTCAGGGTTTGTTTAACCCCTGTTGTAGGTGAACCGCGTGAGCAAGTGTGCCACGGCCCTTGTTGCATGACGGTGATCGAGGAAGTGTCTGACGAGGACTAGGTTGATTTGGCCCCGAGGCAGGGCACTTTTTGTTGGGTGATTGTAATAAAGTTAAGTAATGATACTTCGCCGTATTGTAATAATGCTACTCAGGGGTTTGTATAATTTTGACAAAAGTTTTGTAAATTAAGTTATTGTAAGTCTTCCGCTACTCACGGTATTTTGTTTGAAAACCTGTTGTAATCTTGTGATGTCTCTCGTAAGTATCGATCTGGAAGAATCGTGGTTTATCGGGGATCCACCCGACGGAACATTCTAGGTTATGTGGTACAC
>JADLZL010004331.1:0-50035 GCA_015844335.1 Chrysopogon serrulatus
CCTAACAATTAGGCCCAAGAAGCGAAACTAGGCCACCGCAGTAACAAAACCACGGCCTGCCAGGCCCAGCGCACTACACACTAACACCCCGAGCCCACATTGCGGGGACTTCAAGCAAACGCTAACTTTCCCGCCGTCAGAAAGCCTCCTTCATCAAGGCCTGGACGAGTTCCTGTTTTCCACCTCACCCAGAACCACCCGTGAGGCCTCGGGACAGGCGTCCCGCTTTCAACTTCGCCCGAGCCTCTCGGCGGAGGCCTCGGGATCCGTCCCTTCCCGTCCCGACCAGGCCCTCCTGCTTGGGCCCGGGCCCGTTGGTGCCCTCCGCCTCGCCCAGGCCTCCCTCTTGAGGAGGCTCGGGCCGGGGCACTAACACTCCGCGCCGCCCGAGGCCTCCCTGCAAGCGGCCTCGGACAGTTCCGCCTTCCGTCCCGCCCGAGCCCCCGCGCTGGGCCTCGGACGACACGCGCCGCATCACCTGGTCAAGACTGACCACTGACTTGGCGTATATCTACGCCCGCCTTCCCGGTGACTGTCAGGCTGACGCTGGCCCACAGCGTGGAGATGGGAGGCCGTCCCGTCACCACTCTGCACCTCTGCGCCCGCTCTCACGGCTACGCAATCCCTACAGTAGCGGCCAGGAGGCTACCCACTGTAGGGCGTCATAAACTAACCCCTGTAACAGGTCCCATCACGGTCCATCCCCAGACATGCATCCCGGGCGAGGGCAGCCACCCCCTGTCTGGCGGCGGGTCTTGATTGCCCCGGCCCCACTGCGCACGGAGGCTTCCAGAGCCGGGGCAGACGGAGATGGCCCCGTGCGCTGTATCTCTACATCGACCCGCCGTGCTCACGACAAACGGCCCTCGTTTCGGGACGGGGAGTGAGCCAAAGCTACAGCAGGCTACGGTACCTGGGCACGCTCATCGCGGCGCCCACGCCCGACCCCTGCGAGAGGCAGGCGTCCCTCCTTCGCCAAGAGCGAGGGCCGACTCTCCGGGACGGCGCCCGCCATCGGCAGTGCGGCGCCGTGCAAGACAAAACCGCGCCCTCACCGGGGCCTCTAAGACAAGGAGAGAGGAGCCCCCTAGGCCTCAGGGCAGATGATGGCGGCGCCCACCACCGTCTTTCCTATTCAAACACTGTCAGATTAAAGCTCAATCCCCCCCCTTCCGGCTATAAAAAGGGGGGACATCAACCTTCCGGGGACGAAATCCAAATCTTAAGCAAGTCAAGCAATCTCCTTGGCAAACAAACACACACACTCACTCATCTCACACCGAGACTTGGGACAGCTCCTCTCTCTCCACTTGCTTGTACACCCTACCCACAGCACCTTGGTGCGGGGATAATACAAACCTTCTGTGTCCTTCTTGCACACCATCCGAGGGGTTGGGAGCACGCACGCGTAAAATTTACTCGTTGGTACTAGGACCACTAGTTTTAGCAAGCGCCAGGTAGGGGTTTGTGCGTGCTTTTCGCTTTCCTTCCCGCCAAAACTCTGGAATGGCCAGCAACGACATTTCGGGGCGGATTCCCAGCCCTAACTCCACTCCCTCCGGCCCGGCTGGAGCAGGGGACCATGATCCGGTTTGGTGAGCTCGAGTTCATGTCAACTGGAGTCGATGCGACATGGAACTTCTCCGGAGCCAGGGGACCTCTGACCCGGCTCCGGTGAACCTTTGCCCGACCCATCGCAGGAGGCGCCGTGGCGCAGCGTTCCCGCCAAGCGGCCGGACCCACCACGACGCCCGGCAGTGCGGAGGAGGAGGACCTTGCGGCGTTGTGGCTGGGCGGCTTGCGCCGCCCATGCATCGCCACCACGCCCAGACCATTTGGCCTGGTCAGCGCTGCTGCCACGTGCGCAACGTACGTCTCCACCGTCATGGGAGCGGAGGAGGCGTCCGCGCCCGTCAGCCCAGCTCCCGGAGAGCGCCTCGGCGGACATCCCCGGCGGATCCATCCACGCCTATGAGGAGTACCTGGTTAGGCGGGGAGGCAAGCGGCGCCATGGCGGCGCTACATCCCACCCGATCCGGCGCTACTCGGGGACCGCGGGCAGGGGGGTTCCTTCGGAGCATGCCTTCGCTTTCGGCTACCCGGCTCTTACTCCCGGACGACGTGTACGATCAGAGCTCGTGAATGCTTTCACGTGGAGATCGGTGAGCTGGCGTGGGCGGCAGCGGCAGCGACGGCGGCGACCAGGGCCGTGATCCCGGGCCGCGCAGGAGGCGACTCCGGCGGGCGCCCCTGAGGACCTAACACATCCCGGCCTCGGGCCAGGGGCCACAAACTCCGGCACATGCGGGCCCTCGGCGCCGGCGAGCCTACCGGCTACCCCTCCAGGGCCACGGCGTCCCGCTATCGAGCGGATTCGGGAGCTTAGGGGACAGGCTCGAAACGCGACAAATGCGCCTGTTACGGCGGAGATAAGCGTCTGAGCATGCCCACGCGCGGCACGCAATCCTGCCCGCCCAGCGCTCGTCAACGCAGCGGCGTGGCGTCAACAGAAGGATCGTCAACAGCGAGGGTGGAAGCGTCCGTCTTCCACGCGCCAAGTCATAACGTCGCGGTGGCTGCCCTCACCGTCCGGTCGATGCGGAACCATCGACCCGGCAGTTCGAATGATCTGCGGGGTATCTCGAGACCAGCTGTCAGCAAGGCTGGCTCGGCCTTCCGGCATCCGGACAGGGAAGGGGAGGGGCGAAGAACGCGCGCCGACACGGCGAAGCTCGTCCATCTTGACCCGTCGGAAAGCCCGATCAGCGGCGTCGCCGGGACGACCAGCGGCAGCTTGCTCGGCGATGGCAGCGCCGCGCCGCGTCATCAACAACGCCACAAGGAGGCCGGGCGGGCGGATACGGCCGCCAGGCGCGCGAGAGGCGGGGAGGCGCGATGGACGGGACGGCGATGCCGATCCTCGGGAGCGCGCCTTCCAGCCGGGAGATCCGCGGCATGCGATTCCCCTTCGGTTTCCGACAACCGGCCAATCTTGCCAAATACTCGGGAGAAACGAACCCGAGGTTTGGCTCAACGATACCGCCTGGCATGCCCGGCTTGGCGGCAGCGGGGCGATGGCCCGACATCATCCGCAACCTTCCGCTGCACTTGGGTGATTCGGCACGCGCTTAGCTGGAACTTCTTCCCGCCGCACAATCCGCGACTGGTCCGAGCTAGTCGGTTTTGTGGGAAATTTCGAGGGCACATCGTGCGCCCGGGGGGTCGATGGGATCTCGGTTGCCGCCCGAGGCCGACAGGCGCTACGTGACTTCATCAGGCGCTTCTCGAAAGTGCACGGAGCTGCCCAACGTGGCCGGCACTGCCATCATCAGTGCATTCCTTGGCAGCCGCGACCTGCAGGAAGCTCGTCCACGAGTTGGGCCGGAAGATGCCGACCACCGCCAGCAATTTGTTGAGGTGGCGACTAACTTCGCCGCCTCCGGCGAGGCGGTAGGGCGATTTTCCGCGACGTCGGCGGCAAAGGAAGCGGAAGGAGGACAATGCGAGGGGTGAGGCAACCCGCGGCCCCTTAAAAAACAAGAAGAACAAGCACAAAGGGAAAAAGGGCAAGAAAGAGGTGGACTCCGAGGACGATATCGTTGCCACGGCCGAACGCAACCCCCCGAGGCCCCCGGGCCGGGGCCTTCGACGACATGCTCAAAGGCCCTGCCCTTTCCACAAATTCCCCGTCAAGCACACTGGGGAGCGCGATTTGGCTTGTCGCTTCTATCGGCTTCCCCACCTGAGGACAAGAAGAAGAAGGAGGGGAAAACAAAGGAAAGGAGTTCCCCGAGGTCCATGACGTTTTCATGGTCATCTGGGACTGCCAGCGAATCTCACCCCGCGCCAAATCAAAGCGAGGCGCCGAGAGATATTCTCGGTGCACCGCCACCCCGCAAAGTACCTGCCGTGGTCCGCCGACACCATCACCTTCAGCATCGACGACCACCCGCCCTACGTGCCAAGGCCAGGGCGATAATCCTTCATTGGTCGAGCCCCATTGTCGGGTAACGTGCGGCTCTACCAAGGTGCTGATGGATGGCGGAAGTGCCCTTAACATCCTCTACTCGAAACCCTCGCCTTGTCGGGGATAGAGCGCTCACAGCTTCGGCCCAGTAGCTCTCCCTTTCAGGGCGTAGTGCCGGGTAGACGCGCGCCTGGCCCCTCGGGCTGATCGACCTCCTGGTCTGCTTTGGGACGCCATCGAACTTTCGCAAGGAGGTCATCACCTTCGGCGTGGTTGACTTTCGAGGAACCTATCACGGAATCCTCGGACGACCCGCGTATGGGTTCATGGCGATCCCTAAACTACACTTACCTTCTCCCTCAAGATGCCGGGCCCTAATGGCGTCATCACCGTTGCCTCCTCCTACGAACACGCTGCTCAACTGCGGCGTCAGGCGGCCGAGCACGCTGAGGCTGGGCGATCTCCGAGGCCCTCGACACCAAGCGCCACGCCGGGCGCGATTCGAGCCATCCGACGGAGCGAAGGAGGTCCCGCTGGACCCCGCCTCTCCATCTCGCAAGGCGGTGAAGATCTGCGCCTCCCTCGACCCGAAATAGGAAGTTGTGCTCGTCGACTTCCTCACATGCAAACGTCGACATCTTTGCGTGGAGCCCTCGGACATGCCGAGGGCATTCCGAGGGAAGTCGCCCGAGCACTCTTGACATCCGGGCCGGGTCCAAGCCAGTGAAACAAGCGTCTGCGCCGATTTGACGAGGAGAAGCGCAGGCCATTGGCGAGGAGGTGAACAAGCTTTTGGCGGCCGGGTTCATCAAGGGAGGTGTTCCACCCTCGAGTGGTTATCTAACCCTGTACTGGTTAGGAAAAGAGTGGGAAATGGAGGATGTGTGTAGATTACATTAATCTAAATAAAGCATGTCGAAAGTCCCTTTTCCCTTACCACGTATCGATCGGATAGTCGACTCCACTTCGGGGTGTGAGTCTTATCCTTCCTTGACGCCTATTCCGGCTACCACCAAATCAAGATGGAGTCCGACCAGCTCGCGACTTCCTTCATCACCCCTTTCGGTATGTACTGCTGCGTGGCGATGCCCTTCCGGGCTCCGGGAACGCTGGGGCCACGTATCAGCGGTGCATGCTGGACGTTTCGGAGACCACATCAGCGAAAACCATAGAAGCCTACGTCGACGACATCGTGGTCAAGACCAAGGAGGCCGACAACCTCATCTCTCTGACCTTTTAGGTCGCATTTCCAGTCTCAAGGCCAAAGGCGTCAAGCTCAACCCCCGAAGTGCGTCTTCGGGGTCCCCGAGGCATGCTCCTCCGGGTTCATCGTCTCAAGCGCGGCATCGGCCCAACCCGGAGAAGGTAACTGCGCAGAACGAGCATGGGGCCGATCGAGGACCTGAAGGTGTGCAGCGAAGTCATGTGGGCTGTGCGGCGTCTCTAAGCCGCTTCATCTCACGGGCTCGGCGAAAGGGCCTGCCCCTCTATCGCCTCCTAAGAAAGTCCGAGCGCTTCTCCTGGACCTCCGAGGCCCAGGAGGCCCTCGACAAGCTCAAAGCCGCCCTCACCAGGGCCCCGATCCTCGTCCCGCCAGCCGAAGGGGAGCCCCTCCTCCTGTACGTTGCTGCGACAACGCAGGTAGTCAGTGCGGCCATCGTCGTCGAGCGGCAGGAGGAGGGCCACACCCTGCCGGTCCAGAGGCCAGTTTACTTCATCAGCGAGGTGTTGTCCGAGACCAAGATCCGCTACCCGCAGATCCAAAAACTGCTCTACGCGGTGGTTCTGACCCGGCGTAAGCTCGACAGAGCCTGCGACGCTCACCCCGTGACGGTGGTCTCCTCCTTCCCGTTGGGGGAGATCCTCCAAAATCGGGAAGTCTCAGGGCGGGTCGCCAAGTGGTCCGTTGAGCTCATGGGGGAAACCCTCTCCTACGCGCCAAGGAAGGCTATCAAGTCTCAAGTCTTGGCTGACTTCATCGCCGAGTGGACCGATACTCAGTTACCGCCGCCCCGGCTCCAGGTGGAGTGCTGGTTGATGTACTTCGACGGGTCCCTGATGAAGACTGGAGCCGGCGCTGGTCTCCTCTTTGTCTCCCCCCTCGGGGTGCACATCCGACACGTAATTCGCCTCCACTTCCCGGCGTCAAACAACATGGCGAGTACGAGGGCCTACTCAAGCGGGTTGAAGATCGCCATCGAACTCGGCATCAAGCGCCTTGATGTCCGAGGGACTCGCAACTTGTCATCGACCGGTCATGAAGGGCTCAAGCCGCCACGACCCCAAGATGGACGCATACTGCAAGGCGGTGCGCGCCACGGAAGACAAGTTCGAGGGCCTTGAGCTCAACCACGTCGTCCGCCGGGCAACGAGGCTGCCGACGAGCTCGCCAAGATTGCCGCTGGAAGAGCCCCGGTTCCCCCGATGTCTTCACAAAGGACCTCATGGCGGCCCCCTCCATCACACTCGGCAAACAGTGAGGAGGCCACGGAGAATCCTCGACCCCCCCCGGGGGCTGGGGGGAGATGTCCAAGGTCCCTCTACAACCGAGGCCCTCGAACTCCGAGGCGTCCTCGGCATCAAACCCCAAGGTCATGGAGATCGACGGGGAGGATCCGGAAGCCGACCTAAGCCGGACTGGAGAAAGCCATACCTCGATTGGATCGTTCGGGAACCCTCCCCGAGGATTTCAATCAGGCGGACGCATCGCGAGAAGAGCAAAGTCGCCGTCGTCATCGAGGACGACCTCTACAAGCGGAGCCCCCCGGGGTCCTGCAGCGGTGCGTCACGGTCGAGGATGGCCTTGCCCTGGTTCGCAAAATCCACGCCGGGTGTGTGGCCACCACGCCGCTCCCCGCTCCCGTCGGCAGCGCTTTCCGGCAGGGATTCTACTGGCCAACCATCATGGCCGATGACGCCACCACCGGTAGTGCGCACACTGCGAGGGTGCCAGTACTACGCTCGTCAGACGCACCTACCGGCTCAGCACCCAGACCATCCCGATCACATGGCCCTTCGCCGTGTGGGGGTTTGAACTTAGTAGGACCTCTCTCAAGAAAGCGCCGGGGGCTTCATCCATTTGCTTGTCGCCATCGACAAGTTCTCCAACCTGGATCGAGGCGCCCCCGTCACCAACATTCGATCCGAGCAGGCGGTGCTCTTCTTCACCGACATCATCCACCGCTTTGGAGTCCCGAACTCTATCATCACCGACCACGGCACCCAGTTCACGGGGGCGAAGTTTAGAAACTTCTGCGACAACCACCAGATACGCATTGTGCGGTCCCTGTCAAGCACCCACAAAGCGAGGGCGGGTGGAGCGGGCCAACGGGATGATACTGCAAGGGCTCAAGCCTCGGATCTTCAACAAGCTCGACAAGTTCGGCAAAAGGTGGCTCGAGGAGCTCCCCTCGGTCCTCTGGAGCCTCAGGACGACAACGAGCCGAGCCACGGGGTTCACGCCTTTCTTCCTGGTATACGGCTCCGAGGCCGTCCTCCCCACTGACTTGGAATTTGGCTCTCCGAGGCTCAAGTCCTATGAGGAGTGGCGCAACCGGTGGGCTCGGGAGAACTCGCTGGATATGCTTGACGAGGCCAGGGACGCTGCCCTCCTACACTCGGCAAGATACCAGCAGTCCCTCCGACGCTACCACGACCGACGGGTCCGAGCCAGAGACCTCAAGGAAGGCGATCTGGTGCTCCGTCTCCGCCAAGACAACAGGGGACGCCACAAGCTCACGCCGCCTTGGGAAGGACCATTCATCGTCGCCGAAGTCCTCAAGCCGGGCACGTACAAGCTCGCCAATGAGGACGGAGAAGTCCTCAACAACGCTTGGAACATTCAACAGCTACGTCGCTTCTACCCTTAAGTTTCCAAGTTCCTACTTATAGTTGTACTCCATATTTCTCAAAGAAGAATGAAAAACACTTTTACAATTTTCTGCAAATAAGAAACATGTCCGAGGCCCTCGGGGGCTGAGGACCTTAACTACACTTACACCGCCTCAGAGGCCTGGCTGGGACTTCGCTTGACCCATCAAAGTCGAGCCTCCCTCGGGGGGGCTAGACAGGGGAACTCCCTCTGAAGGCACTCTGCAAGCGCCGTTGGGCCCCCTGTGTTCCTGCGATGGCCCTAATCTAAGTACGAGGCGAGAATCAAAGGCACGAAAAGTAAAAGCAAAAACGAAAACAAATCATAAGGCCTCGTTGGGCCACGGTACTTGTCAACCAGACACAATAACAAAAAGCTAATTAAGTTTTTTTACATGGGCCTTCGGCCCAACATGCGACTTCACTGGGGGCGTCCGGCCCCTTCCCCGGGCGGCGACATCCATGGCGTCGGTGGCGTCGGCTCCTTCGGCGGCGTTAGGGAGGATCGCCGTCTGGAAGTGCCCGACCAGCCGCAGTCGTGGCCCCTTCAGCCGGCCCGACTCGTCGAACACCTCCCTCTCGCGACCCTCCCTCGTCCTCGGCGACGGCGAGCCCCTCGGAAACTTTGGGGAGGTCGAGGTCGTAGTGGGAGAGGGTCATCGCCAAGGTGTGCGACACGCCCGGTCGAGCGGACTGAAGAGGCGGCGTGGACGCGCGCGCTTCCACCCGTGCAGGCAACGCCTCCAGACAGCCCAGTGGACTGCTGCCGGCGGACTCGCCGGCCTCGTGCCTGTGCAAACGGCTCCGACCTTCTCCTTCAGGGCCTCGAGCTCGCCCTGCGCCCGAGGTAGGCCGTCTACTGCACTGAGGTCCGCCGCTTGCTCCGACGACTTCTCCTCAGCTCTGCATCCGCGGGGGTCAGCCTTGGGCTGGAATGCAAGGATGCGACTGCCAAAAAAAAAAAAAACGACAAAGACACCTTCCGTCCGCACCACCTCCTCCGCCAGCTGCGCCTGGAGCTGGATGGCCTCATTCAGCGCTTGCCCAAGCTCGGCCCGCACCATGGTGACGTCGTCGACAAAACTGGTGATCGGTGTCCATATTCACCAGGTTCTCTGTCAAGGTCCCGATGGTGCGGAGGCTCGGCAACGCCGTCCTCATCGGCCTCTCCTTCTCCGGCGCGGAGCTGTCGAGCTCCTCGTTCCGAGCAGCCAGCTCGGTGCAGCTGGTTTGCCTCCTGTCGTTGGAGATGGGCGCCTCGTCGAGGCCGGACCTGAACCGGAGAAACTCTGATTTCTCGGGGGCGCCACCGCCAGTCCTACAACGTCGGGGCCAACGGATTAGCCGCCTTTGGGCACTCATGCCAAGGTTAGGCTTCAACCACAAATGATTGTATTACCTTCAACAGGTCGGGGAGGTCCCTGGAGAAGATCGGCGAGAGCAGGCCAAGCAGGTTCTTGGCCGACTTCATGCTCTATCGCTGCTCCCACGGGTCGAGCTCCAAGGCGTCGTCCAGCACGTAGACTGGCCGGTCCCTCCGGGTCCCGGCAGTCCGACCCGACAATGTCGCGGCGGCACGTTCTGGTGGAGGACCCTCGGCGGGCGCCCGCGGTCGACGACCCCATGCGGTTGCCGCTTTGAGGAGGTAGCATCGCGGCGACCACCCTCTTTCCCAGCGGGGCGGTCTCCTCTAAGGAGGGATCTCCACCACCTCCTGCGTCGCGTCGCGGCTTAGGGGCGGAACGGGCGCTCGCCCCTCCATTTCCCGTCTTGGTGGCCGTCGGGGCAGGCGCCATCACGGCTTCGCGGCAGGCGCCGTCCACAACCTCCACAGCAGGCACCGCCAAGGCCTCCGCGCCGCGCGAGCCTCCGTCGAGGGCGAAGGATGGCTCCCTGGCCGAGAGGCGCCTCGATCACCGCTTCCTCGGACGCCGCCAGTACCACCGCCCCGGGGGGCAACGGTGGCGCCCGCTGTACTGGCCTGTAGCCTCAGCTGCGCTGCTTGCTTTGCTGAGCGGGAGCGGGGCCGAGGCCGTCTTGCGCTTTTTGCTGCGGTAGCAAGAGAGTGGGGTCTTCAAAAGAAAAAGAAGAGCGGCGGCAGGACTAAAGGACAAACACCTACCTGGCGACCGGCGGTTGCAGAGCAATCCGGCTCACTGGGCCGTGCTCGCTTCAGGGCTCGGATCCCCGAGGTGTCCTCGGCCGTAGCGACTCAGGGTCACGCAGACACAGGCGCTGGCCACCGGCGCCGCCGCCTCTTCGGCCCGGGCTGCGCCTCACCCTCGGCGGTCCTCCCCCCGCCTCGTTCCGAGGAGGCGGGACCCAGTCGCCTCCGGCGGGGCTGGGCGGCATAGGATGACTCGGGAGGGCCTCGCTCCTCCCGACGGAGTCACGTCTCCGGCCGCCTCGGCTGAAGCCTCGGCGGAGTGAGGGGCGGGGGCAGTGTCCCTTCAACGGCCCACGGCGCCCACTCCCCTTTCTTCACGGGGGCGATGCGGCCAAGCCAAGCCAAAGCTGTAGTCCCTCCTCCTCGTCATCCTCATCATCGTCGCCGACGCGGGTGGTGTCGGGGGCGTCGGCTCCCGAGGAGCCCCTCGTCCTGCTGGCGCCTCCGCTTCTCGGGCGCGCTTCTCGCCCCTCCTTGCGGATGTTCCGGTCCTTCTTCTTCTCCTTCCTCTGCTCCGCCGCGATGGCCTTGTTAGCCTCCTTCACCGCGGAGACGGGAGGCTTCGATGCTCTCAACTTCCCGGCCAGTCCCTGCGAGGAAAAGAACAAGGTGAGGTTAAAGGGGGAGATGCGGGCATCAACGATACAAGCACAATCAAAGGAACTCACCACGGAGATGGCATCCGGGTGGGGACGCATCGCGACCTTGTAGAGGAGGGAAGGGTCGGTCACCACCGCCGCCTCCTTCGTCCGCTCGACAACCTCGTCGAACTCGAGGTCGACGGACGACATCCTTGTCCCAGCCCAGGGGCTCCTTTCCTGCATGTCGAACAGGAAAAGCCGCCTCGACATGAGGGGCAGGACTCGCCGTTGGTGGAAGGCGGCGATGACGACCGACGCATCCAACCCTTTCTGGGTCAGCATCTTCAAGGCCCGGAACACCTTCTTCAGCGGAGTGGTCTTCTCCTCGATGATCTCCTCCCTCCACCTTGCGGGCTCCGCCTCAAACACCTTCCCAGTGAAAGCGGGCAGGTGACGGAAGTCGTTCCGGAGATAGAACCACTTCGCGCGCCAGCCGCGGTTGGAGGAAGCGAGCCTCGTCGGGATGTAGGAATCCGGTGGCGATTCCGCAACTGCAGTATGCAGCTCCCGGACGGACGGGCATCCTCTTTCCCCACCGGCGCCCTTGAAGTAGAGGGGCGCCCTCAAGAAATAGAGCCGAGATCCCAGTGGGGCTCGACTGAGGTATCCCTCGCACAAGGCGCTTAACACCGCCAGGCTTGCGTGATGGAGTTGGGGTTGAGGTTCTGCAGCTCCAGGCCGTAGTACTCGAGGATGGCCCTCAAGAACCGGCCCACCGGCATCCCGAACCCGTTCTCATGGAACGTCGTGAAGCTCACGACGTACCCGGAGGCAGTGCGGGGAGACGATGGTCGGCCGGCGGAACAATCCACTCCGGCGAGGCCTGGTCGGCGCAGGGGCGGAGAAGCCCCTTCCACGAGCGCCGTCAGCTCCGGCAGCGTCACGGGGCTCGTTTCCCACTCCTCGCCGACGATCTCGGGCCTCGGCGCCATGGCGACGGTGGGCTAGGGGCAGATGCAGGTGGTTTCTCTCTTCTCGCTCCCGTTCCCTTCGGCGTGGATGCAGATGGCGGCGGAGGAAAGAAGCGAGCGCAAAAGTGAGTGAAGGCGGAAAGAAAACCAGACGGCCGCCCCACACAGGTATTTATACTCAGAAACCCCGGTCGGTTCACCTACCCACATTTAATGCGATCGCGCCCGAGATTTCCCACTTTCAGTACTGCGTCGCCTGCGGAGACCAGGCCCGCACGGCGGCCACAGCCACACGGCCGACGGCCCCTCACGCACGATGCAGAGTTTTTTCCACATAAAATCCCGGCACCGGAACCCGGGGACTGGCGCGGCGCGGCTCGGTGGCAGCCGCGGCGCGCATCATCCCTTGTGGGACCCGCAAGCAGCGGCGCCGGCAAGCTGCCCACGGCGGAGAAAAGGGGGCCGCCACCGCTCGCGCGGCACATCCGCGCTGGCCACCTGAAAAAGGCGCGCCCACGTCCCCACAGCGGGGTGTTCACCAAGCGCCTCCTTCCCTTGGAAGAGGCGGGGCGGCGGCCCATTGCGGTCGAGTGCAGCTGGCCCATCTCGGGGTTCGACAGCTCCCTCAGGACAGCAGAGTGAGGGGCAGCTCGGACGGCCTCATGCACAACATAGCCCTGCGCGGCAGAGCCGTCATAACAACATCCGAGGCCAGCTGGCGCCTGAGAAAGGGGATCCCGCGTGGGAGAGCACCGAGCCCTCGGGACCCGGCGGACGGGACCCGAGCCCCGCCTCAGGGACACTGTGCAGGCTCTTATGGAACGCGCCTCCGGGCCCAGCCAACCCCTAACGAGCAGGGCACAGGCGTTTCACTTGGATCCTCCCGTTAACGGCTCACGGATCTAATTGCGTGTGACACTCGTCACCGACGGCGCGACAAAATCCACCCTCCTCCCTGCGGAAGGGATGCGCGAGGCGTTCACGAAGTTAACGGCCAAGTACCTCGCGGCCGCCCCACGCCCGAACGGGGCTCGGGCTACCCTGGAGCAGCGGCCGGAGTGGGGAAACATCATCTAACCACGCGTCGTGCCCCCCGGACGAGCCGACGGGCCCGGGGACCAAAATAAGGGCCCTCCTAACAATTAGGCCCAAGAAACGCGAAACTAGGCCACACAACAAAACACGGCCTGCCAAGGCCCAGCGCCTACACACTAACACCCCCCCGAGCCCACATTGCGGGGACTTCAAGCAAACGCTAACTTTCCGCCCGTCCAAGCCTCCTTCATCAAGGCCTCGGACGAGTTCTATTTTTCCGCCTCGCCCGAGCCTCCCGTAGGGCCTGACGTGGGGGTCCGCTCAACTTCGCCCGAGCCTCTCAGCAGAGGCCTCGGGCGGCGGCCCTCCGTCCCGACCGGCCCTCCCCGCTGAGGCCCCGGGCCGGCACTAACGCTCCGCCTCGCCCGAGGCCTCCTGCTGAGGGGCTCGGGGCGGGCATAACACTCCGCCTCGCCCGGGGCCTCCCCCGGCAGCCGCCTCGGACGAGTTCCCGCCCCTTCGTCCCACCGAGCCCCCGCGCTAAGGCTCGGACGACACGCGCCGCATCACTGGTCAAAGACGAATTAATCGACTTGACGTATATCTACCGCCCGCCTTCCCACGGTGACTGTCAGGTGACGCTAGCCCTCGGCAGGGATGGATCCCGTCACCACTACTGCACCTCTGCGCCCGGCTGCGCCACGCCAATCCCTCTGATGGCGGCCAGGCCTTGTAGGGCGTCATGATAACTAACCCCAGAACAGGTCCCATCACGGGAAGTCCAAATACCTGAGCATGCCGCATCGGGCAGGAGCCGCGGCGCCCCCACGTACGGCGGCGGGTCGCTCCGGTGCCCGCCCGCTGCGCACCCAAGGCTTCCAGAGCCGGGGCAGGCGGAGATGGCCCCGTACGCTGCTATCTCTACATCGGCCACGCCGTACCCGACAACGACGCCGCGGCCCTCAGGAGCCCGGACCGGGAGTGAGCCAAAGCTACAAAGAAGCCACGGTACTGGGCACGCTCATCATGACGCCCACGCCGACCCCTCGCAGGAGGCGGACGCCCCTCCTTCGCCAAGAACGAGGAGCCGACTCCACGGGATCTGCCGCCCGCCATCGACAAGGCGGGCGCCAGCAGAAAAAAAAACCGCCGCCCTCACCCGGGGCCTCGGCACAAGGAGAGGGAGCCCTAGGCCTCTCGGGAGATGAGGCGGCGCCCACCACCGTCTTTCCTATTCAAACATCAGACTAAAAAGCCCGTCCCTCCCTTTCCGGCTATAAAAAGGAGGGGACGGGGTCCTTCCGGGGACAGAGAAATCCAACGGCAAGTCAAGCAATCTCCTTGGCAAACAAACACACACACTCACTCATCTCACACGAGACTTGGGACAGTTCCCTCTCTCCACTTGCTTGTACACCCTACCCACAGGCACCTTGGTGCAGGATAATACAAAACCTTCTTGTGTCCTTCTTGCACACCATCCAGGGTTGGGAGCACGCACGTAAATTCACTCGTTGGTACTAGGACCACTAGTTTTAGCACCGACAAATGTCATCAAGGATTACATACTAATTGTGCAAACTGCAGACAGAATGCTTGAAATGTGAGGATTTATTCCCCCTAGACCACCTTGATAGTTCTTTTGAGCAGCAAATTTGTTGGGGCCTTGTAGTGCTGTACCTAAAAGCTTACTTAGTTCCCAATGTCACTTATAAAGAAATCAAGATTAAAATTTTCTTTTGAGCAGCTTGCGATGCCTCGGCAGTTGCGACATGACTATTTTTTTTTGGTGGGTATCTCTGTTCCTGTATAAGCTAAAGTTTCATAAAGAAAGTTCTCATTATTACCAGAAAGTACTTTGTAAAAAAAAAAATCAAGATCCTTTTGTGAGATCCAACTGAGCAAATGCCTATCTCAATTTATTTTTAGTTCGCCTTAAGTAATACATAACCGATAATTTATTGGTATCTTGAGGTCCTTAGGTGTCATATATGAATGTGCCATCTTCACAACGCACTTCAGCTTTGTGACACATAGGAGTCAAAACTAGCTTTTGTTTATGCAGCACCTTGTTTTACTAAAAAAATATGTGCAGGTCATTGAGCACTTGCCATATGATCATAGAGCGGATGTTTTCAGTTTTGGGATAGTTCTTTGGGAGCTGCTGACTGGAAAGGTTATTTTCTCTCACCATCGTTTTGTTTCACCAGCATAATGGTAGAGCAGGAGTGGTTTTGCTAATTGCTGAATTGACCTTTTCTTTTCAGCTTCCATACGAAGACATGACACCTCTTCAGGCAGCAGTTGCCGTTGTTCAAAAGGTATCATAATTTAATACGTCAGTTACTGTGGTTTGTCACAAAATAAGAACAGTACACATCTTGCTGTTATCATACTGCATTAATTTGCTGAAAGGAAAAGGTTCCAAAGAAAAAGGAATTGTAGACCCATTCGAAGTTCTGGAATCTTTTCTGGTGCTTGGTTGGAGTGAACTTGTGAAACTGCTGCAGAGTTCCTGTTTTTTTTTTTTAATCCTAATTTGCCAGAGCCGATAACTCTGCATGCAGGATTTGAGGCCTACCATTGCTGCTGATACTCATCCTATGCTCGCTGAACTCCTTCAGAGATGCTGGCAGAAAGATCCTGCTCTAAGGCCAACCTTTGCAGAGATTGTGGATATACTGAACTCTATAAAGGAGGTATGTGTTCACATAAAGAACTACGTGCCTTTCCCCCGTTTTTTAGTTTGTTCAATTTTTTTTTTTTTTTCACACGCTTCATTGCCAGGTGGTTCGGAGTTCTGTGCATCACAAGAGGCATCCAGGTCGATCTCACTCCGGGAGACGAGGCTGTTGATGCGCCATTTTTGTGTCGTCTTGCACGCCCCTTTTCATTTTCTTTTTGCACTCGAGTGATGACTTCAGAATACGGCCAGAATAGTTTACTATATTCATACCGAGAGGTTTTGTTACAATTTTTTTGTTTAATTTTGACTAACGCTTCAAGGACTTTCCTCTTTTTAAAAGGTTATTAGAGGGGCATATCCACGTTTACATTTGGCCTTGTATCTGGATTTCGTACTCTCTCCTCTTATTTTTTTCTTTAGTTGCGCAGGCAACTAAGGTTCAAATGGAAATCTTTAACTAATATAGTGTCTGCAGATAAAACCATGTAAATTTAGAGAATCAGATTTGGAAACATTTTGGTATATTGTTAAATTTATGGTCATTAGTATTATAAATATAAGGTATAACTATTAAAAATTGTGCCGTTAGTGACCGTGCACTGGATCAATTTGTGCGGAGTATTTATAAAAAGGACTACAAGGCCAGTCTCACAGTTGCGAAGTTTCATTTCACTGAGTGACGAGTTTTTATTTTATTGTTTTTAAAACTGTCATGTCACATATTAAAATGAAAATTTGATGAAACTTACATTGTGAATGTAGAGTTTCTTTCTATAGTTTTATAGGAATTTAATTTCATGATTTATAGAGAGTTTACCATGACATTTATTTCTTCTTTCTTCTTTATTAAAACGTTGTCATGTCATTACAAATGTATATGTGACAGACTATTTAATGCAAATAAAACTTTTATTGAGATTGATCTTATATTTTATCTGCTTTCAGGTGACAGCATGCTATTGTATCTTTAGATGGCTGCTATGACAGCTGTAGCAGCAGGCTACAGTGGTGCTACTACCGGTTATGGAAGAATGTCGTCTTTTGGCACATGTTGGCTGATTCCTTAGGCGATCAGAAACATTAAGGTGGAGAGTTGTTTTGGGGATTTGGTAGACCTGTTGAACATCGTAATTTCGTTACTGTCAAGGTTTTACGGTGCTAGGAAAAAGGGAAAGAATATTTATGTTTGACAGAGCTTCGAGTAGCTCTTCCTCTGGCTTTTTACACTATAGCAAGGAGTTTGTTTTTTCTCTCTCACTCTTAAAATGAACTAGGAGTTGATGAAGTCACTATTTTGGCCTTCGCTGGTTTTAGCTTCTCTGCACACTATAGCAAAAGAGAGCACATAGTTCAGGTTCTCTCTTGGCACTTCTAAGTCCTAACTGACATCCACACTTACTAGAGCTCAAGGAACCTCTTCACTAATAACTACTTGTTAGATTAGAAACTGTATTTGTTATGAGATTGAAGTGATCTAATCGAAAGGACCTTGATATCGTCTAGAGATGGTGAAGGTGAATAGAGACGTTTCTAAAACATTAACAACAAATAAGACTTTGCAGCGGATTAGCAAGCCGTGGAAATTAACCTCCACGCAACATAGAGAGCTCAACAACACCAGGATGTTTTGAATTGGGATTTGACAATTTATTTGGTAGAATATAAACATATCGATTAGTCGCATTCGCCCATATGCCAAAGGTTTGACAAACTGTGACTATTTTAACACACAATAGGAAGTGAATTGCTGAAACACAGAGAAAAGGGTTCAGAATACTTATTTTCACAAGACACTGAAGCGTCTATCCTCTTCATTAGTATTTATTGGAGCGCCTAAACATTTTTTTAGTTAGTCCAAATCATTTTTTATGGAATAGAACAATATTTTCTGGTTCACGGGAATTGTTGTTCCATTCTAGAACAAAAATATTCTTGCCTCACTTGGAAATGGTCATATGTTGAAGAAATTTTTTTAGGAGAAATACTAAGATTTTGCATGAAAAAACATTCCATGTTTGTAAAAATGCTCTATGTTCGAGTAAAAATGGTTTTAAACTAAACAAAAAATTGCTCGCCCTTAGTGAAATATAAATTTGCTTATTTACAATGCAGTAATAAATATTATTATTGTTTCATTTATTTGAAATTAATATTCCACTGGCCATTCATGGTGTCCTATAGAGAATTGGAGAGCATAAATTTGAAATAAGAACAATATAACATAATAAATAAAAAGTATAAAAAAGAGAGAGAGAGAGAGAGAGAAAAAAAAAATTGTGCGTACGAGCGCGTCTCAGCATGGACGGAGACGGCCCGTTAAAGGCCCAGCTACTACTGACAAGTAGTAACCCTAATCGCCACCAGCCTCCGCCTCTCCTCCCGGTACCAGCAGCCGCCTCGCGCTCGCGCACGCTCTCTTTCCTCTTTGTGTGACGACAGGGTGGGCTACCAACACCGCCGCCACCGCCGCCCTACGGCAGGTGCCGAGGCCTTCGCCGGCGAAGAGCGTCCACCAGGTATTCCCACCCCGCCTCTCCTCCATCACCTCCGACCTCTTCCCGTCCCCGTCCCCCGCCGGCACCTCCGACCCAGACCCACAGCACCCCGGTGAGCAGGAACCCTCATCCTCCTCCTCCTCGCTCGCGGATTTCGACGCCGCCGAGCAGCTCATTCACCTCTGGGGGGACCACCCCGGAGGCGCTCGTCTTCGAGGCACCCGAGGACGACGCCGCGCACTACCTCGATGCCGTCTATGTCGCCGTCGACCACCTCTCCACCCCCCGCCGTCTCCGGCCGCGCCGGGGTCGCCGTGCAGCTCGCCATGTCGCGCCTCGAGGACGACCTCCGCCACCTCATGCTCCGCCACTCGATGCCGCTCGACGCCAGCGGCCTCTACTGCTCGCTCCACCGCCCTCTCTCGGCTCCATGGACGACCTCGACACCTCCTCCGAGTTCGATCCCGCCACCCCGCACAGCCAGGACGGCGGCGGCGGGCCGGACACCGCCCGCAGCAACAGCATCGCGGGGAACAACCCCTTCGAAGACCAGGTGTTCGACCTCGTGCGCCCGGAGGCCGTGGACGAGATACGAGCCATTGCTGACCGAATGGTTCACGCAGGGTATGCCAGTGAGCTCGCTCAGGTGTACTGTGCCATCCGGCGTGAACTGCTTGATGAGTGTCTCACTGTGCTCGGTGTGGAACGGCTCAGTATCGATGAGGTGCAGCGCATCGAGTGGAAGCTTCTGAATGACAAGATGAAGAAGTGGGTGCATGGGGTCAAGACAGTTGTTCGCTCCCTGCTGACTGGTGAGAGGCGGCTCTGTGACCTGGTGCTTGCTGCGTCCGATGAGCTCAGGGATGAGTGCTTTGTGGAGTCCACCAAGGGTTGCATCATGCAGATCCGTAACTTTGGGGATGCTGTCTCTGTGTGCTCTCGCTCGCCGGAGAAGCTTTCCAATTCTTGACATGTACGAGGCACTTGCTGAGGTGATCCCTGAACTAACGGAGCTGTTCTTTGGGAGTTATGGGGAAGATGTCATCCAAGATTTGAAGGGGGGTTCTTGAAAGGCTTGGTGATGCAGTCAAGGGTACCCTGCTTCTCTTCCCTATCTGCTGTGCGAGGCCGAGTTCCGAAACTCTAAACCTCAAGCTATTTGGCTGTTTGATGCCTACTAGCTTCTAACTTTTTTGCAAAAATTGTCGGATTTACATGTGTGCACCCATGTTCCTTTACCATATCCGCCGTTGGATGTGTTCATAGTTTTAAATGCCGCCTAGGCGACGCCTTTTGGCGCCAAGCGATTTTCAAACCACGGGCGTCCGGGTCGCCACGACCTTGAGGGATATGGCGTCCTCAGTCGTCGCCTAGGCGCGATTTGGCGTCCTTTTGCGCTGGGCGGACGCCGCAGGCGCGGAATCTTGGATGGCGCGGTGCGGGAGCAGCGTACAGGAGGGAAAAGGAGCGGGTTTCCGCGCGCGGGAAGTCGAGGGGAGTTCCGCGCGGAGGGAAATCGCGAGCCTACACTCCCTGCGGAATCTTGGATTGCTTGGTTACATCTATCGAGAGGGAATTCTTCAGTCAAGTGAAAGATGAGGATATCATCAATCTTTTCCAGCAATGCAGTAGCTGTTACTGTTTTGCAATGTTTTCAAGACGGCTGGTCGAGCTCGGACGCTGAGGACCGCCCAGGGACGATTAGTCGTCGTCAGACGATAATCGACCACTGGGACGAGTCCCCGGTCGTCCCGGTCGTCCCCCTACATATGGGGACTGATATATATACCATATATATATGTTATATAGTTATATACAATATACATTATACCATATATATATATATACACACACTAGTATACTACATCTTCTAGGCTCTACTGCTCTAGATAGATAGGTCAGTTGGCCACTTACCTGGCTGCTACTGCAGACCCTTTCTTGTCTTGCTGGCTGCTGCTGCCAAACTGAAATTATAGAAAAATAAAGCACATTAACAAAGGCAATCAGGTGAAAGGCAATGAAGTGCAATGTTTTTAAGGCGTCGCTTTGGCGTCGCCTAATCGCCAAGGCGCTCCACGCGAGACGATGTAGCAGACGACTCGCCTCAGATTCGTATGGCGTCCGACTTACGACTGTGGCGTCCGGAAAACGTCGCTTTGGCGTCCGGTTCGTCGCAGATCGAGCAAGGCGGGCGCCGTACGGGGATGCTCGGCGGCGGGAAAATGCGGGAGCACGGGAGAAAGGACGGGGAAAAGAGCAGGCGCGCGGGAAAGCCAGTCGCGCGCTCGGGAATAGAGGGAGGAGCGCGCGGGAGAACTAGGCGCGCGTGGATAGAGGAGCGCGGGAGAAATCAGAGAGCAGAGAGAGGAGCGCTCGCAGGGAAGACGGACCTACCTGCTCGCCCGCGCCGGCGGGAGAAGCTGCTACCACCGAGCAGAGAGAGTGGCGGCGGCGCTGGGATTTGGGAGCAGAGAGATGAAGACACGCTTGGTGCGGGAGGGAAACATGGGCTGCGGGCTGCCTGATGGGCTGGGCCAGACCACATCTTACTCCTCCTCCTTTCTTTATCTTTTTTTCTTTTTTTTCCCTCTCCACCATCTACTGCTCTGAGCTGCTGTTTTAAATTTTTCTTTAGTTGGTAAGGCGTCGCCTCGCCTTACGCCTTACTCGCTTAGGCGTAAGGCGGTAGTCACTCGCCTCGCCTCGCCTCGCCTCGCCTTACCGCCTTGAAAACATTGATGAAGTGATCAACAAAGCAAATTAACACAGCAAGAAGTGATCAACAAAGCAAATTAACACAGCAAAGCACATAATTTAAACCAGTCCAGAACTGCATAGTGCATAGTGCCACACTGCCACTGCCATAGTGCATACTGCATAGTGCATACATCAAGTCCAGTACATAAATAGGCAAAATGGCCAATGATCTAAAGAACTACTCAAGTAAATCAGCATCTACACGAAAGCCTCCTCCATCTCCATGTGTTGCACGTCCACGGGTGTCTTCATCCTCCTCCATTGGTACCACAGGATCAGATGCATCTTGACCTTGGGCTTCATTTCTAGCATCAGCATCATGGTCCATAGTTTTTAAGGCGGTAAGGCGAGGCGCGGCGATCCACCCCCTTCTGGACGCCTAGGCGAGTAAGGCGCGCGGCGAGGCGACGCCATACACGTACTATAACCTACTATGGAGCAGCACAAATATCAATCCTAGAGGCCATGTACCAGCAATCCTAAAGGCAGAGCATATCCAAGAAGAGCAGAGGCCTACAGGGGAGAGCAGGAGCCACGGGCGGATCCAGTGGGCTGCACGGGTATGGTGTGGTGTACCCTAGGCCCAGCCCAACAAGCATACCTGTACTCTGTAAAAAAAAAAAAAATCCATCGCTTACCTTGCGTCCGCTCGGCCGCTCCTGGCCTCTTCACGCGACGCTGCGACGGAAGCGGCGACTTCGCGAGGACGCGAGCTCTGCTCCCTGCCGGCTGCCCTCGCCCCCCGGCCAGGGAGCGGATCGGTGGGGTGAATCGAATCGGAGGAAGCGCAAATCGATGGAGCAGGAGTGGCTGGGCGGAGGCAGCAGCGCCACCACCGTGTATTCCAGGTGCTGTGCCGGCCACCCTCTTCCCTTTTCCCTCTTTCCCTACCACCCTCATCCTTTCCCCTCTCTCAACTGACGTACTGGCCAGGGGTCATGGCCCCGCAGGGGGGTGTAGGCTCGCGATTTCCCTCCGCGCGGAACTCCCCTCGACTTCCCGCGCGCGGAAACCCGCTCCTTTTCCCTCCTGTGCGCTGCTCCCGCACCGCGCCATCCAAGATTCCGCGCCTGCGGCGTCCGCCCAGCGCAAAAGGATGCCAAATCGCGCCTAGGCGACGACTGAGGGCGCTATATCCCTCAAGGTCGTGGCGACCCAGACGCCTAGGTTTGAAAATCGCCTGGACGCCAGGCGACGCCTTAAAAACTATGTCATGGTCACTATCATCTTCTTCCCCTCCAGATATATCTAGTGCTGCAGAAGTCCCCCTAGGACGCTTCTTGTTCCTAGTATAAATCTTCTGGACATTGGCTGCAGCACGGGTAGCAGCAGCCCTAGGCAAGTTACGACCCCTTAGATTCTTAGATGCACCAATAACTTCATCCACAACAGCCCAAGGCACCTCCCCACAACTCTCATCCACCCATTCACTATCCCACTGAAACTCTTCTAGCAAGAGAGGGTTGCTCCTCTTTCCTTTGCAACCAAGTTCTCGAATTTTTTGAAACCTGTTTGTCATCTTTTTGTTGTAACTAACATAAACCAAGTTGTTTAACCTCTTGTGCTCTAATCTATTCCTCTTTTTGGTGTGGATCTGCAGAAAAAAATTAACATAAGAACATCACATTGATCTACAATTTGCAACAGCACTAACACTCTAGCAATGATACTTACACTAGAGAATTCACTCCAGCTACGCTCACAACCTGATGCTGAGCAGCAAAGACTGATTATTTTCTTTGCTAAACATTGTAGTTCAAATGCATGGCCACCATAGGAACACCACCACCGAACTGAAGGACAATTAGACTAGAATCAGCAAATAGCAAAATAGGATCAGCAAAATTGAAGGAAAGAAAATGTTATAAACTTACTAGGGTTCTTTTTATCTCTGTCTCTTATAGCTAAAGGCATTGAGAAGCCTTCACCTTCGGATTGTTCATAGTCATCAGCTTGCTGCGAAATCTGGGTTGACACATTGTCATCAGTCTCCATTTTCCATAGAACTTGATTGAACATACCTCTTAACCTTGCAGCTTGTCTCTTGTCTTTCTCCCTTATGGCAAAGAACTTATTTGGATTCAAGAAAAGAGCTGCCCCATAGAGCTTTTGCTCCATTTGGGTTTCCCACCTCTTATAATATGACACCATTACCTCGCCAAGTAATTCAGGTTCATCTTTTAGAGATTCTTTGATGGTGTTCTTTGCAACATCCATGGCTGCAGTGATCTCAGGAGCTGCTGGTGTCTCATCTCCATCTACAATCCATAGAGCAATGAGAAGTGGCTGTGAAGCTTTCAAGCAATTTTCCAATTTAGTCCAAAATGGCGCAGACAAGATGATATCCTCAACTCGTTTGCCTTCAGTAGACAAAGACAGGGGATTATTGTGCCATTCCTCACTGACAACTAAAGCTCTCAAGCCATTCTTATTTTTATACATACTTGCCAAAGTGAGATAAGAGGTAGCAAACCGAGTCACAGCTGACCTCACAAGATCCCCACCTATTTGCTGTCTCATTAGATTAAGTATCCTCCCATGCTTGTACATAAATCTGCTCACCTTCTGTGCTGAACTTATGACAGCCTTGAACTCCTTAATCTCTCCAATGTCTTGCAGCAGCAAATTCAGGCAATGGGCAGCACAAGGTGTCCAAAACAAGTGCGGGATCCTGTCCATTAGAATCCTTCCCGCTGCCGTGAAGTTGGACCCATTGTCTGTGACAACCTGAACCACATATTCCCTTCCAATCTTGTCAATTTGCTTCTCCAACAAATCTGCTAACATATTCTTATCAGCTACCTCACTTGATGCATCCACTGAACCTATGAAGAAGGTCCCTGCTGGACTGTTTGCAAGAAAATTGATTAGATGACGATGGCTAGTATCTGTCCAACCATCAGACATGAGAGTGCAACCATACTCTTTCCAAGCTTCCTCATGCTTCTTCCTCAGTTCTGTTGTCTTTTTGACAGCCCTTTCTAACAATGGCTCCCTAATTTCATGCATGGATGGTGAGCGGTACCCAGGTCCATACTGTCCAATTGACTCAAGCATAATTTCCCAGCTTCTCGAGTTAATGACATTGAATGGTATACGATTTTCATAAAAGAAATCAGCTACATGGTCATCAACAACTTGTTTGTTCTCTTTCTTTGTGCAATGCTCTAGAGTAGTCTGAGAAGTCTTGAATTTGTGCCTTTCTGAAACTACCTCTTCTGGTGTCTTCCGAAGCATGGCAACAACTGACTTGGTGTTCTTTTGATTTGCTAGTTTAGATGAACCAGCAGCAGCCATGTAGGCAGCCATGGAAGCTTGAGCTATTTTCTTCTTTTCTTGTGCTTGCTTTTGCTTGGTCTTTGTCCCAGAACTAGGCATTTTCTCTGGTTCAACTTCAGTAACTTCATCACCTTCACCCTCTTCAGAATCTTGTTGAACTTCAGGAACTACCACAACTCCAGACCTTGTATTCTTCTTGATGTAAGCATCCATCTCTCTGCTAATAATCTCAGGGCAACTTCCACATTTAATTGCATCACCATAACCTCCAGCAAGGTGCTGTTTGAACCTACTGATTCCTGAAGGAACTACCTTTTTACAAAAAATGCATTGCACACTGTCCTTCTTTGCAATATCTGGCCACCACCCATACTTCCATCCAGGGTCTCGAGATTTGGCCTTCCTCTTGGGATCTTTGGCTTCAGCAGCCATTTCTGGAGGTAGTTTTGCTATGGCCTTCTCAACAAGAGATGCAATATCTGGAGCAGAACCTTCTTCTCCTTGAACGGCCTCAGGCATGTACACTTCCACTGCACGCTCTCGCTGTCGATCTAGATCTACACAAGTACACAGAGAAACAGAGCATAAAGCTTCAAGCACAGGTAGAGCATCAAGCTTGAACAAGGAGGTGATGACTGATGACTGACCTGAGGAGGAGGAGCTCATCTTCGTCGTGCAGTCCTCCTGCCTTGCACAGTTGGACCTGTGCACCAGCTGGATCTGCAGGCCGGCGGGTCTGTAGCAGCAGCCGCAAGGAAGAGAGGGAGGGCAGCTGGAAGGGAGGGAGGAGCAGCTGGGAACCGGAAGGGAGGAGAGGAGAGGGAGCTGCAAACTGCAGCAATGGAGGCGGCGGCTGCTGCTGGACGGGAGAGCTGAGAAGTGAGAAGAGTGAGTGCGTTCTGCTGCCAGAGAGTGAGTGAGAGGGAGGCAGCAATCATTGGGAGGGAGGGAGGGGTAGGAAAGAAAAGAAACCCTAATGGGCTTGGGCCAAAATATGTCAGCTAGCAAGGCCCAACGATGGCTGGACGACCACTCTGGCTGGACGGACGATTAATCGCGACTGGACGACGACTAATCGGACGTCCAGTTCCCTGGACGGTCTGGCCGAGTCGGATGCCCTGGTCGAGTATCTATAAGCGTCCAGGACGATTAGTCGCGATTAATCGCGATTAATCGGACGTCCTGAAAACATTGCTGTTTTGTAATATTTCTTAATTATTTATGTTTTGAACTTGTACTTTGCTTATTATTATGGATTTGCTAAATCTTATGGCCATTATAACTTATCGTTCATTATATTGCATATTTGCTTCGAAATTTTGTACATGTGGCATACCCAGCTGCAAATTCCTGACTCCGCCACTGCTCGTGGTGGGTTGTTCTAGGCAGGTGGGAAGGTGGGAAGGATGTTCGCGCTGAGCCAGATCGAGCACGACCTGCCGATGCCACCGCACTTGCTGAACCGCCCCCTCCCCGATGCCATCAAGGCCGAGCTTGAGAGGCTCTTCCTTGACAAGGTAACACAGATTTTGGCTCTCTTTAGCCGTGGCATTAGCATTGTTGAGAAAATTTTGCTCGGACTGCCAGCAATACTCGGATTGAACCTCTTTCGTTCACAACATTGATGGTTCCTAAATGTGTGTATCTGTTTGCGTTTCGTTTATGATGCAGGTAATTGCAAACCTTGGGCTGTGCGTGTCTGTCTATGATATCCGATCCATTGAAGGAGGTTCCATCCATCCAGGAGAGGGCTGCTCGACCTATAAAGTAATGCATGCCTTTTGTATGTATGTTCTTTGTATAAGTAATATGCTTGCATTAAATGTTTTATTGAAGGTAAATTTGTGGAAGTGTTATGCTTCCCATAAACTGACCTTCCAAATCATGTGACTGACCTTCCAAATCATGCGACATGGGTGCTGCTTTGTTGTCCTTTTGTACTCTTTAATTTGTGATCAATTACAAGCAAGATGTGAAATCTAAGATAATATTTATCTTTTGTTCAGTTTCCTTCCCATTGGTGCTCACTAATTACTTAGAACTGTTTCTAGCAGCACTTAGCATTTGGTTGCTACGCTTGTGCGGAAATATTAGCTTTTGTGGTTTATCCTAAAAATGTGTTGCTATGCCAGTTACTTATCCTATCGTTGTTTTTTCTCTTCACGTATGCGTATGGTAGCTACTTGTCCATCACTTGAAAGGCAAAATATGCATATTTTCCCAGCATTTTTCTTTCCAATGGCCTTGCCACCGAGGCCCTTAGCAATTTAGTTCAAATTGTGATGGTTCCCAGACTGTATTTTCTAATTGATTATTTTTAGTTATGATGCTAATATCCGGTTCTTCATTTGTCAAAAAAACAATGCTAATTAGTTAGTTGACATGAATTTGTAATATAGAGTGTTGCTACCTAGTAATGACCTGATTCCTGTATAACAAGTTACCATACATGGTTATTGTAATTTCTTTGTTGAATGCTAATGAATTTTGGGTTTTCGTTGTGGGAAAAAAAAAAAAGTTACGATACACAAAGAACCCTTTCTAACTATTACACACCTTTTTTAACAGAAAATCCTTTCTTCCAGTATTGTATAATAATATATCTGATCTCTGCAAAGTTATTCATTTCGATTCTGGGGCTTCCTACACTTTTCAAATTATGCTCAAGATTTCCTTGTTCCTGTTTTGGATAGGTTTCATTTCGTTTGTTGATGTTCAAGCCTTTTAATGGGGAGGTTCTTGTGGGGAGGATTAGTGGATATGATGATAAGGGATTGCAGGGTAAGTTCATTTGAGAACCGCTTCAGTAGAAACCTCTTGATTCCTGTCCTCATGTGAACTTTCCATGGTGCTTTCTGGTGCTCTATTTTAGCTTTCTATAAGAACTTTGCTTTGCATGGTATTTGTTCATGTTATCATCATTGTATGCCCTAACTTTTAAACAAAAGGTCCAAATGGTTTGGTCATGTCTAATCCGTTCAGGCATGAATAAATTTTAAGCCTATTAGCCTAACGCTTCCAAACTAAATGTTTTTATTGGAAATATTAATTTCATTTTTACAAGCATGGTGCCTTACCTGGTTGAAATGGTTATTACGAAATTTAAATGCTCCATTCCACAAAGGCCAAGGCCGAATTTCATTACCGCAGCAACGAAATAACAGAATTCAGTTTGTAGTGTAAAGAACAGAAATGTAACTAGGCACCGCGCCACCAAAACCCATGATCTCAAAGGGATCAACACCAAAAGACCGGGGCCACCTCCCGACTAAACAGGACTTGAACTACGCGCAAACCTTCTAACACGAGAAGTATGAAACAGAACATACAAAAAACAGGGCTGGAACCCTCACAGCGCGCAGGCTGTACAGACTCATCCAACGATTATCCTACGAAGGGAACTAGCTGACAATCCTCCTGAGACTGCATCTCCACGTCCTTCTTGTGAAAGAGCAGCGCCGCTGCTTTCACCATCTCTGTGCCGCGGACGACTTGCGCTTCCATGTCTTCCTTGAACAAACCTGCCCAGTAGACCAATAATGCACAGATAAGGCACACAATCTTAGTAGGAGATTTCACTCTTTTTTGCTCGAAACACACAGAATTTCGCGTTTTCCAGATAGCCCAGCAAATGGCAGCTAATCCAGACGCACACACCATTTTCCTCCTGGTAAACTATTCTTTATCCAGATCCAATATTGTTCAAAGCTACTCGGTCTACAATTAGTGCCAAAGGCATAAGCCATGAGACTCCAAATATACTTTGCAGTCACACATTCAAAAAAGATGTGATTTACCGTTTCTTTTCCTGTGCAAAAGGCACATGACTCATTCCCCTTCCATTTCCGCTTACACAAGTTATCCTTGGTGAGAATAGCATTTTGCAGGGACAGCCACATGAACACTTGGGCTTTCAAAGGAATTTTGGCTTTTTAGATATTTTTAAAACTATTTCCCCATTCATTTTTACACAGCTGCTTATAAGTGGACTTAACAGAGAACTGCCCAGATTTCTCCCACTCCCACACAGCCCTGTCTTTTTCCATGTTTGTATTATACCTATACACCTCATCCTGGAGCCTACGCAGCTGATTTTGCAGCTCTTCATGCAGCCATCTCCGAAAAGAGAGACGCCATTGCCTCTGTTTAAGCAATCAACCGAAGCATCTTGCTCTTGGCTAATCAAGTAAAGTTGGGGAAACTTCTCAGCCAGGGGGTACTTGCCCACACCACCTATCATGCCAGAAACTAGTGGATTTGCCATTTCCAATTATCATAGATCTGCCCCTCTGGTAAATATGTTTTATACTCAATAAGTCATTCCACACTGGGGAGTTCTTGTTATAAATGCTCCATTCCTGTTTTCAGAAATAAATAAAACATCAAATACACATGATATTGTTGTAACTACATTGTTTTTAGCTAATAGACCTTCTTTTGCAGTTTCACTTGATTTCTTCAGTGACATTTGCATACCTGGGCACTTGATGCAGTATGGCACAGTAAGGTTGTGCACCACCTGTTTTTGCTGATTTATTGTTGCGGTAAATCACTATTATTGTTTAAAGTTGATATGCCATATGTGCTTCTGGAGTTATATTGTACAATTTTCTTTTGGTTTGTCTTATTTTAGTTATCATGTCAGTGTACAGTGTACTCCATTCGACTATAATTGTTCATAACATAGTCTGCGAGAAACTAAAATGAAATTGGACTTGGGGAAAAAAATTACGAAAAAACATTGCTGTCTTCAACAAGTAGGTAGCACTTTCGAAGCAGTTAAAAGAACCTTAGTTTAACTTACTGCATCGATGCATAGATGTTACCCCCAAAAAAAAAAAAAAAAAACTTACTGCATCGATGAAACACTTATCTTTTTCTCTGTTTCTGAAGAAAGTATTTTCTGCATGAAGTTCAGTGTATTTTCTTTAGTTCTCATCTTTGTTCAATGTTCATTGAATTTCCAGGGGGCCAGATGGTAGGTGGATGCTGAAGACTGAAGATGATGACGAGCTTTATCTAGATCTAGATGATGAGGTACTTTAAATTTGTGCTTTCGATTGGTTTTTGCTTATTGCAAAACAATGACTACTTTTTATGGTTGCTGCCCCAACCAAACTCATGATCAATCCAATTATTGTACAGATAAGGTTCTTGGTTTCTAGCACAAAATACCCGCCTATCCCAATTGATCAAAAGGAGGATGACCCACCATTTGCTCCAATGCAGATTGTTGTAAGCATCTACATCTATCCTCATTCTGTTGTATGGTCTTCTTTGAGCATCGCTTCAAGTTGTACTTGCATAAGTTTTTTTGTTGTATGCTATAAGTTGTGCCAGTTATTTTCTTCTGACGTGTTTCATCCGATTTGGTGGCTTGATAGTTGATATTTTATAATGTTGGCGTGAAGCCCATGTGGGCCTTGGATAACACAAACAACTTCTAATGACAGCAAATCCCATAATATGGATTTTGTTCTTCTTTGATTTCCTTATCCTGTCAAATATAACCTCTTTGCATATGCCTTTCGAGAGAATTATTTTCTTAATATGCTGAATGTTGTCCTTTCATTTTTTTTTTGTGTGTAAGCACTTCCCTGTATGCATATTGTTGTGCATATGCAGCCTAACTCTGTTTATATTCATGTATGGTGATTTCTGATTAATATCATGCTTTGGCAAGTGACATCTGGTTGGATCTACAAATTGTAAAGCATTGAAACCATTGTTGTGCTTACATGGCGTTTAATCATTTTTTATATCTTATAAGCTGAGATCTATTTTGTTATGATGTGTTGCATCCAATTTGGTGGCTTGATATGTTATAGAACCTATGTTGAAGTGAAGAACATTGGGTCTTAGTGGCTTAGTCCTTTGTCCCATTAACTTGTCTAGTGTTGTTCAGTTTCTACGGGAAATGTTAACTCCAAATTGTCGATGCATGGCTGCGTGTTTACATATGGGAAGTCGAGACATCATGTGAACCTTGTGATAGAGGACAAGGCAAAAGCTGCGAGGTCATGTGAAGCTGGTGTTTTTTGGGTGCATATTGCTTTACTTGTGTATGTGTCTGCATGAACATCGCAACTTGTCATTGCCTGCCACCGTGCCATGTCATTATGCAGTGTCAAGCACACTTAATACATGATTCCTTGCATAGTCTATGCACAAACGTAATGTTATTTGCTATGCATTACATGCATCATACGTGGTGTCATATCTAGAATGCTGAGCACACAATTCCTTGCATTGATAAACTACATAAATAGACGAATCCCATAATCTGGATCCTTTTATGCTTTGATTCCCTTATTCTGTCAAACATAACATCTTTGGATGCCTCTTGAGAATAATATTCTCCTAATACGTTGTATTTTGTCAGTCATGTTTTGGTGAGTAAGTGTGGTAATGTCTTTGCAGGGAAGTATTAAAGGGGATGGTCTTGGTCTTCTTGCTTGGTGGGCAGCTGATGAAGAGGCGGAGGAGGCGGCAGAGCAAGAGCAGGAGCAGGAGCAGGAGCAGGAGCAAGAGCAATAGCAATAGCATCGTGTTGTTGAGGTCTCACTTCGTGTTAGTTTACAGAATCAGCCTGGTAGCATGTGTAAGTCAGATTACTAGGGAGAAATTATGTATGTACGGAATCCCCTCAAATTTTCTAAATATCTGTCAGCTATATAATCAAATAGTACAGAGATCTCTCCATATAAGGGCATTTCAGCAGGCCGGCACCATGGAAGTTCACTTCTAACCAGTGCTTGGTGTTACCCCCCAGCAAACAGCTGGTAAAAGATCTGGGAGTGGCGAAAGCAACATCTGACATATAATTTCCTGTCAAGTGTAAAACTAATGGACACGGTGCAATCCCCCTTTGCTGGAGTATATTTTTCCAGTCATGGTTGGCACACTTTATTGTCCTTTCCAGCTTGGTGTCTGAAAAAAAAAAAAGCATGCTTGTGATATTTTCAGACCTAGTTGGGTTTGACAAATGTGTGGTGAACCTGATCTCTTGTTGAGCAGTTTTTTTGTTGTATGCAGGTTCCACATCATAGGTATTTCGTGGTATGGAAATTGGCAAAGTTCAAACAAAATGTGTGGTGAACCTGATCTGTTGTTGAGCAGTTCAATCATTGAAAGAAAATCGTCTATATGTGACTGTAGGAGCATGTAAACTAGCGACTCTCTAAGACAGTTGGACAAGAAAGCTGATAGATCAGCACACAAGATGAAAGTTGCTAGCACTCCAAAATTGTACTTGCCCTGTTTGCTTGTCTTATCAGTCGGACTCATTAGCCGTTTAAACAGTATTTTTCTCTCACAGTAAATCAATCAGATTGTTATCAGCCAATTTATATGACCAGCCGAACATCCCGACGACTATTGAACACAAGAGACTAACGGGCAAGTATGGTAATGATAAACGATAAATAGTCTAAACATTGACCAATCATCAATGGATGTTGCAGCGATTTTTTTTTAAAAGGAAAACAGAAGAGCTACCGACAAGAGCTTTGTCAGACATGTATTAATAAAGAAGAAGAATACAACACCACAAACCCCACACAACGACAACAACCAAAGAAACCTAAGTACCGACGTCGAAGTATCACACCCTATATATGCGCTTGAGGACTGATAAATTTGTCGGGCATGTATGTATATATATTGATAAACGAAGAAAACTACAATACCACAAACCAGCTTTGTCGGGCATGTATTGATAAAGAAGAAGACTACAATACCACAAACCAGCACAACGACAACAATCAAATAATCCTAAGCACCGACGACCAAGGATCACCTATGCGCGCGCATGAGACGAGTTTCTGTTGGGAGAGGGGTTCTCACTTCTCACCAAGTACAAGGAGATTGCGACGTCCTCAGACGCCGCCAGCATCTTGAACCGGGAGACCGGCACTAATTTAAATTTTTGTATCTTCAATTTGCATGCTGTTCTAAATAAATTCATAATACGTATGTGTGTGAATTGCTGCTTGAGTCTTCTTCAGTAGGTGACCCTGACGCCGTTGTATCTGAGGATCTCACCGATGAGCTCCCTCCCCCTTGCCGGAGCCGACGTAGCGGCCGACGATCTGGCCGTCCCTGATGAAGACGAAAGTGGGCACCTCCACGATCTTCATGTCCCTGAGGAACTCCATGCGGCTGTCGTTCTCGTCGCCGTTCATGCGCGCGAAGACGGTGTTGCCGACCATGGACCGCGACAGCTTCAGCACGGTGGGGTACACCTTGACGCAGGGCCCGCAGTGCTTGAGGCCCACGTCCAGCACGAGGAGCTTGCCCTCGTCGCCGCGGTGCTCGTTGATGAGCGCCTCCACGTCCTCCCGCGAGTGCAGCTGCACCACAGCCGAGTGGCTGTCGCCGTAGTAGAGGACGTCGCCGGCGAGCCGCTCGGGCCCGATGGCCTCCTCCTCGTGCACCTTCTCGGCGCCCTTGTAGAAGTGGAAGTGGGGCACCTGCGTGATGCCCTCCCGGCGGAACAGCTCCTTGGTGGCCTCCGACTCGTCGCCCACGACGAGCAGGAAGTCGACGTCGCCGCAGGTGCGGCTCAGCTGCACCATGGTCGGGTAGATCTCGCTGCTGCTCTCGCTGTCGCTCGCCGCGAACTCCACCACCACCAGCCGGTTCTTGGCGGCCTTGAGCGCGTCGTCGAACTCCTGGGTGCTGTGCACCCTGACCACGCGCTCGTGCTTGCTCGACGGCGCCTTCTCCGTGCCCGAGGCTGCCGCCCCCGGCGTGGGAAGCACCGCCGCGCGTCGCCTGCGGATGATCTCGGCGGGCAAGAACCTGACGATCTTGGCGCCGGAGCCAGACGGCACGGCGCTGCGCAGGCTAGCTGTTGCCGCGGACCTGGTGGCGAGGGTGGACAGGAAGGTGGCGGTGGAGGCCATCGCCGGTGTGCTGAGCAGAGCTTGCTGCCGATTTTTTTTTTTTTTTTTTTTTTTTGAAATCACTGCCGAGGAATTGAGATGGGAGGGGGGCAGAAATAGGATGACACACACAGGTGGCCACTTGCTTGTGGCTGCTATTTCTTCCAACATCCACTCAAAGGTGGCCACTTGCTTGTGGCTGCTATTTCTTCCAGCCCAGATTTTTTTACATCCAGATCTGATTATTTGGTCTTTGCACTTTTGTTGGCTTCTGCACTTCTGCTTGGGTGATTTGGCGCGGACAAATTCAGGTGGCTGTTTTATGAGGTCAACATGTTTGGTGGTCTGGATTGCTACCTAGCTAAATAATGTTATTATTACTAAAAATCAACAAGTGCTTCATCCTTTCGCAAACCTGAGAAGTGAGAACTGGCAAAATACTGGACATGACTATTTTTTTTTTCAAAAGCAATACGGACATGATCTCGCCTACATCTACGTTCGTATTGAATGCATGATATGTGTCCTATCCTAATGACATAAATATACTCCAACAGCATATTTAACTAAGGACTAGTTTGACAGAGCTTTTCCAGTTTCAAAAGCTAATTCTCTATAATTCTTTTACTGAAATTGATTCTTTATAATTCTCAAGGATATACTCTGTACATATAGTGATTTTATACGAGAAGCTATTTTTTCCGCTCTTAGCCCCCTAGCTCATTGCTTTTCCCGTTTCAGATTGTCTATAGAAGCTGATTCTTTATAAGAACTGATTCTTTCACTGAAATTGAATCTTTATGATTATTGGGGATAAACTTTGTGTATATAATTATTATGTACGTGAAGTGAATCAAGAGAAGCTATTTTTTTAGCTCTTAGCCCCCTAGTTTATTTCTCATTCCACAGAGTCAACAAAAAAATCACTTTAGCCTGAAGTTGGTCCAGGAGCTTTATCAAAACTGGCCCTAATAAATGTCCAAACAGTCATCCTCTATTTTAAATTTTATCGCTAACCAAAGACTAAGAATAGAACATACTCTAGAGATGCACGTACAAGATATAAAGTATCTCACACTAGCCACTAAATCGGGCGTGCCTAGCTCTTTCACTTGATCCGTATTAAAATTTATATTTATGGCATTGATTATCGGGTATTACAGATCATTTTGCCATGTCATTGTTTTACCTTCTTTCAAGCTTCTCACATGTTCTCCTCTTTCTCGTGGGGTTTAGGGCGATCGGGTCACCCATGATTTTGACATTGACGCTCCCCTCAGACCATTGACCTCCCCCAAGCAGTGCTACGCGCTATCCTCAAGCTCGACTATGTGTTCGTTCAACTAGTCTTCCAGTCGCTACAGTGCATGCAGCAGCCACTTCCAGCTGGCTGGTCTGCTGCTGTAGCTGCACAATGTTGCAGCCACTTCCCAATCAAAACTAGCCCAGAGCAGCTGCATCTAGACCAGCAAACGAAGCCTATGAGCTTGAGAAAGCTCTTGTTTGGGTGGAATTGCCTACATCAAAGATGGTCACGAGCGATTCATCATAGCACAGTCCATGATCAAGACATGATGATGTCACTATTGGCACCTTCCGTGTCAAGGCGTGCAGTCGTCGTCGCTGCTATGGATGCGATCGTCATCATGGGTGTGCTCACGGTGGTCTGGTTCGGCAAGGGCAACATTGGTCGTGCCATGCTTAGTGGCAACGACGACGCGACTCGAGTTGGCACGATGCTGCTTAGGACAGGCACAAGCGGGGTGACGGTGTTGGCGTCAGTCTTGTTGGTCACCCCAACTTTGAGAGAGAACGCACAAGATAGATGAAGGGATAAGGTAACAGATCATAGAGGCAAAATGGTCACTCTAGGTCCAAATTTTGGACGAGACAAATAAAACTAGGTTTAAATATTGAAATGGCATTATAGTGGGTCAGACTCTTCACCACCTCATCTGCATAAAACGGTTATATTGGAGGAAATATGACCTTTCCTTGCTCCAGCAATCCCCAATACCCTATTTTTCTTAAGGGCCATCAATATATGCTATGTCTTCCCTGATAACCTAGGCTCACCATAGCTGGCAGTTTTCACTTGAGCGCGGTTGTGGCCATCTACCCCGTGCGTGCTTTGTCAAGCATACATCGTGTGGCTAGGAAGCCCCAGCTGGGTATATAAAGCGATTCGAATCGTCGTTGCTCCACGATATGGGAGACTTGATCCTAGTCCCGGCATCGTAATAATGATGGAAGCTGATGGAAAGAAAGTTTCGAAATCGTTATATGGTTGACAAGTTATTGTTATAGTAAGGATCAACTTTAGCGCTTTTTGCAAAGGTGTCTTTTAATCTTGCTAAAGCCTCACCTTGATTCCTATTAGCCAGCATTTCTGAGTCTTCTCCTAATTTTCTGTCGGGTAAGTCTTGCAGAGTACCTTTTGTACTCAGGGTTTGTTTGCCCCCTGTTGGAGGTGCTGACTAGTGCTGCTAAGTTCGGTCATACCAGTGGGCTTGGCATGATCGAATATCTCCCGTCTGAGATGTTCCCTTGCAGGTGCTCTATAGTTCTTTCTCGCTTCCGCAAACTTAGTTAAATTTCATTTAATCAAACTCTGATCAAGTGTGGTAATATCTTTTGTAAATCTTCCGCTACTCTGTTGTATTTGAATAAAAATGGTTGTAATACTACAATATCTCTGTAAGAAGTCGATCTTGGAGAATCTTGGTGTCATCGGGGTTTCACCTGACAAAACGTTTTAAGTTATGTGGTACACAAGCATAGCCGACAGCGGTCTTAGGGACAATGTCAGGTGCTTGTGGGCCATATAATTTATAAGGTTCTGCCACAGTCGACTATGAGGCCTACATGGCCACCGTTGCAAGATATGCTAAATGGACCTATGCGTTTGGCCCCGGGCCTACGGAATTTGATGGTTTGCGACAAGTCCACGCAGCAGATCCGAGCGGTGGAGTCAGTACCAGGGGTGATGATAGATTCGACACAATGAAGGCCAGCCCTAGCGTGATGATGCCAGGGCACGGAACGAGGATGGTGCGGTGGTGGAGCCTCCCAGGTCACGATGGAGGAGGAGAGGATGGAGGTTGTGGGGAGAGGGAAGGACGAGCCAGAAAGAAGAGGCGTGTGTGCAACCGAACTAGTAAAAAGGCCGAAGAAGTTATTGACAGGCAGACCTCATATGTAAATGTGTGTATATTGCGGTTGATATGCTACAACAAGTATAACAATGATCTAAAAAGGTAGTATTAGTGGTCACAAATACTGCTATACTAAAAGCATACTCCAACATGCTACAGGATCACTAAATTTTAGTGAATTATGTGCTATGTACATGTACCCTTCATCATCGGTTACTTAGAATCAATGGTAAATTATTCAGGTAGAACGCTCACCTCTCTAGTGTTTTCTCTCAAAAAAAAAATAAATACATATTAGTGGCTGAGGTGGCTTGTTGATGTGGATAGCTTAAATGAATAATAAATCGATATGTGTTTCTTCTCCTTGGATACCAGGTGAGTGCAGCAGTCTAGGTTGGCACTTAGATTGTCTCGACGATAGGTTATGCACAACTGCTAATAGGTCCATGCTAGGACCGTCTTCGCTTCGATTATCTATATAATATTAAAGAGGCAAAATTTCTCTCCACCTATTTTTGGTCCGGCTCTCCCTAACTACTGGTATAGCGTAATAGAGTTTAAACAGTTCGCGTCTAGCGCGATACGGAGTCCGATTTAAAGATGTATTGGGTCATGTGTACAACCCGGAGTTATAAAAAAATTTGCGTCTTTAATATTAAGTATAGAAAACTGAAATTTCTATCGCTAATTTTTTTTCATCCAGCCTATTGATCCTGCCGTGCATCGGCCTCGGCCATCATGAACTTTTTTTTTTTTTTGCATGGAAAACCTTTCCGAGTTCTTTTCCAGTTCCTTTTAATTTTCGTTTTTCTCCATCAGATAGTAACCCATATTTGGTTGTGTACGTGGATTTTTTCTTAAGGTGCCTCGGCGTCGGCCATCTCCTTTTTTCTAGAAGACCCGCGCGTTTGGTTTCTCCACCCACCTTGCCTTGCCTCACTTACACGGGTTCCAAGAAACTAGCCCAGCCAGGCAAGCCGAATCAGCTCTCCGTCTCTGGCATCGCTTGCACAGGTTTCGAAGCAACTAGCTGCTCAACCAAACGTCTAGCGCTCTTGCTACTCCCCACCGAGTCAGGCTAAGCAAGATCCGACCAAGGATCCAAACGCGCCCGATGTTTCCGGAGTCTTTTCAGTTCTTTTTTTTGTTTTTCTTTTTTCTCCATCAAATGGAAACCCACGTTTGGTTGTCTACGTAGCCTTTTTCTCTCTTTTTTAAATTGATGTTTTTGTTGGGCTGTTAGGATAAGGCCCATGGCACTTTTACATAAAAGGCAATCAAATTTTCTAAAACTTATTAAATTGTACTGCACTATATTGCAATTCTTGTTTGAGTATAATACATTATAAGCCAAAATTATTTAGTATTTTTAGCAAATATGCAGCGTTCAAGTGTTGAGCGCAAATATGCAGAAAATTGTAGAACTACTGAGAGAAACTAATGCATGGGTGTTGAGCTTTGGTTAAGGCCACGATAAAACTATATAGGTTTTGTAGCAAATTAGTATTGAGTGCAAATAAAAATATAATGATGTAAACACAAAACTGGTATTGAGACATCCGTTGCAACATACGGACACTTTTGCTAGTATTATCCTATATTCTTCCACGGTTAGTTGAGTATCCGCAGGACCGACCATGTGATTATGATGCTCGACACCTGGAGAATTGGAAAGCAATCACAAAAGTGCTAGGGCCACACTTTGGCATGTGTCTTCACCTAGATTTCCGAAACCCCTAGCTAGCAATAGTAAAGTGATGGCTAATCCAACCTGAAGAAGTTTTTCTGCAATTAAAAAAATAATATAGAAATTTAAAACATTAAGACATTCTAAATTTATTTCAAGACATTAAAAAAATTGTAAGGATAATAAAAACGGCCCGCAGGAAGGCCCATGCGGGGGGTTTTTTTTTTTTTTCTTTTTTTAACGCCGTCGTTGCATTCATCCCCCTTCCGTCCGACTCGTGCGTTCTGTCTGCCTCTCGCCCCCTCTCGCTCTCCGACGACTGGCGGGCCGCCGCCGCCGCTGCCGCCCCAAGCCAGGTGCTGAGATTCTAGACGATCTCTTCGCCGGCGACGAGCACCCACCAGGTACTTCCACCCCTTCTCTTCCCTTCCCTTCAAGCTGAGCACCGAAACCCTAACCTAAAGCTATTAGCTATTTGACAACCCACCAAATTTCGAAGTTTTTGCAAAAATTATTGGGTGTACATGTGTACACCCATGTCCCTTTACTGGATCCGCCCCTGGCTTAGTCCATTGTAGATTTTAGCTGTTCTGTTTTTGTTCCCTTCTCTTGGCTTGACTTAAACTTGTCTTCTCCATCCTAGAAGCGTGAGCTTCCCAGGTAGAGCTGTTTCTCACTACTCTAGCAGATGGCGAGGATAAAGCCTAAGCAATTACTAATCCAAAGCAAGACGAAGAAGGCTCCATCTCGAATAAGCTACTCTACTATCATCACATGGAACCTGATTGTCATATTGGTTGTGCTATCTCTCTATGCTACCTACAGCCATTGGCATCAAAGGTTAATGTCCTTTCCGTAAGCCTTTTTTTTGTTTATTTTACTATTTGGTGCCCCTAGCACACTTGTATATTGCAGTAAGTTGAGATGAAGTAAGCTCATGCTAGTCTTTCTATAGTTGTTCAGTAGTAGTTTAATATAGTTTCTGCTCAGCACTCCTCTATGGATGAGTTTAATATAGTTTCTGTAGTTTGATATAGTTTCAACCGCAGGTCTGCCCAAGACTTCGAAATGGAGCTTCATGAAGCTGAGGTAAGCTAGTCTTACAAAAATCTAGTGCAAGAAACTTTGCTCATATTGTTTACACTTGATGACTCTGCAACTAGGTACATGTCATTTATGTTACTTAGGTGACATTATCTCTCTTTCCCCCATTAAGCAACTTTGTATGGCCTAGTGTACTAACTGATATGTTGGAAAGCGTGTTGCATGGTTAGTATCATAATTATACATTTCGCATTTAACTCATTGACGTGGCTATTGGAATTTGTTTCTTATTCGTTCTGGCAACAGAACCAAATTTGTTTCTTATTTGTTCTGGCCACACAACCAATGATAATTTTTGTTTATAAGAAATATATAGGGTTGTCTTCTGCATTTTCCCTATTGATGAATTTGCTTTCTTTAGATTGTTCATTTGTGACAAAATTGTACATCTATTTGATGTAGTCTTTAGTACTTAATAAAATTTCCTTGACAATTTGTTACAGTTTTAAGGGACATTAGACATCAACGGTCAAACATTGATTGTCTTCTTTTGTTCATTTGTTTGAATCAAGCTTGCTGTGAGACCTGAGGATCCAAAAATGATGGCTAGACCAAGATATGCGGTAAGTTTTGTTGTTTGCTCTTCTCAATTCAATTTCTAAACAAACCACCAGATGTTGACTGCATATTAAATCAACCATTGAATGTTACTGGGAGTATATGGCCATGTTTTCTGATCGTCCGATTAATCACGATTAATCGCGATTAATCGTCCTTATCGGTACCTAGCACTCGATAAGGCCCTCCGATACGATCAGAGCGATCAGAAACCTGATCGTCCGATTAATCGTCCACTAATCGCGATTAATCGTCCGATAAGGTCTCTTGGCCGATCAGGAAGGGGTCAAGCCCATTAGGGTTTCACTTATATACCTCATCCCCACTCTTTCTCACCTCTCTCCTCAGTCCTCACTCCCACTCTCCAGGCTGTGTGCAGCTGCTGAGCTGCTGAGATCCATCTCTTCCCTGCTGCGTGCATCAACTCCCCCCTCCCTCCCTTCCAGTTCCGATCCAAGCAGCCCATCCATGGATCTTCCCTTCCAGTTCCAATCCAAGCAACCAACTAACTAGAAATATAGTCTTGATGCTTGATATCTACTATATAAGTATATAGTATATGGTATATATACCATACATATATGTCATATAGTCCTGCTATATGCTGGACGATTATATGGACGATTGGACCGATAAGAGGTCGATTAATCGTCCTTATCGACGATTAAGGACGATTATATGGACGATTGGACCGATAAGAGGTCGATTAATCGTCCTTATCGACGATTAATCGTCCTGATCGTCCTTACCGGTACCAGATCGATCAGGGACGATAAGCCGATTTAAAAACATGGGTATATGGATCATTTAATGTATGTATATTGTATATGTGTTATAACTTGCTGTGCTGCTACTGACATCTAAATCAGGTTGTGGTTTATTTTCTTCAAGCATGATATGCTTAAGGATATGACGCTCTGGTAGGCTTTAAAAAGATATTATTCTGCTAAGGATGTATGAATTTGCGTGTGGAAATACAACTTTTGTTGTAGCATAGTTTGTTATGGCCTTTTGTTTGAACCCATTACCCAAACAAGGTAATGGCAGTGCTCAAACTATGCTCATGAAATGATGAAACTTGAGTCAGTCCGAACTGACTAAAGTTTAACACTAAGTAATGTTTTCACTAGGCTTGAGAAGTTGAGATTAATCATCTAAATGCGACTAATGTTGTGATATATTGTACGCCACTGCATACCTAGTTATGAAATGTTTCTTTTGCTATGTTAAACTCCTGCTGTCTGTTGTTGAGACCCAACATTTTGTAACACTTGTTGTCATCCGCAGAATTAGCAAGAAAATCAGATTCTGTTTTCATCCACAGAATTAGTATGAAAAATTATGGCATATAACCTTACTAAGTTGCTGATATAAATTTTGAATGCAATGATGCTTTGCAGATAAATTAATTGCTTTACAAATATTTTATCACGCTACTGCAGTTAATCATCTTTGTAGTAGAAAGAAGCATTATGCCATTGCTTAACTTCTGCAGGTAATTAACACCGCAAAAGGTCCAATTACTATAGAAATATACAAAGATGCTTCTGCTGGTGTCGTGGATAGATTTATCAACTTGTGGTAAGCACCATAAATGTGATGACTCCATGATTTATTTAATAGTTTCATGACATAAGATTTATATGACCAATTGTTTTTGTTATTTTGATTGTGTTAGTGTCACAATATAGCTGTGCCATAGTCGGTTAAAAAACGTAGCTCTGCTTGTGTGCCATAGTTTGTTTTAAAACATACCTTTGCCGTATGTAGCATATATGTTTAATCCACAGAAGTTAGAACTTCAAAATGGTAACTTTATCACTATTTGAAAGGCAGTAGAGGTAGGGCTATGCACCGTAGTACACTAAAAACTGCCTATCAAACAATACTTTAGTTGATGGGTCAAGCAACACCTGCTATAGTTTCAGCAGTTGGACTAAAATTCTCATAGAATTTTAATTCAGTAATTCGAGGCATAACAACGAACTTAAAAAGTGTTTTATGCTCTCCCAAAGGAAACATGAAGTCTAATAGTGCTAGTTAATTGGCAATCATTGGGCTTATTTGAATCTATCATGAAGCTGTTAAAAAGTTTGATTGTAATGGTTGTAATGATAAACTAGTTACTGGTGGCATGAATGTGTAGCAGTTTTCGTGGAAAGTGTGAAACTATTGCTACCATGGTAGTATATGGCAACTATTCTGAGGATATTGTAAATATTTGTATTTGTTACTATGCATCTTTCCTGGAGAACACCACGATTATCTCAAGAGTCAGTCAATTGTTGGAGCTAATAAGTTGATAATTCTTCAAGATGAGCTATTATTTTTTTTGGCTATTGATATATTATCTAATATTTATCCTATTGCGCAGCAAGAGTAACCATTTCAAAGGAATGCCATTTCGGCATATCATAAAAAAATTTGTAATTCAAGGAGGTGATTTTGATTTTGATGGAGTGGCCCAAGAATGGATAACGAAAGCTAAAGCTAGTGGGAAAAATGATCTCAGGTTTGATTCCTCAGAAGTGCATATATTAAATATATCTTGAATCTTAGTTTTGTAGTATAATAGCAATTTCCTTAACATCAACTATATTTCTATGATTTTGCGGTCCAAAGCATGAGGCATTTATGATTGGGACTGCAAAAAATCCTAATAACAAAGGGTTTGATTTGTTTATCACGACCGCTCCAATTCCTGACTTGAATGACAAGCTTGTTGTATTTGGGCGAGTTATCAAGGGAGAGGACATCGTTCAGGTGCTTTCTGAATTTCTCTTTCTGGGAGCTTTCTTCCGTAATGTTTGCTTGAATCATTAAGCTATGACTTGTGTTCTCCTTTTATCTCTTTGTGCTGAATGGCTTTTTTGCTTATTGTATGCCACATGTACCGTATTTTGACTGATTTACATGAAACTATTCTTGGGCGAAAGCAGATGTTCAAATCTCTCTTTGAGATAACCGCTTATATTGATAGAGTTCATACAGTGAAAGTATGCTGGGATACCAGCTTAACAGGAACTTAGTACAAGAAACACTGGGCATCAAAGAGACGAAACAAGGTGCCCTAGAACAGTACAGTTAAATCTCTTTCATATCTGAGCTTGGCACATTTGAAGGCTCAAAGCTATATGCAGTCAGCTTAGGAGTTTCTCCATCATAACATCTAGATCCTGCAGTTGTTTTCCTTCTTCAGGGGTCTCCACTTCTGCAAGAAAGCGACACTGGGACTATGTCTATAGGTTATTGGGAAAAGTTTGTTCAATCAGCATCTTGTTCCTATTATTCCATAGTGCCCAAGCAGAACCTGCAAAAACATTGCCAAGTGCTGAGAGATACCGTTCCTATTTTGGACCCCTCTCTCCTAAATTCAGCTCTTGAGTTTGGGAAACCATTCCAGCCAAACACCTCTTAGATAGCACTGCAGTACCCTTGCTGTGGAGCACCAAAAAATATTTTGTCTACTGGTTCCTGTTGACCACATGAGCAACAGTAAAATTTCCCTTTCCAACTCTTCAAAGTCACACCAGGTTGTAACTTGTGAAACAATTGCCTTGTAAACACCTTAATCGTTAGCAGTACTTTATACGTCCAAATTGCCCTTGCCTGAATATTATTCACTCCTACGTCAGATAAGAATTTGTAGAGGGACTTAGATTTATCTAAAGCCAATACAACCTTATCCTCTTCCCTATTATCTACACACACAGAATCAAGTTGAGCTCTCAGGTCCTCCAGAAGCTCCATCTCTGCTCCATGCAGACTCCCGAACTGTAGATCCTAGTCGCCATCATCATATAACTGAGATGATACTAGAGTATCAGGATCAGATCATAATCTAAATAGGCAAGAGTAGTAGATTTGTAGTGGTGTCTTTCAACTATATGTATCCTTATGCTGGCCAATTCCAATCTAAAAAATTGCTCCCCCATTTGAAAAGATGTTTGACTTTGTGTAGACCCTGCCAGAACTGTGAGGAGCCTTTTTGTTTGGTGATAAAGAAAGAACCCTGTTTCATATACTTCAGAATTTGAGCCCAAATAGATGTTTTGAATCTCGATTTATAGGCTAGCAGGTGTTCAAAATTCAGAGCTACTCCCTCCGTTCCAAATTATAAGTCGATTTGACTTTGGTACATACATTTTGCTATGTATCTAAATATAATAATATATCTAGATACATAGTAAATGGATAAACCAAAAAAGTCAAAGCGACTTACAATTTGAAACGGAGGGAGTACTATATATGAATACAACATGCTGCATTAATGAAAAACCCTGGCCAAATTGAATTGGTCATTTACGTTAGGACTGTTGGCATATGCACTTGCTGGCTGTCTGTTTTTTCATCTGGGTGATATCACTAAAATAGTTGTTTATTAGATTATATTTTTGTCTGCTTGTTTACACAAACAGGAGATTGAAGAAATCGACACCGATGAGCATTATCAGCCAAAGGCCGCCATAGGCATCAACAATATCATGCTAAAACAGGAGCCTTGAGCTGCGTATCCTCCTTGTCATGTACATGAAGACCTTAACCACATTCCTGATGACTTTCTGTAGTTCGAAAAGGTCCCTACGTCTCACTGAGTTGCTGTTGTACTGATGACGTGTATGCGGATGTGATCCTTTCTCTGGAGTCTAGACGACGCCTTATGGGTTACGTGGAAGGCATTTGTGCTTGTTCCAGGAGTTGATGCAGCGTTTGTGTATAATATTCAGTTTTTTGGCTGCCACTGCCAGCATGTGCGATCGAGCATATAAATATTGTGCTGTCACCCCATATCATGGTTGTGGTAACAGTTAGCAGTCTATTCTCTGCTATTGCTATCAGTAACCGATTCGGGCCTTGTGAATTAATCCAATATAATATAAAAATCAGCGCACGTGCTTCTGCTCGTTGTTAGTACTCCCTCCGTCCTAAAAAGGATGACGTTTTGGGTGTTCGTGTCACAAATTTGATTTAATTTGTAGAAAATACGTATAATATTTATATCTCCAATTAAATTTGTTAAAACACTAGATCTAAAGATCTTTCTAATAATACTAATTATGATACTAATTGATGATATTTATTATTTATAAAAATTGTCGGTAATCGTTTTTGGAAAGCGGAACGACATCCTTTTTTGGGACGGAGGGAGTACTATATATCGCGCCAACTTGTTTCGTGTGAGCGTGGCAGCAGATGGGACTTTATTTAGGTGCTGTTTGGTTTAGTGCACCATGGGTCATGGGTCGTGGGGTACGGTGGTGGTGCCGTGGTGCACTAAAGGTTCTTTTTGTTTTACAATAATAATTCTTTTTATTTTACAATAATAATGATACGGTGTGGACGCTCCTTGACGGGCCTGCAGGCCGGCCCAACAACTGGATGCTTCGACGGCTGAGGGCGTCTTCTTGATGGGCCTGCAGGCCGGCCCAACAACTGGATCCTTTGACGCCTTATATTTAAAAGCGGAAAGTTAACTAGACGACCGGTCGCGCTCCGCCTTCAGCGCGCGACACCAGGCCGCGATGGGGCCGGCCCAGCAGGGGCTTTTGCCTCCCCAACCTCACGCACCAACTCCCCCAATCCAGGCATCTCCTCCTTCGTTCTCAAGCCTGTGCTCCCGAACGGCGGAACCCCGGAAGCAGGGTCCAAGACGAGATGAGTGAGCAAGCTGCCTGGCGGCCAGGGCGCTCCTAGTCGAAGAAGCCAGGATGCTCTCCACCATTTTGCTCGGCCGTGGCCGCCGCCTGGTCCCAACACGTCGGGGCGCCCCTCCGTCTGGCAGCCGCTCTAGGTCTGGCCGCCGCTCTCGGTCTGGCCACCGCTCTCCGTCCTTCCGCCGCCGAATCGAGCAAGGTGTGTCTTCTTCTCAGCTACCTTCCACGTTGTGCTTTTGGTCTACAGCTTGTTTGCTGCTTCTCCCGTTGTCATGAGACAAAGAGTTTGTGATTTGCGGTATGCTTTCGTTGTGGTAGATCTGTTTTTAACCTTTTTATTATCCTCCAATATCAACTAATGGTAATACTTTATTTTCACTTTTCAGTTTGCAGAAAAATGAATGAAACCCCACTGGCCAATTTAATCATGCCTTTTCTATAATTTTGTCTTCTCTTTTGACAACTTTTTCTGCCTGATGACGCAAGGAATAAGTCTTCCTGTTTCGGTGACTGTTTTTGTCAGCCTCTGTTGATTGGGTCACAAAAATCTTGCCTCACCTTAGCTGATAACCTGCTACTACTATAATTCTATACATGATGTTGTGCTCCTTTAGATTTTCGTTGTTTTTTCAACAAGCTTTTCTTCTCAAATTTTAGCTTTTGCCTTTCTGTTGTTGTGTAAGACTTGTAACTTGGTGCTACAGATACTTGCCAAGGTTGTCTTAGGAAAAAAATATGTATATGAAAATGTTACTTTTAGTGATTTTCTGACAAGGAACATAGGGTTGTCTATTATTAACTGGTTTTTCCCCTAGTACAGGCAAACTCAAGTAAAACAGGACAAGTTGCTGAAGATATTTTCAAGAAAATCAAGACTTCTCAATCTTTCAAGGGCGCTCCTAATGCACCTAGCTTCGATATAGGCATTCATAGCCTAGCTAAAACCCAAGATTCTGTTACTAACTCAATGCTTGTGGAAGCATATGATCAAAGTGATAAGACAGTGTTTTGTTCATACAATATGTGAATATGTGACAATGTTTTGCTTCATCTTAATTAGCTGATAACCACCGCCTGAGAACTTACTCGACTAGATACATACATGTGTATATATATGTGACAGTGATTTGATTTCTATCATTATTTATCAAATTCTTTCAGTTTTCAGTTAATTCAGTTTGCTTGTTAGTAATCAATTGAATTATCATTCAGGTTCAATTTAGCAATCAGATTTAGTTTCTGTTATTCTTTTTTTGAGTATATTTAGTTCTAATTTTATTATTTAGTTTCAGTTTTAAGTTTAGTTTTTTAAGTTTTTGTTTAGGTTCATTTTTAGTATTCGGTTCAGTTTCAGGCATTCAGGTTCATTTTTAGTTTCTTGTAGTTTCAGTTTTATTTCTATTTTAAAGTATTTGTTGTTTCATTCATTGTGTCTACATTTCTAGTTTTCGTTTTTCAGTCTAGTATTTTTTAGTTTCATTTTTAGTAATTTTTTTTATTCTTTTCGTTTTAGATTTAAGTCACCCCTTTAGGTTGGATCGAATGTCTTTCTAAATATTGTATATTTGTTGCCTCACCTATAATATATAAGTTGTTATAAAAGATGGTCATTGAACACATAAGTTGCCACAAATGAATTCTTTCCCCAGTTTTAGGTCATGTGTTTTTAGTGTTTTTTTAGTTTTAGTTCTCTGTCACCCTTTTAATTTCAGTCCTTTTTCATTTTTATTTCGACTTTTAAAGTATTTGTTTTTTCATTGTGTTTACTTTAGTTTTTATTAATTTTTTTGTTGTCATTTTCAGTTTCATTTTCTTGTAATTTTAATTTCTGCTTTTTTAATTGTTTAAGTTTAAGTTCTCAGTTACTCTTTTTTTGGTTTAAATGCATTCTTAAATCCTAGGTATTAGTTGTCTAATTACTTATCCTCTAAGTTAGCACTTATATAATGCTTCTACTAATAATTTGCCTCTTAAGATGCAGCTTGTCTTATTTTGGAACTCTACTCTTGTCCTTTTTTTTATAAATGTATTCTCCCAATTGTCAGCTAGTCATGATTTCAGCATATATGGTGGGTTTAATAAAAACTTTTCTCTCTAATTGGCAGCTTATACCATGCTTTATTTTAATAATTTGCCTCTAATAATTGATATGCATACCATGTAAAAAATTCATTTATTTTTAGAGTAGCAAGTTTAATATTACTTGGTAGCAACTATTTCATTAATCTTCTAGAATATTTTTATATGCAAATTGCTACTAAAATAATTTTTTGAAACATGACTGCTATGTTGTCATGTTTTTGAAAGTCATAATTCTTAGAATATGTCTTTTCACGATACTTGCCACTTGCTCCAAATATACGTGTAGTGTCTACTTCATTTTTTAGGAACTAAAATTGTTAATTTCATTTTTTGTCAATTTCAGTTTTAGTTTCATTGTTCATTTTTTCTACTCTAGTTTTTAGTTTTTTAGCAAGCAAAAAAATAAATAAAACTTGCACTTCACCGATGTGTAAAAACATGTCAATTAGCTATGTTGACATTTTTAATAATTTGCTCAGTTGGCAGCTTATGCAACACTTATTCTTTCTTTTAATGACTTTCCCTCATTTAACAGCTAGTTTGCATTATTTCTATATGAATTATTACTTGTTTTACAATCTATATGGAGTAAGTTGTAACAAAGTCTCACTAGCAACTCAATCCATATAATTTGCTCTTAAACTGATATATTATAGGGCTAGTACCTTTATGTAAATAATATATACCAATTTTATTATATTCACATGATAACAATCACACGCTAACAACCAATAGACATTCTATGTAAGAACTTTAGTATATTTTTGGAGTAGCAACTTTAGTATTATATAGTAGTAACTCTTTTTAATAAATCTTCTACCATATACTTCCTCTATTCATTTATCTCCTTCATATTAGCCTTTGGCACTATGACCAAGAAAGCGAGTAAAAGCACTCAGTTTGTATTTAATTAGGTAAAAAAAATAGCCAATGAGCAGCAAAGAGAAAATAAATGCAGGCAAGTGGTAGCTAATTAGCGACAAAAGAAGCAATAAATACTTGGCAAGTCCTAAGATAATATGAAGGATATTTTTGAATAAAAAGTTTTTTGCTTAGATGAAGGAGATAAATGAATAGAGGGAGTATTTACATATAAATTGCTATTAAAATAAATTTATTGAAACATATGCAACTGAGATCTAGTTTTATTCGACTCGTCACGTACAACACACCGGCATAGGCGGAATTGAAAAACGGATATAACATTCAAAAGTTATAGGGATCCAAAAAAAATATTTTGCTTTTAATTTTGGGTCAGACTGACGTCAGCATAGCAGGCTGGTCGGAAGTTTTGTCTCGGGTGTATATGACACATCGAACTGGGGCAACGGCCGAGCGGCGTGTCTGGATGTCTCTCGCGTGGCGGGGCCTGGCCTGGGGTCGCGCGATATGCATATGCGCGACGGGTCGCGGCATATCCGCGTCCATTTAAATCTATTTTTCCTCTTCAAACTTTAAAAATCCGTTTTTCCTACCTAAACTCTAAAACTAGACAAAGCGATCTCCCTTAAATTTTTATACCGCACGTCTTACCTTTCTGGAGCAGTTTTGAGGGCGGTTTTGGTACAGATAACGATGGTTTTGCTGCAGTGATATTGGTTTTGTCTTTTCTTTTTATTTATTTCGATTGAATCTTAAAATCATAGTAAATTATAGAAAAATTATAAAATAGAAAATCTAATTTTATTGGACTCGACATCAGTAGATCTATACAGTAAATATATAATATGTTTTAGTACAAAGTTTTTGCTAGTATTTTTTCTTTTTTTATGTATTTTGGCCAAATTTTTAAAAAATCATAATAAATCATAGAAAAATCATAAAACAGAAAATCTAATTTTTTAGACTCCACATGAGTAGATCTACACAGTCAATATATAATATAGTGTGCTTTAGTACAAAGTTATTGCGGTAGCTTTAGATCTATGTTTTTATATAATTAACTAAAATAATTTAGAACTGTAGCTTTTATAATTATTTTGTTGGACTAAAGCATATCATATTATATATTCACTTGTAGATCTACTCATGTGGATTTCAACAAAGTTAGATTTTCTATTTTATGATTTTTCTACGATTTACTATGATTTTTCAAATATTCGACTAAAGTAAATAAAAAAGAAAAAGACTAGCAAAAACTTTGTACTTGAAGGCGTACCATATTATATATTTTCTTGCGTGAGACCTACTCATGTGAAGTCTAATAAAATTAGATTTTCTATTTTATAATTTTTCTATAATTTACTGTGTTTTTTCAAAGATTCACCCAAAATAAATAAAAAAGACGAAACCACTATCACTGTAGCGAAAACCGCCAGCAGTGTAGTAAAACCGCCTTCAAAATCGCTCAAGGGAGGTGAAACACATGGTTTGAAAAGTTAAGGAAGGTGGTTTGTCTGGTTTTGGAGTTTGGAGGAAAAGCGAACTTTCACGAAAGTTGGGGAAGGAAAAAATAGACTTTTTCCTATTGAAAAAAATCTGGATTTTACGATATTTCTCCACTCTGCCTCGTGGCGTTCTCCACCGCTGCACCGCGGCCGCTGCCGGCAGTAGCTAGCTGGTCCAAGCCAAGTAGAAAGTAGCCGCCTTCGTCGTCCGGACGCGGCGCGTGGCTAGGCAGCTATGAGAGGGGCCGTCGCTGGCCAGGCCTAGGCTAGGCGCAGGCATAGTTGACCATTGCCAAGAGCGCTACCGTCCTCGGCCGCTGGCTAGCCGAAACCGATCGTCCCCGCTTTGCTCTGCATCGCACGGGGTAAGAGTGCAAAAAGTATGTTGTTCAGAGACATGTTGCAAGTGTTTTAAACAGATGTTTTTATAAAAGTAGATCAAGAATGTTGTATATGTTGCAACGGTATGCATCAGCACTGAATGCTCATCTATGTTTTCGGACATATATTGTAAGTGTATTTTGGATGTTACATGTGTTTCAAACATATATTACAAGTATTTTATCTAGATGTTGTGTATGTTTTGCAAGTTTTTCAAGTGTTTTTCAAATGTTTTTGTATGTATTTCAAACATATGTTTCAAGTATTCTTTGTCTTCTTTTATATGTTGCATCTAGATATTTTAAAAGTAGATTGGGAGAGTGCATTGAATCTT
>JADLZL010004332.1:0-57441 GCA_015844335.1 Chrysopogon serrulatus
TATCAATTATTGCATGAAATAACATCAAAATTATCACAAAGCATAGCAATAGGATTTTATTTCTAACGAGTTCCACGAGTTTTGGTTTCTCGGTGTTTTGCGGGGAATATTTATTTTATCACTATGGAAAAGTATCTCAAATCAAGAATTGGACAGCACCATTGCGAAGGTCTCATTGCGCTGATCGAAATGGACATATGGTTTGCTATTTTTGAAGACCGAATTAAAAGATATAGAATTTGCAAATTAAAAAGGGAGCGGCGATGTCATGTTGACATCAAACATCCTCAAGTCATACAAGCACCCGGCAGGCACGTTTGCTCGCTTTGCATGCGTCCCATGCTGAGGCAGCACGGGCCCCACGCAGCGAGGGCTGCGGGTTGGAGCGAGCAAGCCCCGGCGTAACCCAACCCGGTGGCCCGACACGTGGCCGAGGCGGGCTCTCCACGCTACGGAGCGGCCAAGACAGCGAAGACTTGGGGCGAGCGCTTCGGCCAAAGCAGTGGCGCCACGAGAGGCCGCTTCGCCCGGTTCGGCTGGCCGCGGTGCATTGGGGCGCCAACCGGGCGGCCGGTGGCCTGGACAGCTGTTTCTTCCCAAAAAATCTTGTGTCCGGTTTCAATCTGTTCGGGCTCGGTTCGAGGCTCAAATCGCCGGTTCTCTTCCGGTTTTCTACGCAGGTCGGTTGGGGACTTCCTTGGCGGCTAAGTTATGGTCTCCACCGTCCGTACAAGGTCGGTTTGATCTGATGGTGAGCATTAAACGGAGGCGCGGATCGATGACGTGGCAATTTCTTGCCCCCTACTCTACCTGGACTATATAAGGACGCCCATGGCCCCCTCCTCCAGGCATTCTACACCTCGAAGCCTCATTTTCTCTATATAATTTAGTGTTTGTAGTGTCTCTCTAGTTCATCTAGTTCTGGTTCTTCTATTTCTAGTTCTAGTTTGTCTAGTTGTAATTAGAAGAGTGGAAGAGAAGAGGAGAGAGCTGAGGAGGAGCTGGATCTGTCAAATCTTCCTCGACATTGTATTTTTGCAATATCTGGTTCATCATTCAGTAATCTCCAGGTGCTTCAATTACTATTCTAAGCTCTTTATTTACTTAATTTTAGTACTTTAAGTTTATTTGTTGGATTCTCGCTTGCATCAACTGGTCTAGTCTTTGCAATACTAAAGTAGTAATTAATAGATTAGGTGTGGAGCTCGATCTATATATTACCTAGAATTACACCAAGTTCTACGTATAGTTGTGGTAGCCCGGTGGTGACAGCCACGACCACCGAGCGTATTCCACCACGTTTGGATTGGTGTTTGTAGGACCGTAGTCGAGCTTCCTAGTCCCTTTCTCATCATGCGTGGCTAGTGTTACGATGTCCCAAAGTAAGTAAATCTTGAAGTCAATTCTATTCATAGATCAATTAGAGAAAACTTAGGAAATTCCTCTCTACCCACTAAAAAATACTTTTATCTTTACCCTTGGGCGATCTTGAATCATAATTAGTACACAAAGCGTTCCTCGCGGAAAATCGATACTCTCGAATACTCCCCGGGTGAAAGCTACATCGGTATCCAAGCACTTGCGGATTTCTGTTTTTGCGCTTAAAATACCAACATACACTCAAGAACAACTCACACTACATTGGTGGGCAGCAGCGCAACGAGATGCCGGGACGCGTCCGGTCCCAAGCATCGGTCCAACATAAAAACGCCACGTGTCAAGCTCGTTTGAAAATAGGCGTTACGTGCCAGCGGTCGATCACACTCGCGCCCTACAGCTCATGACCCGGACACGTCCGCTTCTTGGCCCGGGTGCTCGCGACACAGCGGTGCGAGTCCGGTCATAGTCGTCCAGAGGTCCAAATGCAAATTCTCGACCGAGCGCGTCCCGCGACTCCTGACCGACGCGCCTAGAGTCCGGTCCACACTACGCTCTTCATGGTCACTTCAGCTCGTCCGACTAGGCGACACGAGCCTCCGGTCGCCAGCGTCCGGCCCCACTTGAAAAATTGCCGGACGCCATTGCTTGACCGGACGCGTCCGGTCCCTACCGAGACAGCGTCGGTCACTCCAGATGACCTCTTTTCTTTCAAAAACCTTCAAGTCCCGCCCGAGCTTGCGAAAACCTTCTGGTCACCCCCCGAGTGACCTTTTCACCTTTCGAAAACCTTCGAGTCCCACTTTGCAAGCTCGGCGGGAGGGGTTTACACCCAAACCCCATCAACTCCTGCCCTCATGTGCCAACACAAAAGTGTCTCTCTACTTGAGCCCATTTTAGCATTTTCAAATGAATTTTACAAGAGATTGTTAGCACACTAGATCCCTAATGCACATGCAAAGTCATTGCTCACCTAGTGGCACTAAGATAACCGATGTTGCGCGTTATCGCCCCTCTTAATAGTACGGTTATCAATCCTAAATCCAGCCGTCAACTTCTCTACTCACCTACGGCGGGCAAAATGAAAATGCCCTAACATATACCTTTGCCTCTAGATTTCCATTCCGCTCCTCTTCTTTCTTCCTCACCAAGGGTGGCACTTGATCACTTGTGGTCACCTCCATCACCTTGATCTCCACTCCACCACTTGGCTTAGACCTCCCCTTTCTCTAATGCTACACACTTAGCAATAGGGTTAGTCCTAGGTTTCATCAATTAACCAAAACCAAACTGGGGCTTTCAGGTTTGCATCGTTTGACCTCGTGTGAGATTGATTTGAGCTAGTTATCGATTTAGATCTTGTTTGTAAGGTTGCATTGCTTGGTCTCTTGCAAATTGTTGGTATTTGTTAACACAAATAGATAAATCCGTAACCACACGGATACCGCTATAGCTTTTTAGGAGTATTCCTAGGTATCGATTTCTATGGGGGCAGAGAAGTAATCTAGAAAGGATCAAGGTCGTCAGGGGAATAACTATTTTTGGTGGGGAGAGGGGTTTTCTAAGGTTCTTCCGAGACCGACTAGACAACTAAGTTTCAGGCTTACAAGACTTCACTTACTTGAGCTTGCCAGTTCCTTTCCGACTCTCGAAAAGACGGGAAGCGGTAGTTCGGGTTAGGCCGCCAAAAGCTCTGAAATCACCAACCCGAACATGGTGGAATACAAAGGCACGGTCAGAGCTGTCACCCCCAAGGCTACCACAACTATCCATGGGGTTGGGCACAAACTCGGGTAACTTCGCTAGCCCAAACACTACGTCTGCATGGTAACGGCTACTACTCTAGTTCGATATCTTAATTAGACTAAAGCACTCGGCCGGCGGAGATCCCATAAGCAAGCAAGTAAGCACTAAACTTTAATCAAATAGAAAGCTTGGAATTATAGAAAGAAGAACCTAGATATTACTCAAATGAGTCATCTCCATAGAGGTACAAAAGTCGAGGAGGGGCCGACACCTCCGGCCCTCCTACGCTCCTACCCGGGACACTGAGTACAAGACAAAGAGGAAGCCGACAGCTCTGGATTCCTCCTCCACTCTCTTCCCTATTTTCTATACTACAACCAGGTGAGAACCACCTAGAGGGACACTACAACTAAGAATATAAAGAATGGAGCTCAAGTGTAGAGGTGTGTGTGAGAGGGGGGTCTCCCCCTTCTTATATAGTGAAGGTAAGGTCAGTTTGTGCAGGAATATTCCAAAGGTCCACATGCAACAGCCTTAGGGGAGCCACCAGGAGACGCCACATGGAAGGGGAGGTCGGTTGGCGCAGCTAGAGGTGCGGCCGCACCAGGGTGCGCCCACACCCTGGGTGGCACCTTCCCCCCACCGCCTTCGCATGGTCGGTTCCTGGATGGGCCTGGGTCATGGTGCCATGTGGGGTTGGCCTAGTTTTGAAGTGTAGGTGGGCTTCTTCCTTTATTTGCATATGTAGGTTCTGCGTTACGCTTTCTGGTTTACGCATTTTGACTATATTTCCACTGTATTCATGTATAAGTCCTGAAAAATAGTAATCCTCCAATACATGTGGAAATAGGTTAATAGTAACTGTATATGTGTGCAGTGTATGCTAGTTTCTCCCTTTTTAGAGCATAGTTGGCGGTATAAGGTTGTCGATAACGACCGCCAAATAGGTTAATAATAATGTATACTCCCTCCGTCCCAAAATAAGCTGTCGCTTTCGCTTCACGAGAAACAAATACCGGCAATTTTATAAATAATAAATATTATCAATTAGTATCATAATTAGTATCATCGGAAAGATCTTTGAATCTAGTTTTTTAACAAAATTATTCAGAGATATAAATATTGCACGTATTTTCTACAAATTGAGTCAAACTTGCGGCACGAAAATCAAAAACGGCTATTATTCTAGGACAGAGTAGTATGTGTGTAGTGTATGCTAGTTTCTCCCTTTTTAGAGCATAGTTGGCGGTATAAGGTTGTCGATAATGACCGACAACACAAATCATCGATCTAAGCTAGTTATTGGCTCTATCGGATTGGCAATCGGGTAGATTCACTAAGTTACCGGTATTGTTTGTTTTTAATGATTTATTTCTTTGCAACAATATTATTGCCCAATCGAGATTAACAGATTAGAATAAGCTCAAACATTATTAAAGTCTACTATTTTGGATCCACATCCATGATCATCTTTATCAAAACAATCGATTAGGCCTCTATCGGCTAATTTGTTGATCTCGGTTGTTACATGTGAAAGGATCAAGATGCCTATTGACGGTAGATAACGTCTATTTTTAACCATCAAGTTGCCTTGCAAATTATAACAATATCATAGAATAGGAGATTATTACTACCAATTTCCACGAGTTTTGGTGAATTGCCTATTTTTAGGGAGTTATCCGAAAGTGCATAATTGAGGATTAAAGTGCATAAAAGCCATGAAACTTAACACCGATGAAAAATATCGCCATTGGGATCATAAAGGACCTAGAAGATACCAGAAGAAAGCAGATTCCGAGCCATGGAGAGCCATGGAGGCGTGCTTCTCCACCGCCTTTGAGGATGCATCCGGCCCTACATTAAGTCGGTTTGATCCTACGGTTGATGTTCATCCCCTTAGGGCTATAAATATGGGCCTGTACCTCCTAGAGAGAGAGCCGGATCAATGGAGAGCTGAAGAGCTAGAAACCCTACTTCATATCTAGTAGATCTAGGCTAGCAAGTTCAATCTAGAAGTAGTTCTTGTTTAGAGATTAAATAGATAGAGTTGGAGAGTAGAGTTACGGAGGAGTTCGGCTGTCGGTGCTTCTTGAGATCACTTGGTAGTCAACTTTTGGTTAAAGTAAGTGTTTTGTTCATATTATTCTTCTAGTTTGCAACTCTTATTGAGTACATTGATCTTGATAGCTTCTTTATTAAAGTAGTATTCCTAGCGTAGACATGGTGTTTGGGCTATGTTTACTTTTGAATGTCCCCCGATTTTCTAGATAATGGTAGCTCGCGAAGGTGACTTATAGCTTCATTTGAATCCTCTGTAGTCCACTTCACGTTAATAGATTTGGCAAGCAAAAGGTGCTTGGTAGGAGAGAACTCTGATTTCTACTCCTATCTTATTAAGTTATTGCTTATGATCATATGATATAAAACAACCACTTTCAAAGGCTAGAGTTAGATAGTCCAGTTTGGTCTCCTTGTTCTCACTATTTTTTAGCTTGATTGTGCATTGGGTTATAGACTTAGTCATCATCACCCTTTTGTTTCTTTGGGTTCGATATTTAAAACCGGATTTATCTTGGTGAAGTGCTACAACGGTATTATATAAATGCGGCGCTATGGATAATCTTATTTCTTGTGTGCATTTAATTAATATCAATAATTCCCAAGAGGGGGATGAATTGGGCTCTTCTAAAATTTAATCATTTGCGGTAATAACCTATCGCTAGCCCATTTCACCCTAGTGCCTAAGTGTGGCATCTATGACTCTAGGACACAAAAGTTCTACTCCCTAAGTTTCAAACCCTACCCTAGCATGGCAATTCTATCAATGTAAAGACATAAAGAAATTGCGAGAAAGTAAATGCTCAAAGTAAAGAGAGGGAAAGGAGCGCGGCGATGTTTTTCTGAGGTATCAGAGAGTCGGCACTCCCCACTAGTCCTCGTTGGAGCACCCGCGCAAGGGTGTAGCTCCCCCCTGATCCACGCAAGCATCAAGTGCTCTCTATGGGATGATTCTTCGTCACTCCGACGCGGTGAATCCCCAAAAACCGCTCACAACATGAGATGGGCCATCCACAATCACCACCGGATGATCACCATGCTCCCAATTGCCACCAAGCCATCTAGGTGATGCCGATCACGAGTAATAAGCAAGAACTCTCACTTGACCAAGACTAGCCAAATGAGATGAGTGGATGCACACTTGCTACTCTCTTTCCATTAATAAGGTCCTAAGCAATGGATTAGCAAATCTCTCAACCTCACTAGGGCTCTTGCACTCTCAAGCACTCACAAGATGTTCTTTAGCAGTAGGAAGCAAGAGACCTCAAATAAATGAGGTGAGGGAGTGTTGGTATTTCTTATGCACAACTAAAATATGAAGGATTCCGTAAGCGCACAGAAAACCATTGTAGCATTTTACCGGGAGTATTTCAGGTATCATTATTTATATTTTACCACTGGGAAACAATGGATAAAGACATTGATAGTTCACCATCATGTATCTACTAACTTAGTACACCAACCAGACTAGAGTAGGGGGGTAAATGATAAATGATAGGAGTTATGCGTAAATGACATGAGGCAATGGGAGAATTCTATGATAAAAGAGTAGATAGCTAAAAGTGAGAGGACAACGGGAGAGTTCAAGGTTCCTAAACACTTCTCTATTACTGGGGTTCTATAAAAACTGATTCATGGGTAGATATAGCAATCACACAATAGCACTTTAGAGCAGCAGTACCTTTCCAACTCTCAAATAAGACTGGGAAGAAGGTAGTTGGGGAAGGCTGCCAACAGCTCTATGAAACATCAACCCGAACATGGTGGAATATGAAGGCCTAACAGAGCTGTCACCTCAGAGGCTACCACAACTAACTGTGGGATTGAGTGCAACCTCAGGTAAACCCTGGCCTAGACACCATGTCTACACTAAAGATTACTACTCTAATCACATATGATAACGAGCACTCAATACGGCGGAGATCCCATACTAAGATATAACAACTATACTAAACATAATATGAAAGGCATAAAGTAAGTAGAGAAGATAAATATATTAAAGCATAAGTCTTACAAAGAATAAATACAAAGACATACCAAGACTCAAGACTCTTCCGAGCCCCGGCGTAGCTCCGCTCTCCCTAACAATCAACTAGAACTAATCTACTACATTGGAAAGTCTAGCCTTAATTCTCTAGAGGTGAGAGGTCATCCTTTCGAGGGACGCCTCTACATCTCCATAATAATGTGGTGCCCCCATGCAGGGGGGTCAGCCCCTGTATTTATAGCCCGATGGGAGAAACGTGAGCCCTTTGATCAAACCGACTTAAGGTACGGTCAAAATACATCCTTGAAGGCGGTGGAAGAAGCTTTCAGAAGACAGGCGTGAGAGGCCGTAGGGGAGGCCAGCCGGCCTGGAGGGAAATGCCGGGCGGCCTGGGCCCAAGCCCACTTGGGCCCGGCTTCGTTTGTGTGTTTTCTTGCTCCTTTTAGGGCCCAATAGAGCATATTTCGATCCGGAGTTGATATTTCTTGATTACGGGCTCCAAATATAGCAAATGATATGTTTGTTTCGATCGTCTTGACGAGCCCGTCGCAATGGTGCAGTCCAATTACTTATTTAAAATACTTTTATTTGATGGAAAATTGCATACTCCTGCAACACAAGTGAGAACACCAAAACTCGTGGAACTCGTTAGAATCAAAACATACAACTATGCTTTGTAATCCATTTTATATCATTTCATGCAATAGTTGATGATTATATTTGGTATTTAATGACCGTCAACAAGCTCCCCAAGCTTACCCTTTGCTAGTCCCTTAACAAAGCCTAACTACTAAACTTGAATCGGGGAGTTGCTACAAAGCTTTCACTCCTCAAAAGTACACATGCTTTCAAACTGAAATTCTCCTCCGGATTAGATAAAACTGTTCTAACTTTTCAGACTTACCCATTTTACCTTTAACTATGGAGCTTTTCAACTTTAGCGTGGGTCTTGAGTAATTGAAAGATAGAACAATCAAGTCAAGCACTATGTCTCAAACTCTTCACTCAACCAATATTCTAGAGTTTTTTTCAAGTTTTTGAAATAAAACTCGAGCTTAATTATATGACACCCTCAAGTCTCTTAATATGTGGTATTTATAGATCTCACTTGAGGCATTTATGTTGTCATGCCCTCCTACAACTGATGATTATAGTGGAGCTTATAGGAGTGGCATTAAACAAGGATGAGCATACTTGCAATTCATATATTGTAAAGTCAAACAATGGATCCAAACAGAGTAAAGTCATACAATCAAACCAAGATATGCATGTGTATGAAATATGGTGGATAGGTGAATATATGGTGGCTAAGCCTAATTCTAGTTTTTGCTCTTTGAAAATAAATCTCTCTCCCTTGAACTTTAGAACTTCCGTGGGAAAACATGGGCTATCTTTATTCTTTCTCTTCTTTTTTTTCTTTTTTTTTCTTTTTTTTACAGGGAGGTGGGCATCTATGTACCCATTGTTTTAAATGCTTGGACACTTGTCCATTTTTTTAACTCTCTCTTCTTTTTCCAATACTTTTTTTTTCATAGCCACTTGCATCCTTTGGATACAAAATAATTGGAGAGATAACAATAAAAACTTAGAGTATTAAACAGGGGGTTGTCCTATGGGGTATATTTTTTTGGTTGTTTCCTCCCGTGTAGGAGAAAAGCATTTTTAAGGTGGATCTAGATTAAAATGGAATAATGATTGTGCTTACTCCTAGAGTAGGAGCAATGCATATGTAGGTGGAGTGTGTAAGTGATCTTGATTTTAAAAGTATGACAAGACTCTCATAAGGTATACAACAAAGGTTGACTGAATTCAATGCAAAACAAGTAGCATGAATGAGCAAAGGTTTTCCTGTTCTAAATGTATATCATATATGGCTTTGGTAGGAATTCAAACTTTGTCATACAAAAGCTTATCATGTAAGATTTTTAGTTTTTTAAAAGATAAATCTCTAGAACTTAGTATTGCTAGGAATAAAATAAATAGCAGCTCAGACTTTCTCATATCATATCCCTCAATCACCTAGACTTAGCTCAAGCATATGCCTCCATAAGTTTTAGGTTCAGAGTAAATTTTTATATCAAAACAGTTATACCCAAAACTCGGGAGAATTTAAGGTTGAAAACTAGGCACTTAAAAGGAATTATGATAGAGCAACTATTCATCATCTCCAAGATAAAATTTTATTGTTCTTCAATTGACTTTTTAAACTAGACAGAATTGTAAACACACTCTATGATCATACCTTAATAAATAATTAAACTATCTTTATTTGGTTTTAATTATTATTCATCTTTTATTTATTTTAGACTAATGGACTCATAAAAGACTACAGACGTGGACCTTCATGTGCCCATATATTTTTGGTATTTTATGACTATAAGATAGACTCGATAATCGCATAGGTATACTTACCTAGTAACTAGAGGATGCTCTCCCCCAATTTGGATGTTGTCGTAGTTGAGCGTTGAAGTTGAGTGGTCCTCACGGAGGAGCTCATGTTTGTAAGAGCAAGTGTTGCCGGGGAATACTTCAATCTCATCACCATGAAGTTACTTCCCTCACACATGGACGTTAGGCTGTGTATCGAAAAAGATGTTCTTCGAGTGATAAGGATGAATACCTAGGTGAGTGACTCTTGGAGTCATCACAGAGAAAGCTCTCACAAAACACCAAAACTCGGGGAATGGTATTAGGATAAAAAGTTAATGATTAGCCATTTTTAGAGGATTGGGTGTTGTGAAGGTTTTAAGATATTTTATGATAGTATTGCAGCAGGATGATCAGTTAATATTTTTGGATTTTATGGATTTATATACAGAAAGTACACACGCATGATATATATATTTTTTATTTTGTAGGCCACCACGGTGTGCACTCCTATAGTTTTTATACCATAAGAGTTTCACGTGGGGCTTTGAGTTTTTAAGATGCATAAATATAGCCTAATGCACACTATTTATTTTTGTTGTTTTGTATGCAATACTAATATAGAAAAGCAAACATACTAAAGAGAAAATAGATCATGTAATGCAAGAGAGTAAATATGGATAACTACCGTTGTTACCTCACGGCGAGGGTTCGGCGTTTTGAGTCCTCCGAACTGGACTCCTTGCGGTAGTTCATTGTCGAGTACTTTGGTTTGCTCCTAAGGATGAGGATTGAGGAGGTGTCTCCACTAGTGGCGTTTCCAATGGTGGTGCCACCTACTTCCTTTTTTTTTTGTTAGTATCTTGAAGCCACTCTTATGTGCATTATTGTCATTGGTTGAGAGCTTCCACTTGTAGAATTTGGGGAATCTTCCCACACTTTGCTTGAAGTGTGTTACGCTTATAAAGACAAGGTAGAGATCAAGTGCATGAGCTCTATTGGTGGGAGAACACCAACAGAACCAGAAATTTATTCATTCTCTAACCTTAGCACAATAAGATTGATGTCTTTTCATATTGTTCATTTATAATATGAGTGAGAAGATCAAAAGTATAAATATGGCATTTTAAGTTTATTAGATGGAGGAGTGGAGTTGCTTAACCTATGGAAGGATTGTTCATCTTTATAAGTTATTAAGATTAACATGATGACTACCATCTTCCAAAAATAAGATATATCATATTTGAGCTCATTTGGTTAAGATTGAGATCAAGAGAATGGTGCTATGATGTGTACTTCTTAAGATCAAGAGGAAATGATGACCACTTACCTTTAAGATGTTACCTTTATTACTTGGAGCATAATGACACCATGTGGTAAAGGATAGATGGATTTCAATGATCTTTTCCTTCCTTGCATCTTGAGTTGTTTATTAGCATCTTGTCTCATATGTTGTACTCCTTTCTCACTCCTCCAAACTTCTATTTCTCTCATTATTTCTTCTCTCTGCAAGGGATTAGTAGACAACACATACCCGAAGGAATATACAACTTATTTAAAGTATGGATAGTGTTTGCCAAGGAGTTAAAGATTAACTTATAGCCCGTGTTTTAAATGATTCACCATTATTTCAAATTTTTCAAACAAGGTTAAGGCAAAGATATAAATTTGAAGAATACCTCTAACCTTGATTTGATTCTATGAAGTCTCCTAGTATGATTTAAACATTTTTATAGAGGAGAGGATAGTCTATATATACAACCAAATTCTTATACAAATATGCTTTGATGTTATAATGTTTAAGTAATATTCTGAAGCATACTTATAATAGAGTAAGGAAGTTCAAAAGACTAAAAATTTTTATTCAAATAGAACCAAGAATATGTAGGTGAACCAAAAGAGTATTTCATTTGTTTTAAGTTTTAGCAAATTAAACATGACATATGGCAAGGATAACCAAGAAATCAGCAATATAGTATAAGATGTTGAATGTAGCTTAAAGTTGCATGAGGCTTGGATAAACATACCTTATGTCTTGTAGGGTGATTGGTCCACTATCATGGTGAAGTGTAGAAAGTGTTGAAGTGTTCTTACATTGATTTCTTTCCATCTTAGTCCTTTCTATTCACTTGTTCTCCTTCGTTTCGAACCATGAATAGATATTTGTTCTTTCTTTCCTGTAGAAATATTAGTGGACACATACCCAAAGGATTGCAACAAATCTAAAATATGGGTTATGGTCCATAATTTTATGTGGATTTCTTCTATGCTAATAAAAGGATGGACTTTTAGAATTACTTTAGCATAGATTTCTTTTAACAAATTTTTTTGGTAGCTGCACTTTATATGATTCAAGGCAAAGATAACTTGCAACAAAGGATTAAGTGTATAAACTTTGATACTTACAGCTCTTCCATGGAGAATGAGTTGTGTCTTCCTTTTGTGCGAAGTTATTGGACTTCAAACACATGCCTTGATTTGTCTCTTGATGTGAGTTCATCTCTTGACTTACCCGAATTGAGTTTGAGGGTTTTCTGTAGGGGTTAGCCCAACAAGATATCCAATGTCTACTACAATAATTTCTAGTTCAATAACCAAACCAAACTCCATGTCTAATTTGATTAAGGTAGCCTATTTACCCTAAGCACCACGCTTAATTTAAAAGTCTATGAAAGTATGTACAGTACTTCCAAACCAAAGCATACTATAGCAAACAAAGATAGCATGAAAGCACATAGAGATTTACTCAAATAGATGAAAGCATGATCATATATGGTAAGAATGTTTTTTTAAGTAGAGATGCAAGTGACATTCATATGTGCAAGAAACTAAACATCTTTGTGGATTTGATATGAAGGTGGAGTGGATGCATGGATTTTCCAAAGTAAACATGCAGTGGAATGCAACAAGATAACTACTCATTAAATTTAGAGTCTATGAGCAAGACTTTCTCACCTTTCATGATCAAACTTACCATGACTCACAATGGTATTTGTGAGTAGTGCAGCATCTTTTCTTTGTCACATGTGATGAACTTTGAATTCATGTGATGATGACTTTTCTTCTCTAATCTACGCATGGTTAGAATAATATATGTTTATATAAACCTGTGAGATGACAGGGCTCCATTGTTGATTGATCATGAATGTCCGGGCACCCGAGTTCTTCAAAATCTCTCATGTCTTGTGGAATTTCGCGAGGAAGGTTGGAGCAGTTGATATCACGCTTATTCCACAACTCAACAAAACAGGGGGGTAATCCTACTAAAGCTAGCGACATACTAGATTAGTAGATATCAAGATCATTATCAAAATCTTTACACCAATTGTTTCCCCGGCAACGGCGCCAAAAATGCTTATTGGTATTTCTTATGCACGACTAAAATATGAAGGATTCATAGCCTTTGAGAAAACCATTGTAGCATTTTACCGGGAGTATTCGGTATCGTTATTTATATTTTACCACGGGAAACAATGGATAAAGACATTGATAGTTCACCATCATGTATCTACTAACTTAGTACACCAACTAGACTAGAGTAGGGGGTAAATGATAAATGATAGGAGTTATGCGTAAATGACACAAAGGCACACGGGGAGAATTCTATGATAAAAGAGTAGATAGCTAAAGTGAGAGGACAACGGGAGAGTTCAAGGTTCCTAAACACTTCTCTATTACTGGGGTTCTACAATAACTGATTCATGGGTAGATATAGCAATCACACAATAGCACTTTGGAGCAGCGGTACCTTTCTAACTCTCGAATAAGACTGGGAAGAAGGTAGTTGGGGAAGGCTGCGCCAACAGCTCTCTGAAACATCAACCCGAACGTGGTGGAATACGAAGGCCTAACAGAGCTGTCACCTCTGGGGCTACCACAACTAACCGTGGGATTGAGTGCAACCTCAGGTAAACCCTGGCCTAGACACCATGTCTACACTAAAGATTACTACTCTAATCACATATGATAACCAGAGCACTCAATACGAGCGGAGATCCCATGCTAAGATATAACAACTATACTAAACATAATATGAAAGGCATAAAGTAAGTAGAGAAGATAAATATATTAAAGCATAAGTCTTACAAAGAATAAATACAAAGACATACCAAGACTCTGAAGACTCTTCTAGAACCGGCGCGTAGCTCCGCTCTCCCTAACTCTCAACTAGAACTAATCTACTACATTGGAAAGTCTAGCCTTAATTCTCTAGAGGTGAGAGGTCATCCTTTCGAGGGACGCCTCTACATCTCTATAATAATGTGGTGCCCCCAGGGAGGGGGTCAGCCCCTGTATTTATAGCCCGATGGGAGAAACGTGAGCCCTTTGATCAAACCGACTTAAGGTACGGTCAAAATACATCCTTGAAGGCAGTGGAAGAAGCTTTTAGAAGACAGGCGTGAGAGGCCGTAGGGGGAGGCTGGCCGGCCTGGAGGGAAATGCCGGGTGGCCTGGGCCCAAGCCCACTTGGGCCCAGCTTCGTTTGTGTGTTTTCTTGCTCCTTTTAGGGCCCAATAGAGCATGTTTCGATCTGGAGTTGATATTTCTTCATTCTGGGCTCCAAATATAGCAAATGATATATCCATTTCGATCGTCTCGATGAGCCCGTCGCAATGGTGCAGTCCAGTTACTTATTTAAAATATTTTTATTTGATGGAAAATTGCATACTCCTGCAACACAAGTGAGAACACCAAAACTCGTGGAACTCGTTGGAATCAAAACCTACAACTATGCTTTGTAATCCATTTTATATCATTTCATGCAATAGCTGATGATTGTATTTGGTGTTTAATGACCGTCAACAGGGAGTATAAATACCCCCCACACAATCCTCCATAAGGTATTCCAGGCAGTTTTAAGGCCGACCGAACGCGTCCATCGGGGCGACCGGACACGTTCGATCGTCGGTTAATGGCTAACTGTACCTGCTGGATGTCACCCTGACCGGGTGTGAAACATCCTCAATTTTCCATGAAGGGAAAATCCACAGAATGAGATATATTGTGACAAAACCATAAATGATTCTATCACATTATCATATATCAGTAGATATCACAGCCATACAGCGTTAGATTACAAGTTTTACATGATTCAACATCAACTGAGAACACACCTATTACAGAGTAATTCTAGTGGAAGTATATTTAATCATTATCAGAGTTGGCGAAAACAAGTTGTCGGGTGAAGACTCCTCCTTCACGGGCATCATCAGAGCAGAGTCAGCGGTGTAGATCCCATCTTCTGAACCAAACTTGAGCGCAGACACGAGACCTCCTAATCCTTCACTATTTAACATCTCTGAGAAGCAGTAAATCTGCACACCGCCAGATATGTGCAGGCCATGGTCAGCATCGATGAGCTTTAGTGGAAAGATAAAACAAGGGATCTGGCGATCCTAATATTTGGCTGTGGTTTGCATCCTTAGCGCATGCAAAGTAACATCAAGTAGTAAATAATATAATAGTTGTCAAGTTTTAACACATTCCTAACCACACACATCCATCCATCCATCCATCCATCCCAACCCATCCACATTTTCCACCACATCTCATCTCACTCGTGTCGATAGGCCAACTCCCACTCGGCCTATCTCAACAGTCCACGACTGGCTCTATCTCACAACATGGGGGAGAAAAGGACTCATCTCCTATCTGGTGAAGCAGATCCTAGGAAAGGTCCATAGCCGACAAGTCGGCTTATGTATCGATCGATCAACCATAATACTTTGCAGAGGTTTCACATACCCACAATATAGCCATCCTTGACATGGCCGTGTCTAGGCAAATTCCGGCGGCTTGCTTGATAGACTGGTGCCATCCTACCACTCAGCCCTGGGAAACCTCCGGATAACGTCTCGGGCATTGCTGAGACTGGGAAAGCATAGTACCGGGCCCTCCAAGTGATACTAGCATCTAGGACAGTATGGGCAACTCTCATCCTACCGCCCACCCTATCACCTCACAACCTAGCAGTAATGGCATCACTCTTACCAAGTAGTCCAACCGTCTCTCCCATTACAAGAAAGCGTGTGGGATGCAAGGATTCCCGGTGAGTCTGAGTACTAGTAAGTCCTTAGGGCTAAGCAAGCTGGACATCTTCATCCGGTTTACCATTTTACGTGCCACCACAGCACCCCTGTCCTAGGCTCCACCTCTTGAAGGCTCACACCCAGGATCCCACCTCACTCATCACATCACATCATATATACCCGCCATAGGTATTCATTCTCATAGGATGCCCAGGTCAACTCACACGGCAAAACTCGCCACAGGCTCGTCGTATATCCCAGCTCGGTCAACACAACCCTCACTCTCCACACACCCTAGACACACGCAGCAAGCTCCCAATCCACCAAGTTCAGCATCCCAAGCCAAACCATACCCAGGGGTTCACCACCAGCATCACATCACAGATACAATGCGAGTGGAGTTAAAGTAAGTATGGTGATATAAATGCAAGCAAGTAGACAGGTAGATATAAGTAAGAGAGCATGAGCGCAAAGCTGGGTGACATGGTAGAGGGGTTGCAATCAAGTAATAAAGGCACAGGCAATAGCATGCATTCAGATACTAGCAAAGGAATAAATATAAAGCGCTAGCAATTCTAAATATTATGCAATGTCTAATAGGCTTCTCTAAAAGAGGGTGCTGCCATGACACCAACGATGTCGTGGAAGTAGTGGTACGATTCTCCTTCCATAGGGGTAGTCGTTAGGTCGGCTCCATCCCGCGGGTCCTTTCGTACACATTCTCTTTCTCCTACAAGTCTCGGTCCGAGCATCGTTGTACTCGAAGTAGCTACTCCGTGAAGCGACAAACAAGGCAAGAAACACCAGATACTCGAAAGGACTCATGACACAGGAAGATCCATTAACCCAGAGGTCATTGAAAAGGTACATGATTTAGCCCTCTCGGTGGATGTCCGAATCCTCGGGCCAAAGAGACACGAGTGGTGGTTTGCTAAGCATAAGCTAGACGGCCAAGCCAGTATGGCTTTAAGATAAATGGTTTAAGCCGAAGCTTATCTATAGCAAACACCATGGCTCACGTTCTCTCGATCCGGGCATCACGTAGTTGACGGGAATCGGAAGACGAGCTTAGCAGACGGAAAAGTAAGAATAACAGGGCTGTAGCCTTTACCCAACAAGTCACAATTGGACATAAGAAGTAAATAGAATCTGGCAATACTATTGTGACTTGGCACTATGGTACTTCAACTGACCCGCCATGATATATATAGCGGTAGTAGAAGGGGTAGGTGCAAAATAGAGCAACGGCTACGATCTTCTCGATCCACACGACACAGTCACGTCAAGAGCCGAGAAGTGAGAACTTAGCTAGGCACATCTATGTCATGTTCCCAGTCACATCGATCGAGTCAACTCTCACGGTCCGAAGCATGACATCGACTATAGCTTAGCTAACTAAAAAGGAATAGTCCGTGCTTTGATCCAATCGCCATGAACAAGACGGAATCAAATAGAACAGGCTATCAGGGAGACAAGGCAAGATCAATCAGAAAACGATGATCTACTTCCAATGCTTACGCCACGGTATCAGATGGGGCATCAGAAGGGAGCAACATAATAAAGATCACAAGTGCGCAAACCACCCATAGGGTATCTGACCTAGGTGCACTAGCACTAAGGCATCTCTCGGATTCGTAGCGGTGCGGTTGTCACCGTGAAAATCAAAGAAACACAACGGTCATATAGGGTACAAGCATATAAGGGTTTGTACACGAAGAGTGAATAAAAGGCAAATAAAGAAGTATAGCTCCATAGTCATGGCAAGACGAGCTCGCGACCACAAGCTAAACTAGCGAGGGCTCAAGTTACACTCGGCACTACGGCCATGGCGAGACGAATCCCGTGATCGCAGTGTCCGAACGAATTACGATTCCCTTACCCGGCTCAAAGGCCGGTCCCAGATAAACACACAATATTCAACTGTAAGAACCAATAATATGACAACAAGACAACAACTCGAAAAGACTGGAGTGGCACAATTACATAGCATTATGATGGATGGGTCCTGTATTATAAAGATACATATGCAACAGAGTCATCAGGAGTGGGTACAACAGTATCGACGTGTATATAGAAAGTAAAAGAGAGACTGAGGGGGTCCAGGGGGGTCACGGCTTGCAATGGACAAGGTCATAAGGAATCTCGACGGCCCGTCCTCGCATCTCGAGGTGGCCGGAGCGATGGCGACAAGCTAGGGTTTCCACAGATCTGCTAAAGCAACTGAAGGGGGCATTCCTGCAGTCCAAGATGAGTAGCACCGTACTACGAGGTCCAAGCTATGGCTAATTGTCCAGAGTTCCGGGGCTCACGTCGGGGTCACGGGTGGCATGTCCTCCCCGGCGTCTTAGACGCCGTAGATCCATTTGGCTATGGTCGGTCATGTGTGTGTGTGCGTTCGTGTTCCATGTGGGCAATGGCACGAGGGCCGGTCATGGTGTTTTGGATGCTCACCGACGGTGGAGTCGTTCGGCGATGTGCGGTTGTCCATGGTCATTGTCGTGGGACATGGCGAGGATGCCAGGGCGTCCCCGAACATCTCTGAAGGTGGAGGGAGGGTCGTGGCCAGCTGTGGCTAGCTGCAGCCACCCATAGCCAGCTCTGGCTGGCTGCAGCCACTCCTCGTCGGCTGTGGCTGGCTGTAGCTGGCCGCGGCTGGCTGCTGGTGGCCGGAGGTGGCTGCTGGTGGCTGTGGCTGGCCAGCAGTGGCTGCTGTTGGCCAGAGTTTGCTGGACGTGGCTAGGATTGGTGGGGCACTGGCTGTGGCCTTCCTACAGGGTGTGAGATATGGCACGATGGCCGGTGTCAGATAGGAACGCGGTCACAGGTTCGGTAGAAAGGGACAGCAAGGTTTCTGACCGTGGGTGCTCACCAATAGCGTACAGACGATGATCGCTGCTACCCAGCAAGGGAAGGGGGCACTGGTTGGAGCTGGTACATAGGTTCGGTGAAGTGGTGCCACGGCCGGCCGGGCTGGTGGTGTTCGGTGGTGTCGAGGTGCTCCATCGGCAGCATCGCGACGTCGATGAAGGCTGTGGAACGCAGAGGGGCAGCGGTGCTCGGCGTTGTTGTCCAGCTCGACGGCGGGACGATGGAGCTCAGGCTCGGGACGTTGAAGGCAGACAGAGTCCGATGGCACGGCTTGGCGAGGACAAGACGTGTTCCCGATCGTCGGTGAGGGAGGCAGCAGCGTTGCGGGCCGGCATGTGGTGTCGTCGTCGCGTTCCAGCAGCGACGAGGGCGGTGTCGAGGTAGGGCGGTGATCCACGTCGCGACATCGTGTGCTGCCAAGGCGGCGGGGCATGACCGCGGTTGACGTCGTGACGCGTGCTCGGCGTCGTGGCGGCTTTCGGGACGGGACGCAGGGCGCGCTGCCGCGGGCGTGCGTGGTCGTTGGTCGGAGCCCAGGCGTGGTGGCGCGGTGACGGGCGTGGCGTAGCGCGGCAGTACCACGGCGCGGGCGGAGCAGGTCGGAGGCATGGCAGCGTGGCTTGGACGAGCAGGAGGGAGAAGAATGGAGACGGCGGCGGCTTCAGTGGAAAGGAGGCCATGGCGGCGGCTGGCGGCTTTATAGGCACCACGGCTAGGGCTTCCTAGGGTCCTTGGCATCCACGCCGTTGATGGGACAGTCGGGGTACATGTCGCGCATCCCGGAGGTGGCACAGAAGCCGGGGCGTGGGGTTGGGATGTGCCGTGGCGACGGCGGCGGCTGTCCAAGGGAGCAGGCGCTCCTGTTCTAGGGTTCCAGGGGCGGGCAGCTGGAGGCGGGCCAGGTGGGCTAGATGGGCTGCGGGGCTGGGTGCTAGTGGGCTTCAGTGGATTGGGGGGAAGCTGGGCCTATGTTCCTCTGGGCCGCGGGAAAGGATGGGGGGGCTGGCTGGCTGGCTATGGCCTATTGAAGGGAAAATACTTCCCATTTTCTTTGGCAAAGGATTTAGAGGAATATCATAAGTGCGTTTGGTAAGTAAATATCCAATAGAGTAAATGAGAAGATGAAAGTGATTTAGAGAAGATCAAGTGGGAGAATTTGAGAGGAACTCATTAGGAGATTGGTAGGGTTTCAACAAGGTTTGCTACGGACATGTGCTCTCCATACACCAACAACCACAGAATGGGAAAACGACTCGAAAAATAAAGCAACTCCTACAATCAATCTATATGTATGCGATATTTCACTAGCAATATTCCCCCGCGTCAAACCTAGACTCGACCTAGCAGTACATGCTTCACACGATCATAGGGAAAAATTTTGAAAGTTCGTATTTTTGGTGTTCTGAAAAATCCGGGTTGTTACCGGACGTGTGTCAGAGTTCGGTCCACCATGATCGGACGCGTCCGGTCAAGATTTTCCCTCTCTAGACCTCTCTGGACTATGATCGGACGCCCTGACCCCAGCGTCGGTTAGGTGTTGATCAGCATCCGGTCCACTTTGGACTCGAGACCGATGGCACCGAGTGTCTGGTCAAGCTGCTGGGTAGAGTCTGGTCACTCGGCACCCCACATACACTGACCGGACGTGTCTGGTCAAGTATGCGCCAGCGCCCGATCGAGCCAAAATGGCTTGAATGACTTCCGATTTTGCGACCTCTCGCATGGCTTCGATTCTACTGATCTTTGGGCCAACTCTAGGGCTGCCTAGGTCTAGAATGAACAAGTGTGCACCACACCTAACTCCCTAGATTCGTCTAGGTCAAGTTACCGATTCAAACCCCTCTTAATAGTACGACCAAAGGTAAAAACAAAGTCCTAGCTACTCTAAGTGTCTCTCCAACACCAACCGACACTTAGAACTAGCCGTCCTTAACCTTGTCGTTCATCCTTTAAAAATAAAAAATGATTTTGATCGTTGGGGCATGAATACCGTTGATCACCCAATCAATCATCATTATCGTGACCTAACTCAAATGGTTTCTACAAAACACATGTTAGTCATAATAATCTTATGTTGTCATTAATCACTAAAATCCACTAGGAGCCTAGATGCTTTCAATCTCTCCTTTTTTGGTGATTGATGAAAATAACCTCGAGTATGAGAGTGAATTGAGGTTTTTAACAAACTTGGATCATATAAGCTATCTGACATTAAGAACAAAGAGGTTAGATAAGATTATACGACCCAAGCCAACAAGTACTCAACGGAATATGAATAAAGTGCGAGTACAAAACATAAAGCTCATTTAAAGAAAGTGAAGCGTGAAAGCATGGTAAATGAGCAACGATATGTGACATGACGTAACATATGTATATATCGCGTAGAGAGCACAAGTCATAAGTAAAGCACATGTCACATGATATATCACATATCTACAAGTCAACGAAAAGCATGTATCACATGATGCACAAAAGTAAGGCATGTATGCATGAGTATCATACATCAAAAGAGACGACTCCCCCTCACATGCTCCCCCTATCTCATATACTCGACTCTCTCTCCCCTTTTGGCGTCAAGCACCAAAATCTAAGGCTCCTGAGGAGGTGGGGCTGTCCGAACGAGCGAGCGGCCATCTCAAACTGTGAGTAGTCCGGCGAGGACTCAGAACTATCTTTCTGGCGAGCCTCCGAATAACCCTTAGGTTGTGTCTCTAGAGGTGAAGCGGTCTTGGTCGGCTCACTGTCTCACGGATTTGGGTGCACTGCGGTGTCTCGGTGGTAGGCCCGACCACGTGGCTCTAAAAGCTGGTGCGACCGGGGGGTGAAAGAGCCACTAACATCAGAACCGCCTCGATCCCACGATAGTTTGTAGCAAATCGTCTCGGTGATTTGGAGCCTCAAGTAGGAACAATCGAGAAGGTGAACTCACCGGGCACGGAAGCAAAGAATCGCCACTGAAACCTTAGGTGTAGTAGTAACAGGGAGGAGGCTGACTCAAGAAAGCTCGATGAAGCGATCGAGGGGCAGGGAGAGTCTCGGTAGTAGTAGTGAGCAGTACACCCATCAACGGAACCGGTCCCTAAAGGTGTGTCGGTGTGGGAAGCCAGCGATCTCACTATAACTGGCATTGAGAGCTCGCGGGGTCACAAGCATCGAAGAAGTAGAGGTGGAGTAAAGCCTGTGTGAATCGGTGTGTACTCGGCCCCTAGAGAAGCAAAGAAGCGTGGAATCTGTTGGGGTAGTGAGCTGAACGGTGCAGGCACTCCCTCGACTCTAAAGTCCTCCGCATCTGTAACGCTAGAGCCGGGGGTGTAGAGCTAGAGGGACCGCCAAGCTGAGAAGCTATGAAGTCAAAAGCGGGAACCCCAGTGTGTCTCATGACATGCTCCATGAAGGCAAAGGACTACGATGAAGCTCCTGAACCTGCTCGCTGTGTTCCGACGGAAGAGAGACTATGTCTCGAGCTAGGACTAGAGTAGCTACTGTCACACCCTAAAATTTCTATTTTGAGATGTGACTTAGAAATCACTAAATAATATTAAATGATTTTATATTTTTTCTAAAATCTTCCCAACTTTAGTTAAGTTGTTAACATTCTGGACAGTGGAAATCTGAGTTTCTAAAATTTTTGCAAATCAATTTATTGGTTTGTTGCATTCATGCCAATATGCCATAGTGTCTTTGTATGAAAAATGAATTTAAATGTTTTCAAGATACGCTTAGGGTTTATTTCCAACTTCATCAAACCAATCTCTAAATCTCTAAATCTGAATCAAGCTCCAATCAAATTGCTAAAACCTTGATCAATTCATGACCGAGTCCTACTTACACCCTAGCTCGATCGTCTCTCTTTCCTCCTTATTTTTGGTCTTCTACTTTTTCGATGGAGTCTTGTTCAAATCCCTAAATCTATGTTAGATGATCAACCAGACCAACCGTCGCCTCTTTTCTCCATCATACAATTCTATCATCATTTTGAACAAGTCGTATCAATCAGATGTTGAGCTTATTCATGTTAATCTCAATTTTGGGGCAAGCCCCTCGTGACTCGCTCTTGCCCTTCTCTTTTCAAGACGGTCCCAACATATTTTATTTTGGGTTAATCCTATGCTGACACAGTCCCTCTTTCTATCATGTATACCAGCCCAATTTTCCTCTCACTAACAGGCTCCATCTCTCTCTTCACGAAAGTCAATAACAGCCACACATAATACTCATCCTTAAATTTCCTAGACATATCTCCACTTAACCATCCGTGCTTAATCTCTCTCTTATTTTTGTTCCATAACTAGCATGACTAGACATGGATGAACTCCTCATTCTTCTACTATTCTCAGGCCCTCTCTATCGTGCAAAGATATATGCAACAAATCCTTCTTTTTGATCTCCTAGATCCACCTATCGTAGTATGCTCCTTTACTCCTTATTTGTTCTATTTTCCTTTCAATAGCATGTATGAAGTTAAAGTAGCAGTGCATCTCTTTTTCTGGTGCTGACCTCCCTTTCCCTCATGCAAAACAGCAGCACTTAATCCCTTGTATTATCTCTCTTATGTGTGCACCTTTACTCCATCCTTTCAATTGCATGCATGTAGAAAACAAACAACAATTAATATCTCCTCTTCCCTCCCTGGCATGAGTAGATCACCACTTCCTCTTCTCCCTTTTCTCTCATGCAAAACAATTGCAAATAATGATCTTTCCTAATTCCCTTGATCACACCTCTCTTCAATCTCTCTCTCGACAGCACCTATTTTACTCCATCAGTTTCCATCTTATCAATTGCATGTCTCCATGCATACAACAGCAGCCCCATCTCCTCCTCTCCCACCTCCATCACGCACAAGCAAATGGACAGCACTTCCCTGGTCGCCATCTTGTCCTCATGCAGCCGCCTCTTTCCCTTCCTCCCATGCAGAATTGCAGCAAATGATCCTCCTTTAACTCCCTTACAAACCCCTCTTTAATCTCCCTTATCACTCTGTAATTGCAGCCATGCATCTTCCCCTCTCTCTGCAGAACAGATGCACACCTCTCCCTTCCTTCTGGCCTTGCTCGACCAAGACAGCAGTAGCAGCTCTTCCCCTTCCCTTCCTCCACCGTGGACGCCCCCACCTCTTCCTCTACCTCCTTCTCCACCAAAATTGAGTACCCTCTGCTGCGATGGATCCATATTGCTGCTGCACGTCTCCCCTGTCGTCCGAATCCTGGTGATCCATCGCATCATGCTGCGGATGGGTCATGGCCTTCTCTGTTCTTCACTATGAAACTCACCTTCATCATGTTCCCTCTCTGTTGTGACCTCTCAAAGGAAATCATGGTCCTGCAGCGCTTCATCGAAGGCTAGCCCGGCGTGCTTTGCTGTCTCCCCGAGCCGAGCCCGTAGCAGCACCTCACTGATCGTCATCGCCGCTGCTTCCGATCAGACCATGGTGTCCCTTCCCTCTCTGATCTTGCTGCCCATGCTCCTCTCACATATTTCTTTGATCTCTCACGTGGCACAGATCATCTCCAGAGTGGAATTGACACTGCTCATTTGATTGCAGGCCCTATCGTCGCCTATCAACACAGGCCACCATCAGCCTCCTCCTTTGTATACAGCACATCGGCATGTCTATGGTGAAATCACGTCCTTGCCCCTCTGGTTTCTGTCCTAGCCATCGTGCATCTTGCCATTCACAACTCCTTCCCATATTGTAGATCATCCCTAAAAAGAAAGACCACCACGCAGCGACCGCCGGCCACCTCATCGCTCGTTGTGGATGCGAGTAGTTGGTGATCCTATCACTCGTTGCTGCAATTCCCCAATGTGAGAACCACACATCACTCTCTATCTTATATGTTGATCTATATGATAGTTTGTCATATTAATTCAAGTGGGAAAGATCACTAGTGTAGTTTTCGCCACAAACATATTACTGTCTTTCGCGGGCAGCAGCGTTGCTGCTAGTTGTCAAGCACGTTCCTAGCAATCTGCATCTCCGTTTCGCAAATCCTTTGATCTATATGTGTATCATATACTTGAACATGTCCCTGAAAATTTATTTGGCCAGAGGAGCCACGACGCTGAAGATTTGGATTTTATCATGCTTGCTGCTCCTGCATCCCTGCAGCAGCACTGTTGCCGATTGGCATGCAGGTTCCTTCAGTTCCTTTCTTCCAGTCATTAAGCCCTTTCACCATGATGTTTTTCATTTAGTTGCACATGCCTCTACAAATTTTCATGGCCAGAAAATCAAAGAAAAAAAGAGATATCGTTGCCTTAGTGCTCACTGCTCTGCTGTCCTGGCTGCTGTGCTGCTCTGCATGGCATTGGCATTCCCTGCTAATCTGCTGTCCAAATAACCAAGCCCTTAAATATACATGTCCATGATATCCTCGCACATCACTCCACAAGTTGGTTCATCTATGAAATCCACAAAAAGGCCGAGATATCGACGCCGTAGTAACTGCTACCCCTGCTGTCCAGACAGCAGCCATCCTGTTTTCGCAATCGCGTTCCCTAGCTAACCGTTGGTCAAAATATCATGTCCAATTGCAACAACCTACTCCATACAGTACCAAGCACCCCCACAAAATGGATTACCATTTCATTCTACTATAACCATGCAACCAGTCATCATAACCACCACTGTCCGCCCGGCGTGCATGTCCTGGATGCCTCGGTGATTCTTCATGTTCCCTGCTAAATCGCTACATGAATTTCTGAGCCCTCTTACTTGGTTGTGTGTTTATTAGTTGCACATGACCCTACCAATTTTCAATCCCAAAAGATCAGTGTGGCCCTTAATTTTGATGGTCATAGCTACCACTATCCGCTGCACAAGCATGTTCAGCTTGTGCTCAAATTGTTGTATTGTGTTCATTGTTGATCTAGCGTTCACCTTGGTGCATCGGCTGGTCCTTTGCAGCCCAGGAATCATGTGTCAAATGAAAGCTTCCTTTGTTCAGTTATGTCATTCCTCTATATTGTAAATATCATCTTATCCACCCATCATACTCAAGCCATGGTATATCAACTCTGCTAAGCCTTATCTTCACCATAAAAGCATGACCATTCTAGTTACCCACCATAGTAGCTCAACCTAGATCATTCATCATCAGATCATCTCATTCATATTCATCTAATCCAATAATTTTCTATCTATGCATCTAACCTTCATCTCTTTTAAACTGTGTCTCTTGTTTTAGTAGTTTTGTGCTCAACACTAGTAGTTACAAGCCTTATATGTTTAAAACCTTTATGTCTTCCTTTTGTAATGATTGGTGTATTGTTTTTAGGATTCCTTCTGGTGTTTGTGATGATTGTTACGATCTATAGAAGAGGAGCTAGGCAAGGATGATCTATATGGAAATAAGAGAGTTTGAGCAAGATTTGGAAGGCAAGTGTAACAAAGGCTTTCCTTGTACCTATGAACAATGTTTAATTCATTCATATGCATGTGTCTAATTGGAAATGCCAATAAGGACTTTACCTAGATGATTCTTGTACCACATATCCTTGTTTCCTATGGGTTGGTATGCATGTTGGATAGTTGCTGCTGCACATAACCAAAGCTAATAATTTAACTTGATTAATGATGTATACAATGTGATAAAATGATGCTTTTTAGCAACATGGTTTTAGAGGGCTGGAGCATGGGTTTTGGTGCTCTAGATTCCACTCCCTATGGACTTAATCCTGAAGCGGCCACCCGGGAGGTACAGTACAACCACGAGTGTCATATGGCTGTGACCTTAATCATATAACTAGTACGTCTCTAGCTTGTTAGTGGCTACCGAAAGGCGCAAGTGGGGGGCCTAGGTTGCAGAGTGGTTTCTTGCCTTTCAAGCTTTGGACTATCTTTGCAACCATATGTGTCATCTTGCCAGGGGGGCCCATTCGCCTAGCTGCTGAAACCATAGCGGCCACTACCTTGTTAGGGTGTCTAGTGAAAGGTTATGTAGTGAAACCCCTGCCACACTTCCATGGAAGAGGTGATATGGGGTCGACGGGCCTCTATCACATGGGAATCACGGCTCGGGGTAAAGTTGTACAAATTCTGCAGAATTCTTTTGAACCGATATATCAGCCGTGCTCACAAACACGAGCGGCCTGGATCCTTCTTGATTAGTGGTTACTTTGGTTACCTCGATGCATTGAGAATGATGTTAATATTGACTAATATTACTTTCACTTGGGATGGTTTATCACTATAGTAGTAACTCAGGTTTAATAAAATATGACCAACTAAAAGTGCTAACCACAGTCAAACAGTGTCAAGCCTTTGAGCCTTTATGGACCCCTTTGTTACACTTGTTAAGCGGTGGTTTGCTTACTCTTGCTTTACTTTCAATTACTTTGGAAAAATCCCGGATGGGTACCGGATGATGGTTCAAGAGATGAGTTTACCAAAGGAGTTCCATGAGTACTAGACAAGTGCTCCCCAGTCAACCGTCCCCTCGTGGAGTATGGAGACCGAAGAGTAGATACAAAATAGTTTCCGCCATGTTTTGTAATAGATGTAAGTCATGTTGTAACTATGATTGATTCAATATATAATAAAGCATTGTCTTTGATAATCTCCATATTTGTTTCTATATGTGTTGTGTGGACATTCTCGGGCACACATATAGTTAGCGCTTGGTATTCTTTGGAAAACCGGGTGTGACAACTACTGCTGAAGCTCAGTCTGCGTTGGGCGTGGGCGCTGCATCATCAGCTGCCCGCTTCTTTGTGTAATTCGCTAAATATCCACCCCCGCCTCTCAAAAGATAATGTCGGGCGCCGAGAAGTGCAAGGAGTGTTGGGTCTGAGCTAGAACCTAAACCACTAGCCTCGGCATCGTGAGCTCATGGAGGCATCCTTCGAGGGGGTGCGTAGTCACTGTCTGAACTTTCCGAAGGAAGCCCCTCAACGATATCTATCGGCTCAGTCTCCATCTGGGCTAACTCTGCCTCTGCTAAATGCCCTAGTTTGGTTTTGGCTAATTGATGAAACCTAGGACTAACCCTATTGCTAAGTGTGTAGCATTAGAGAAAGGGAAGGTCCAAGCCAAGTGGTGGAGTAGAGATCAAGGTGATGATGGTGACCAAAGATGATCAAGTACCACCCTTAGAGATGAAAGAAGAAGAGCGGAATGGAAAGCTAGAGGCAAAGGTATATGCTAGAGCATTTCCATTTCGCCGACTGTAGGCGAGTAGAGAAGTTAACGGCTGAGTTTAGGATTGATAACCGTACTATTAAGAGGGGCGATGTCGTGCAATATCGGTTATCTTAGTGCCACTAGGTGAATAATGACTTTGCATATACATTAGGGACATAGTGTGCTAACAATCTCTTATAAAATTTATTTGAAAATGCTAACACATGAGCACAAGTGGAGAGACATATTGGTGTTGGCACATAAGAGCAAGGGTTGATGGGGTTTGGGTGTAAACCCCCTCCGTCGAGCTTGCTCGGCCGGGACTTGGAGGTTTTCAAGAAGAAAAGAGGTCATCCGAGATGACCGACGCCTGTCTTGGGAGGGACCGAGCAGCGTCCGGTCAAGGCGCGGCATCCGACGGTTTTTCAGGTGTGACCGAGCGGGCGGCCGGACGCTCGGTATCGCGTCCGGCCGGGCGAGCTGAAGTGGCCATGAGGAGTAGAGTGTGGACCGGACTCTGCACGCGTCCGGTCAGAGGGCGGCGGACGCGTCCGGTCGAGAATTTGTGTTTCTAGACCTCTCTGGACTGTGAGCGGACTTGCACTGTGCGAGCGTCCGGTCAAGTAGCGGACGCATCCGGTCGTGTGGTGCATGGCGCGAGTAAGTTCGACCGTTGGCGCGCAATGACTACATTCTAACGTCAGCGACACGTGGCTCGGAGAAAGTGATCGTACGTGTCTGATCATCACTTAACCCGCGTCCGGTCAACACGCAGATAGGGTCTATTTGTGTGTAACGGTTGGGTGTTCTTAGGGATGCCTATATAAGTGGATTGGCCGGCTCTAGAGAGTTCCTCTTGGCACTTTGACATACTTGACATCCCTTAGAGCTAAGCAAACCATCTCCCTTACATTGTATGCCTCTTGATTGATCTAGAGAGTGAGTGGAAGAGCTTCTAGTGTATTTGCCTTGGATTGAGGATCTAGTGGCATTACTGAGTGTTCTTGCTGCGTTTGAGCTTATTATCTTGGTGGTTGCCACCACCTAGACGGTTGGAGCAGCGAGCCAGAGTTGAGGAAGCTTGGAGATTGTTCTTGGCCACTCCAAAGGTGATTGTGAGGGGTTCTTGACCTTGTCCTCACGGGAGATCGCAAAAGGTACTCTAGTGGAATGCTCGTGACTTGTGTTGCCCTCATCTTGTGGTGATTCTTGCAGTGCTCGTTGGAGGCTCGGTGTGGTGCCAATTAACCGCTAAATCCCAAGTGAGTGTGCCGTCACAACGAGGACTAGCGTGTTGGCAAGCACGTGAACCTCGACAAAAAGCCGGTGTTCATTTGGGATTGATCCATCGAGATCATATTTGGATTTCTCATTGATTGATTGGATCATCACCTTGGATATTCATTGTTGATCAAGAAGGTGATTGGTACTACATCCTGAAGGCACAGTTTGCATCCCTCGGTTCCTTCCATACGATTAGTCTTGTGCAAAGTAGCATATAAGGGTGTATAGAGTAGTTTGATTGCTAAGTGATGGGGACGTGATTCCCGATCTTCCGTTAGGTCCAGGATAACTTTCACTTTGAGTGGAACGCGACACACCGATCCGGCTTCAGATCAAAAGACTCGAACCCTGCAACCTTAGCACCATGAATCCTCGGGTTATCAACCGTGTCACCAACCGGTTGACCTCGCAAAGAAGGCTAATCCGTGCCTGCGAAATGAAGAACACAAGCAAGAACTTAAAATAACGCAGCTCAGAAAGTTGGGATAACTGCAGATAAATGATTAGGTTCTCAAGTTAGGGTTCCACAAACCGACGAACGGCGACTGTCAATGGACAGAATAATCTTAAGCAAAACCCAAAAACTAACGTAGGCGGTGGCTACTGATTATATGGTCTAAGGGACGTGCAAGCACCCTCATTCACGTCCTCCTCATGGGCCTACATGTTACATGGCCCGACGGCCCAAAAGATGGTGATGCAGCGCCTTGATAGATTCTGGACGCTGATTTGTTTAGATGATTCCCATTGACTCCGATGGAATTTGGACCTCAAACGAAAGCCATTAGTTAGCTTATGAAATTATCTTTCCATCCATATGTGGATCATCAAAAACGGAGTTTGGATGTGTCCTGGGCGTCTGGTTTACCGCTCACTGGTCTTGAAGGCCGTGACTGACGCGAACTCGAGTTGGACTGGGCCTTCGGCTTGGCTTGGACGCCCTTGCTGACCCCCTAAGGTGGTGGCCAAGGAGCAGGACATCCAAGGGCTTTCTTAGTGTGTTCTCCATCTTCTCGGGATATGCTCCAACTTGGGCCGGGGTTCCAAGTGTGAATAACAAGCCCATAACGATGATGTAGCTCCCGACAAAGCAATAGTGACAGAATGTCTTGATGATTTGGAGGTCTTACCAATGTGATATTGAGATGGGCCCTGATCTATTTGAAAGCTTATCAAATAAGCTTTTCATCAAGTGCTCAATGACCTCAATCGCACTCCGGATGGTTAAGTTATGGCCTTCCCATTGAAGTACTACCGGGTCATCGACCAATCTTGATTGCCTTGCACTTTGAGAATTATTTATACCTACAAGCAAATAAATACATGTACATGTGGAACTAAGTGAGTTGTACCAAAATTTATTGAACGAGCTCACCTTATAATCCATGGTTGTATCCGAAGGTGTCATGTCCTCATCATTCTCCCCTTCTTGACAGCAAACCGTCCTCGGTTTGAGCTTACTTGGAGGACAGGTTATAGGTAGTAGCCAACATTGCTCCCCTTCTTGAAATTTTACCTGTTTCTTTATAACAGAAGTAGAAGCACTTGACATGACAAGATTATAGCTATTGCATCCCTCTAGTTGATTATATTTTTGTATAGTAAAAGGAGATTTTTAGATTTGGAGAAATATAAACACGATGCACCATATACTCTCCTTTGAAATTATATTTGCCAACAAAGTAATATGTACATCTAGACAACCATGGCAATTCAACATTTTTAAATTTCTCTTCCAAAACATTAAGAGCACATAGAGTATCAAACTCAATATAACCCAAAGTATTTAAAGAAGATAATAATTTTAGCTCATTCTTTTCAGTGGTAATGGGAGTAAAATATTTATTTGCAGCAATAATACTTTGTTCCAAAACATAAGAATCAATTTCTTTCACAAGTGGTGACATAGGAATAACAAAAGTGCTATCATGCAACTTCTCTTCATCACAAATATTAGTATAATCATCCTGTGGCAAAGGTAAATCAAGAGAAGGTTCTAGTATTGCATTAATAGTATTATTGGTGGGCAAATTCAGCATCTCAAGAGAGCTCTTACACCGAGACGAGTTACCTATTCTTTCTCTATTACGTTGTCCTCTTTCTTAGATATATGCTGCAAACTATTAGTTTCAACAAGAGACAAAGTAATATCTTTATTTTGTAAAAATTCAGAATTAGATGAAGATATCTTAACATCTGAAATAAACCATTGTTTTCTAAAAGGCTCATTCTTTCTTTCTGTCCACTCTCATAAGATCTTCTCTTAAAATTTCAGCAAGTGGTCATAGGTATGAGAGTAATGTTTCTACCATTGTATTTGAATGAATATTTATTAGCAATCATATTATGCATAACCTTATTTTCAGATATCCATGGTTTACCAAATAGCAATTGACAATATTGCATCGGTACTATATCAAATTCTGCGCTATCCTTATAAGTACCAATGGAAAACTCAATGCGTGCAATTTCAGTTACCTTTATCTTATCCCAAGAATTCACCCATTTGATGTAGTATGGATATGGATGTGGTCTTGTGGTCAAGCCAAGCTTCTCGACCAACTCTAAACTTGCAAGGTTCTTGCAACTGTCGCCATCAATCATAACACAACAACGTCGATCCTTCACAACAAAGTATGTTTGGAACACTTATTTGTTGAACTGGTTTTGCTCCGCCTTCTCCATTTGAGAACCGAGTACTTCTTTGTGTGTAACAGAACCGTCCAAATTATAAGAGCACAAGTATAAAAACAATCACCGAAGTGACTAAATTTTCACACTTGAGCCCATATAATCCCGGTAGTCCACTTGAAATCACGAAGGACTTCAAACCAACCAACATATAAGCCAAGATCGTCTTGATTCAACAAAACAAGTCAAATGTTACATCCTTTTTATAAGTAATTCAATATACATCAGAGTACGAAATAATTATTACAACATAAGTTTAAAAGTAGCGAAAGCAAAGTAATTTGAAACTAACATTATTCTTAGTTTAAATACATGCGATTACTAAGGTCAACTCCAACAAAAGCATTAGAGACAAGAGAGATAAGTAGGATCATGCCCATGATCATACTCCACCGCTATAGTAGGAGTCATCCAGTTCTTGCAGTAATCATGATACATTACAACCTGCAACAAGTGGGAATAAACCCTGAGTACGAGAATGTACTCAGCTAGACTTACCCGCCATAAACCAGAAATAAAGTGACACCAAGGAGTATGCAAGGCTTTATATAAGTGGGGCTAGCTTGACAATATTTTGCATAAAAGCATATTATATGAGAGCAGTATTTCATTATACTAGCAGTAGGTTATTATTAATCAACCTTTTATCTAGATTAGCACCTGTACTAAACAATCACTTGATTATATACAAACATTAATAACCATATCGGGTTTATTCCAGCTATCAACATTACCATCATCATGATCATCATCAAAATTAGAACCATCATTATTTAGTGAGTTCTATGATGCCGAGGCAAGGTCAAGTTCTCACTATCCGGGAGAGACGGCGATTCGAATCGATTTCAAGCGAGCTCGGGGGTATTCCCAACACACACCCAGACAGGACCTAGCTAGGGTCGTCTTAGGTTACTCTTGGTACAACTCGGGCTCGGGCCCGATTTATACGTCGGCAAAAACCGAAAAAGACGGATAGCGAGGATGTTCAAACCATGCTAACCCAAGGGCGGACGACGGGGCCAGGTTATACATGCTTGCCCTTGGTCTAGTATGCCGCTATCCCGCCGAATTGCCCAACCGTCTCGGGTTATCCCGGCTTGAGTTGAGCTACCGAAGCCGCGGCCACTTGGCACGGGGGGGCCGGGCCAACTATGTGTTGGGCTGCGTTCAACATGACCAAGAGTGAAACAACGCGTCGTCAGTCCTTAATCGACTCGGGCGGGGTCCACTTGTCCCTGCACGGTCTTCTTTTATTTTAACACTTGGCTCTTTTCCACGATAGCACATATAGCCAACCGTGACCGGAGAAGTAACAACCTATATCTCGCGGATGACGAGAGAATCACCCGACTTCTACCGGTCTAAGCATGTCTAAGCATTTATCTCGATTCCTGAACTTAAATAGGATTCAAGGTATAATTTGCTGGACAAGGAGAGGATATATATGCAGCAAGTGTTTCCAACCAACTCCTATAACTTAATGCAATAAACAACATAAAGTACTCAATTGCATTTTATAAAAGGGTGGGAGACTTAGAATGCTCGGGGCTTGCCGGAATATGACTCAAGTCGGTGTTGTTAGATGGTACTCGCTTGGCGAGCATCTCCGTTCCATCTTCAGGATAAGTCCACCAAACACCGTCTTCGGGTTTGGCTCCAACATCTCGTCCATCACGTAGTTCATCTAGCGTACCTAAATGAGATGCAAGATGCAAGTGTATGAATATATGGGGATGCAATAGATGATGCATCACATACACAAACAAGACAAGCGAGTCACACCATATGATAGGAGCATTTAGAGAGCAAGCTACCCACATCAAGCCAAACATGGAGATAATGAGTATATCAAACCTGAATCAAATATCACAAGGTCTCAGTTGTACTAACTTAACTATCATCCAAGGCACAAGCCACACTTAGCTTCACACAAAGCAACACTATAACTAGAATCAATCAATTTCTGGACTGCAAACAGTGGTGGCATATTTTAATCATAACTGAAGGTATACACATTCAAACGATATGCGACAAGACAATCTGGAAAGCTTATGAAGTTGCCTACAAATCACCTTTAATCTTCTCAGTATGATTCAACCTCTAACATAGCCAAACAATTCAATTTCTCCAATCTGGTCAGATAATTGCAGAGAGCAGCTATTTCTGAAACTGAATAATACATAGCCATAACTTACAAACTATAAAGGCTATGACTATGAAAATTTAGCACAAGCTAGATATATAAGTTATCTACAACTTTGTTATAGACAAGTTTCACAGCAAACATCATTTACAAGGTGCAATCATTAAAGTTCTAGAAACTGTCCAGAAAGCCTCCAAATGGAATAAATAGAGCAAATAATATTTCACTCATGTTTTAATCATCAATTTGAGTACAACAAATGTTACCAACAGTTAGAGTATATTAAACAAATACTAGAAAACATGATGACCAAGCTCAAATAAATTATTATCATGCACTTTCCTATTTATTTATATAACTAGGTGGAATAAGGAGCATATATGGAACACATATCAAAAGTACAAAATAAAATCTAATAAAATTACAGTAGCTTACATCTATTACCAGAAGTATACTTTCCAAATTTCATAACATTTGAATAAGTATGGCAACCTCTATGAAAAAGATAAATTGCTACAGCAATAAACCATGTGAGAGCAAGTTAAATCTAAAACTTAAGATTTTCTGTAAACATATGGTCATATTAAGTATCCACAGGTCACAACAATATCATATAAAGGTAGAGGAACCACCTTTTCCATTTTTCCATTTTTATTTAAATTATTAATCAATTAAATCTAATTCCTAGACATCAAGCAAGATAAATCAATAACTCAATCAAACTGCATGAAATAGACCTCAAATTTTTATCACAGTACACACATATCACCAGTAGGCTACCACAAAAATTTCACCTCAAATAGAGCACCACAACAGGAGATATGAATTTAGCAAGAACAAACCCTAGAGAGCAAAGATCTATTTTTACCGCACAAACTTTATACTAAAACATGTAATATTATTATACCACTGGATAGATCTACTCACAAAGATTCCAAAAAGTCCTCATTTGCTATTTTACCATTGTGCTACGAATTTTTATGAATTATCAAAGTTTTAGCCGATTTAATGCAAACTGAAAAAGAAAAGGAAAAACAGTTTTGCATTGAGACCCCTGCAGCTTTTGGTCACTGTTTAGCACTATTCAAATGAGTCACGGGCATCACAGAAACCCCCCTGTATTTCTTCTAATTGTTGCGCGAACCCCCTTCTTCTTCATGAACGCGAAGGAAGGGGGAGATGGAGGAGAGGGAACGGAGGCGGCGGTTCTGGCGGCCCGAGGCCCGGCGATGGTGGGGAAGGGCGTGCGGGCTGCGGCTCGGCCAGGCGCACTCGATGGCGGTCTTGCCCTGCTCCACGGTGGCCCAACGCTGCCGGCCACGGGAGGCACGGCGCCGCCATGACTGCGCACGACGGCGGCGGCGTTCAGCGGCGGCGAAGGCTTGAGAAAGGGCGTGGAGGAGCGGCGCAGAAGGGAAATGCGCGCGATGCTCGGCATGGATGGAGAAAGGCTGGACGAGCGAGGGCAGCGGCAGCAGGAAGCTTCGTGGCGGCTCCCATGGCGGCCATGGCCGTGCGTTCGCGCTCGCGGCTTGGGGAGAGGGCCGAGGCGCAAGGGAGAGCCAAGGGAGGAAGAAAATGAGGACGGGGAGCTCGGCCGGTGTCTCCATATCGAGCAGGGAGGGCGCAGCACGCGGCACGGTGGTGGGGCGCGGCTCGAGGCATGGAGGGCGCGTGGACACCACGCGCCGTCCCGTTGCGGCATTACATCGAGCTGGATGCAGGCGCCGATGTGGGCTCGGTGTGGTCCATTTTTGGGCCGCTTCAAGGTCGAATCTGCTGATGGGCCTTAAACAAAAATTGCTCCTAATCTGAAGCTCTACGAGGTTTTCGTTAAAGGGGCCTAGTCATTAGTGCAACAGATCAGGAGATAAGTAGCCTCGAACCTGCTGTTGTCGCGAGCTAAATACCGATCGTTAACGGATGTCAAACCATGTCAAACGCAGTCCGATGGATGCCATCTTTTTGTATGCTCTTCTCCACCGAGTTATGTCCAACTTTTATTTTTGGAGAAACTTTAGTTGCTTAGCAAAAACTCGAGAACACGAGACATCGATGCGGTTGACATTGGATTTCAGACTTGGGAATAGATTTAAATCCCGAAAACAACAACTGTGTGGTCTGATTTATGGGCCCTTTTTTGAGCATGTTGCACACATTTTTATAACTTGGCCCTTAAATAAAGTTTGTTCCATATAAAATTCTCTACAACTTTGATTAAGGGTGCACCATCACGCAAACTCTCTAAGATGCACTTTTTAAACGATCAAACAAAAGTGCTCTAGGGTTAACATAGGTCAAACATCACTTAGAAACATTTTTTGGGATACTTGCTCAATATGAACCCTTCATGACTTTTGTTCATGAGTGTGAGTAGAGTTGTTTAGGCAACATGGCATGGCTTGGTTGACACTTCATGTACTCATGTATTTGATAGAGCCATTCAAGCAAGGATATGACTTATCATTTCCTGTGACATATTGATTCCAAACTTCACTAAACTTTTCCAATAGTCCAGATGGATGGAGATGAATGTGAGATAGAGATCAAGATCATCACTTAATACATATTGCTTATGTCTAATCTTGTTGCTAAGCTAGTGACTAACACACAGGGTGTTCGACCCCCCTCCCCCTTAGAGGAATCTCGTCCCGAGATTCGGGACGAAAAGGAACTCAAGGGAAGAGAAGTGTTTCACTCACTCACAACTATGACGAAAGCACATAGTCGCTCAAACTCCATTAGGGAGATAAGCGCAACTAGTTGTATTAAGGGTTTAACAATGAAGCACCAAAAGTGGTAGCTCTATTTGTCAACCTCGTCCAACATATGGTTATGCTCATCATGCTTTGGAGGATGAGAATGAGTATTTGCAATGGGATAACTTTCCAATCTTTCACGTCGTTGAGAAGTTAACTCTTGTCTGAAGAATTTCCTTTATTGACTTCCATGAAGCATTGTTACTTTGGGAGGAATCCAAGACAACACGATACTTCTTTCACAGAGTTTGAGGACCATCTAGGTTTAGGAACTAACTAATCATCAGTATCTACTTCGATTGGTATCTACTTCAATTGGAGAATATAGCATAGGCCATACGAACTTGCATTAGACTTCAAATCTCACAAAGTATACTTATTGTAAGGGTTCGATATTAGCTCATGAAGTTTGAAAAGTAGTCTTCTACTAAAATGGCTTGAAAACAACCTTCCAAGAAGCATTAGGTCAAGGACAGGATATATTCTCTGAGGTAATGGAAAACCGACTAACCAAAAGATAGGGTCTACGCTTGTGGTGACGGCTCATCACTCAGATGCCAAACGATGGAAAGCTACATAAGGTTCTATGTGTGCAGTTCTCTTTCTCTAATAGCAATACTATAGCATCTATGTCTATCGAGTAAGTGGTGAAGGCGATAGCTGACTCCGTTGGCTTCAACGTTCTCGACAATCCTTCGTTCAGGGAATCTTTATATCCCAGTGGTAACAACTATATGTGGTGAATCGGATGCAACCTCTGGGCTAAAAACACAAAGAGGGTACCAAAGGATAGTGAGCAATTCGACACCTACTGCTGAAGAAAGACAACAGCGAGATTTGGAGGGCAACAAAGGTTGCAAGCATTCACCGAACTAGAGAAATAGTTCGCTATCAAGCAAATTGGGTACAAATTGTACTTCACAGCACAGTTGCACAGTAGGGTTGATTGACTTGCACCGCACCACAACTAGTTTGAATGAATTACTTTTGACATTGAGGCTCCATCTTTTAGGATCAAGCAACAGTCAAAACATATTCTGATTCATGTTGTCAGACACTTCTCAGACGGTCTTCGATTGCATTCATGGTAGACGACAGTTCAGGACACCTTGACTACTCGAGGATAAAGGGACTGGTACTGAATACTCTTCGAGTTGATAAAGTATGTTCTTCTATTTGTGTGATTGTCCAAGATAGAGCTGACGCGTTTACTTCAAGGTTTGAAAGTAAGACTGACCCGAGCATTGCTAGCTAGTCTATAGATTCCTTTGTCTAACATCGTTCTATGAGACATAGCCTTCATGGCTACCAAAGAGTCATTACCTAGTTGGAGATTCATCCTTCCTTTGGGTAACTAATAAGTTGTCTCTCAACACTAAAGAGCTCTAAGGTTTTGGCTTCTACAACAAGAACTTGTAGTTGATTTCAACATCGACAATCACCATCAAAGTCAACAGAAAAGGGGTCACAGCATGAGAGGGTCAATTTTAACTACATGCTTAGCCTTCAAGTGACTCCAAGGAATTAGCAGGAAGGAATCAGCATCAGGTGACTTGTAAAGAAACATACATGTCCATTGGTCCTTGGCTGTCTGATCACTGATCCAACTTTAAGTGTTGTGTGTCCTTTTTATTGATCAGATGGTACTAACTACTACCCAAAGGTTACCATGGTCCACGGACAGGATAAAGCGGAGGCCTCTATTTATGTCAGTGACTAGTTCTTCAAAGGTCATCCTCTTTGTGACTTCAGAAGGAAGCGCCACAACACCAAGCTTGACGAGGGCATTAGGATGAATAGAGGGATAACCAAGGAAAACCTCACGATATGATAACTTATTGATGTGGTTCCGTAATGGATCATGACTAAAAAAACCATGATACCCACGCGTGCTGAGCAGCATCACCGTATGGTTGCAATTCATAGGTTGCCCTCAGTTTCGTCGTGGCACCATTAGTTCTTGATCATAACCTCATTACTAAGCCTACAACCAACAAGAAATCACATAGAGCACAAAATGGGTTGGGGATAATAACCAAGGAAAGATCACAAGGATATCTCACATCGGTATAATTTCTGCAATGGATTATGACTAGCAACCTCGATACCAGCGCGCACCTAGCAGCACAACCATGTGTCGGCCGCCACAAGGAGGCCCTAGATTCCGTCACGGCACCATAGAATGCTAATCGTAACACCATTACTGATCTTACCCCCACTAGAAAATTTTTAAATGGCACAGAGTTGATCATAAGAACAAGAACCAATTAAGGGAGGAATAGCGAGTGAAAGTAGTCACAAGATTTAGAGTCAACAAAGGTATGATTCAAGATCAACACAACACCAGGGAACATGGATTAAATGCTAGAGATAACTGAGCAGGAGATTCTTGCTTTATTTCCATGCACACCTTGCGTCCACCAAGGAACTACTAAGTAAGTGATTAACATGAGACTCAGTCATGGTAAGTAAGATCATAAGATCAAGATAGATAAGCATCCCGAGAATTTGAAATGTTGGAGATGAATGGACAAACTCCATGGGCAAAGCAGATATAAAGAAGAATGTTGGACATATAAAGATCTTGGAGCATCAAGATGAATTGAGTAAACTTCCAAGACAACAACTTGACATACCAATTAAAGATTGAATTGATATGGTAACTACATGGTTTTCAAGCGAAAGATTTCAAGATCAAACAGTGAGGGATTAACGTCATACCGGATCATCAAAAGGATAGGTAGTTAAGAGGTCCAACTTAGATTTTGTCATGGTCTCTACAACTAGCAAAAGCAACCAAGGTCAAGGGCTGGCCTTTAGCAAGATATTAACAGGGTTGGTCGATCACGCAAGGGTCCTCACCTCTAGGAAGAAACCACCATGGTCAAGGGATGGCACTTAATGAAAGCTCAACTAGTTTGGTCAAACAAACTAGGATCTCACAAGGGTGCACATCTATGCCATACGCAAACATCAAAGGGTCCGGCTTAGAGCTTAAGGTTTGAACATAGGCATGGTTACAAATTTTTACAACACAAAACTCAAAGATTAACAACCATGTCTATAGGCACGGGTTCCTAAGATGGAGAACTTAACCGGAGGCGACAACCATGTGATTATCATGACGAAGCGTTGTTCTAAGATGAGCTATTCGACATTCATGTGCTCACCGAGGACAATTGAGGCTACGACTATGGCACTAGTTAGACAACAAGTATCCACATAAACATGACAGCTTAACAAGCACTTGAGAGCTCAAACAAATGGGCTTTAAGCAACTATTCAAAGCAAAAACTCACACAAAACAAGCACTTATATGCAACAACACAATACAGTGACCTATTTACAAAGATCAATCGGGAAGCAAGATATGCTACCAAAGCAGGTGGATAAAGCTAAGTCTTTTAGGTACATGATGATTTGTAAGAAAGGTAGCAAAGAATCCAAAGGATTTTGGTTATGGCTACACCAAGGACACATAGACATACCACACACAAGAACTTGCATTTTAGAAAGTCTCATACAAGGCTAGCAAACACCTAGAGCAAACACTAAGTTAACAAGAATGAAAAATACTATCATGCAGCTCTACACAACCAAGACGTATATTAACACAGCAAGCACGTGCATTTCAATCAAAACTAGAATTGTAGACATCAAACAAAGGTGATCCTAGACCTTTTTTTTTAAGGCCTAGGAAGATTACCCAAACTTGGTTACTCAGATCAAAAACTATTCCACAAGATATCATGACCACACATATCAGTATTTTAGGTTTGCACCACTTAGACATTTAAAAACCCGACATAACTTTAGAGATACATAACTAGAGTTTTAGAGATCCAATGAGTGTGATTCTTAACTTGATAGAAAGATTATTAAGTTGTCTAAAACTTTCTTGTTATCATATTAAGATAATTCTACAGCTAGCAAGACCAATAATGCAAAGAAGACACCTCTGTCCAGATTTGGACAGATGCAGCCATTCTGTTTTATAAGCTCACAATCGGAGATGCAGACCACCAAAAATAATGATCAAAGACATATTGGAAAGCTTAACAAAAGTGCTGAACTTTTTCTATAATGCCAAAACATGATTCTTAGAGCATAGAGGTCAAATAATCTAAACATTCAGATCTGTTCAGAGGATATGCAGAACTGGACAGCAAGGTTCAAAAATCTATAACTCCTAAACGACCAGTCCTAAAATCATAAAATTTTAGGACAAGAAAGATAAAGAAGTTAACTACAACTTTCACATTGACCACATTCACAGAAAACACTGTTATCACTATGAAACTATTGGTACCACAGAAACTATCCTAACAGCCATCAAGTTCAAAACACACCAAACAATGCTTTCCATTGTTTTATTAGCAAGAGAGCACATAAAACATGTTATTCTAGTAGCTCCAATTATTGTTAGCTTAAAACATAGTATTTTAGTTTACTCACAAGGTAGGATAAACATGAGGGTCCAAATTATTTAAGTAAAATCCAAAGTAACTTTGCAAAAGCTTGATGAAGCAAAATATTAAGCCACTAGGCAAAAACTAAAGAACACTTATCAAGTTTAAACTACTAGCCTCAACTATTTCCATCAAGGTTAAGTAACATTTTTACTTGGTTGATTAACATTGGAGGCATCACAAGAAAACATCTACCACTTGTTTATTGGCAAGATTTCACATATATAGCAATGGGAACTAATGTGAAGATTAATTAAAGAAGAACATGATATTCTATTTAAGTGAGCATGTATCGGCTTTTCCGGAGGTATCACTACATGTTTTAGGTTTAAAAGGTCAAATTTTTGCCACTAAAAACTCATTATGCAATTCCATTAAAAGCAATCATACAGGACAAAGCTATGCACACACCCATTTGCAAACACTTCCATTCAAGCGACATGGAACAAAGCATTCTTGTCTAACTTCACACAGAGAAGATAGTAACAACATCTCAATCACAAGTTAATTATTATTGGAAACAAGGGTGAGAGGAGCATAGTTATGTGCAAAGCAACAACCATGATGATGCATGCTTCGTCCTATTCGTCCTCACAAGGTTGCTAGCCCGAGGTGGCAATCACGTTCTATGTCGGTGGCATAACACGCACTCTCGATATATAACTAGTCGTCATGTATATTTACTCTATGCATTCGTGGTTAGCGTACCTGCAGAAAATTTCATTGCAGCCCAACAATTCCCCAATATCTCACAAACAATAAAATCAAGTGAAAGCAGTAAAGCTAAATACTTTCCACAAGTGTGCCCCAACACACTTGCTTCAGTACCACAACTATCCGGCAGATATACCCACAATTAAATACTTTCCTAATTGCATGGTTTCGACATGACAATTATTCAAATATCACAATCTAGCACTTCCCTAGACGCTGGTTGGACGATCATGCTCTCATATCTTATCTTTCTAATGCACACATATGGCTAATTCATATATGTGGGCTACCTCCACCATTTGACCACAGGGTAGCCATAGTGCGGTCATCATGCATACATACCTTGGCCTGAGCGTAGATGCAAAATTTAAAACCCCCCAAGTTAGTACTTAGATAGCCACCTAAGAGTCCTTATTTGGGCATAAAGGATTTGACCACTGGCATACTTAAGTTTTAAATTTAGATTTGAACACACCTACATATATATATAGCTAATAGTTTTGTCAAAACTAATCTTTTGTAAACAAAAGCTTCTGTTTTAAATACACAAATGACATGTTTAATGTTGAATCTTGCTCTGATGCCAGCTGTAACAGAACCGTCCAAATTATAAGAGCACAAGTATAAAAATAATCACCGAAGTGACTAAATTTTCACACTTGAGCCCATATAATCCCGGTAGTCCACTGAAATCACGAAGGACTTCAAACCAACCAACATATAAGCCAAGATCGCATTGATTCAACAAAACAAGTCAAATGTTACATCCTTTTTTTATAAGTAATTCAATATACATCGAGTACGAAATAATTATTACAACATAAGTTTAAAAGTAGCGAAAGCAAAGTAATTTGAAACTAACATTATTCTTAGTTTAAATACATGCCAGTACCAAGGTCAACTCCAACAAAAGCATTAGAGACAAGAGAGATAAGTAGGATCATACCCATGATCATACTCCACCGCTATAGTAGGAGTCATCCAGTTCTTGCAGTAATCATGATACATTACAACCCCGCAACAAGTGGGAATAAACCCCGAGTATGCGAGAATGTACTCAGCTAGACTTACCCGCCATAAACCAGAAATAAAGTGACACCAAAGAGTATGCAAGGCTTTATATAAGTGGGGCTAGCTTGACAATATTTTGCATAAAAGCATATTATATGAGAGCAGTATTTTATTATACTAGCAGTAGGTTATTATTAATCAACCTTTTATCTAGATTAGCACCTGTACTAAACAATCACTTGATTATATACAAACATTAATAACCATATCAGGTTTATTCCAGCTATCAACATTACCATCATCATGATCATCATCAAAATTAGAACCATCATTATTTAGTGAGTTCTACGATGCCAGGCAAGGTCAAGTTCTCACTATCCGGGAGAGACGGCGATTCGAATCGATTTCAATTGAGCTCAAGGGGTATTCCCAACACACACCCAGACAGACCTAGCTAGGGTCGTCTTAGGTTACTCTTGGTACAACTCAAGCTCGGGCCCGATTTATACGTCGGCAAAACGGGAAAGACGGATAGCCAGGATGTTCAAACCATGCTAACCCAAGGGCGACGCCGGGACAGTTATACATGCTTGCCCTTGGTCTAGTATGCCGCTATCCCGCGAATTGCCCAACCGTCTCCCGGGTTATCCCGGCTTGAGTTGAGCTACCGAGCTTCGCGGCCACTTGGCACACAGGGCCGGGCCAACTATGTGTTGGGCTGCGTTCAACATGACCAAGAGTGAAATAACGCGTCCAGTCCTTAATCGACTCAGACAGGGTCCACTGTCCCTGCCCGATCTTCTTTTATTTTAACACTTGGCTCTTTTCCACGATGGCACATATAGCCAACCGTGACCAGAGAAGTAACAACCTATATCTCGCGGATGACAGAGAATCACCCGACTTCTACCGGTCTAAGCATGTCTAAGCATTTATCTCGATTCCTGAACTTAAATAGGATTTAAGGTATAATTTGCTGGACAAGGAGAGGATATATATGCAGCAAGTGTTTCCAACCAACTCCTATAACTTAATGCAATAAACAACATAAAGTACTCAATTGCATTTTATAAAAGGGTGGAAGACTTAGAATGCTCCGGGGCTTGCCTGGAATATGACTCAAGTCAGTGTTGTTAGATGGTACTCGCTTGGCGAGCATCTCCGTTCCATCTTCAGGATAAGTCCACCAAACACCGTCTTCGGGTTTGGCTCCAACATCTCGTCCATCACGTAGTTCATCTAGCGTACCTAAATGAGATGCAAGATGCAAGTGTATGAATATATGGGGATGCAATAGATGATGCATCACATACACAAACAAGACAAGCATAGTCACACCATATGATAGGAGCATTTAGAGAGCAAGCTACCCACATCAAGCCAAACATGGAGATAATGAGTATATCAAACCTGAATCAAATATCACAAGGTCTCAGTTGTACTAACTTAACTATCATCCAAGGCACAAGCCACACTTAGCTTCACACAAAGCAACACTATAACTAGAATCAATCAATTTCTGGACTGCAAACAGTGGTGGCATATTTTAATCATAACTGAAGGTATACACATTCAAACGATATGCAACAAGACAATCTGGAAAGCTTATGAAGTTGCCTACAAATCACCTTTAATCTTCTCAGTATGATTCAACCTCTAACATAGCCAAACAATTCAATTTCTCCAATCTGGTCAGATAATTGCAGAGAGCAGCTATTTCTGAAACTGAATAATACATAGCCATAACTTACAAACTATAAAGGCTATGACTATGAAAATTTAGCACAAACTATATATATAAGTTATCTACAACTTTGTTATAGACAAGTTTCACAGCAAACATCATTTACAAGGTGCAATCATTAAAGTTCTAGAAACTGTCCAGAAAGCCTCCAAATGGAATAAATAGAGCAAATAATATTTCACTCATGTTTTAATCATCAATTTGAGTACAACAAATGTTACCAACAGTTAGATTATATTAAACAAATACTAGAAAACATGATGACCAAGCTCAAATAAATTATTATCATGCACTTTCCTATTTATTTATATAACTAGGTGGAATAAGGAGCATATATGGAACACATATCAAAAGTACAAAATAAAATCTAATAAAATTACAGTAGCTTACATCTATTACCAGAAGTATACTTTCCAAATTTCATAACATTTGAATAAGTATGGCAACCTCTATGAAAAAGACAAATTGCTACAGCAATGAACCATGTGAGAGCAAGTTAAATCTAAAACTTAAGATTTTCTGTAAACATATGGTCATATTAAGTATCCACAGGTCACAACAATATCATATAAAGGTAGAGGAACCACCTTTTCCATTTTTCCATTTTTATTTAAATTATTAATCAATTAAATCTAATTCCTAGACATCAAGAAAGATAAATCAATAACTCAATCAAACTGCATGAAATGGACCTCAAATTTTTATCACAGTACACACATATCACCAGTAGGCTACCACAAAAATTTCACCTCAAATAGAGCACCACAACAGGAGATATGAATTTAGCAAGAACAAACCCTAGAGAGCAAAGATCTATTTTTACCGCACAAACTTTATACTAAAACATGTAATATTATTATACCACTGGATAGATCTACTCACAAAGATTCAAAAAAATCCTCATTTGCTATTTTACCATTTTGCTACAAATTTTTATGAATTATCAAAGTTTCAGCCGATTTAATGCAAACTGAAAAAGAAAAGGAAAAACAGTTTTGCACCGAGACCCCTGCAGCTTTTGGTCACTGTTTAGCACTATTCAAATGAGTCACGGGCATCACAGAAACCCCCTGTATTTCTTCTAATTGTTATGCGAACCCCCTTCTTCTTCTTCCCGTAACGCAGAACAGAGGAAGGGAGATGGAGGAGGCGACGGAACGGCCGGTTCCCCGCGGCCCGAGGCCCGCGATGGTGGGGAAGGGCGCATGCGGCTGCGGCTCGGCCAGCGCACTCGATGGCGGTCTTGCCCCGCTCCACGGTGGCCCAACGCGGCCTGGCCACGGGAGCAGACGGGCGCCGCCATGATCGCACGACGGCGGCGGCGTCCTCGGCAAATGCGAAGGCCGGAGAAAGGAGCGTGGAGGAGCGGCGCAGCAAGGGGGAAATGCGATGCGTGCTCGGCACGGATGGAGAAAGGCTGGACGAGCGAGGGCAGCGGCAGCAGAAGTTTTCGTGGCGGCTCCCATGGCGGCCATGGCCGCTGCTCAAGGCCGCGGCTTGGGGGAGAGGGCCGAGCGCAAGGGAGAGCCAAGGGAGGAAGAAAATGAGGACAGGGAGCTCGGCCGGTGTCTCCATATCGGCAGGGGAGGCGCAGAGCACGCGGCACGTTGGTGGGGGCGCGGCTCGAGGCATGGAGGGCGCGTGGACACCACGCGTCGTCCCGTTGCGGCATTACATCGAAGCTGGATGCGAGGCGCCGATGTGGGCTCGGTGTGGTCCATTTTGGGCCGCTTCAAGGTCGAATCTGCCGATGGGCCTTAAACAAAAATTGCTCCTAATCTGAAGCTCTACAGGTTTCGTTAAAGGGGCCTAGTCATTAGTGCAACAGATCAGGAGATAAGTAGCCTCGAACCTCTTTGTTGTCGGCCGAGCTAAATACCGATCGTTAACGGATGTCAAACCATGTCAAACGCAGTCCGATGGATGCCATCTTTTTTGTATGCTCTTCTCCACCGAGTTATGTCCAACTTTTTATTTTTGGAGAAACTTTAGTTGCTTAGCAAAAACTCGAGAACACGAGACGTCGATGCGGTTGACATTGGATTTCAGACTTGGGAATAGATTTAAATCCACGAAAACAACAACGTGGTCTGATTTATGGGCCCTTTTTTGAGCATGTTGCACACATTTTTATAACTTGGCCCTTAAACAAAGTTTGTTCCATATAAAATTCTCTACAACTTTGATTAAGGGTGCACCATCACGCAAACTCTCTAAGCTGCACTTTTTAAACGATCAAACAAAAGTGCTCTAGGGTTAACATAGGTCAAACATCACTTAGAAACATTTTTGAGATACTTGCTCAATATGAACCCTTCATGACTTTTGTTCATGAGTGTGAGTAGAGTTGTTTAGGCAACATGGCATGGCTTGGTTGACACTTCATGTACTCATGTATTTGATAGAGCCATTCAAGCAAGGATATGACTTATCATTTCTCGTGACATATTGATTCCAAACTTCACCAAACTTTTCCAATAGTCCGGATGGATGGAGATGAATGTGAGATAGAGATCAAGATCATCACTTAATACATCTTGCATATGTCTAATCTTGTTGCTAAGCTAGTGACTAACACCTGGGGTGTTACAGCGTGCAAGTTCTATAGTACATAAGGGAGGTGGCGGTGACAACGTCGTTGTAGCAGCGAAGGAGGCTGCAGTGCCCACTTTTCAATTATTTCATCTATCCTTGTAGAGAACTCGTCCCTAAATTTCTGCAAGTCAAACTTAAAAAAGAATTTCATTGTTTGACATTGTTAGCAATAAAAATAATTCTCTATCCGCTATTTATGGGTCGGTGGAATCACGCTCTAACACACCTTACCAAATTCTTACAAGTGTTCTTACCAAAGCAAGACAGTGAACGGTACAACCGACGGCTGGTTCGTGATATACTGTGAGGATGTGGCACCAAAATTGCAAGGGTTTTTTTCTCAGACCGATCTGAAGTATATATGTGGAGCTTGGAAGGCTTCAATATAGTAGCAAGGAATAACAATAATTTAATTCAGAAATTGCTATATTGAGTAGTAGTCCCAAGCTAGTCTATGTCGTTGACTTAAACTCGTCTTAAACCTAGTTCAAGCGGGCAATAAATACACTCAAAGACAAGGACGCAAAGGATGCAAGCACTTTTGATTTTTTTTTCACTTTTTTTTTTCCTTTCTTTTTTTTTTTTTTTTTTTTGGTGTGGCTCTTGTGTTTTGTTTCAATTTTTTTGCACCCCTTTGCCTTTTCTGCCTTTGATTTTTTTTAATTAGATAAGTGCCGCACAAAATTACTTGGATAGAAACACATGCAACTGTTATGGCAATGTAGCTACTGTGTTGAAATCGTGGATCACAGCACCTAAGATCAAGGAAACATCAGCAACAAAGGAGAAAAAGGCACCAAACGACTATCAGATGGATGACAAAATCCTTTTGTCTCGTTGCTTTTAGAAGGAAAGCAAGCAACAGATCTAAAAAATATCCAAGGAGTAGAACCTATCTTCAACCAGGCAAAGCAAATAGAATATGTCTTCTCTAAAAGAAGTCCTATCGCTAATTGGAAACAAATGGAACTTTACTTTCCAACTGGCCAAAGGAAAACACGAACGATATTTTATTTAGGATGGAAGACAACTTTGGTCATGCAAAAATTATTTATCTTTCTCCAACTCACTGAAAAATCTCTACATGAGATATATTCACGTGATCAATAGAAAGCTATTGATCCTTGGCTCAACAAAAATGAACAGAGAGATTTGTTTCTAGGATACCACCACAACACTTGACGCTAGACCAAGACTCGATAAACCAATGAACACGATGATCTGCGAGGGACAACCGTTCAATGAAGCAATACTAAAATTAAAAATTGCAAAGATAGGACTACGGGAAAACAACGATGAACACAAATATTTTTGTAGGGCAATTTTCTAGATTTATAGGACGAAGGCGAAAACACTCAAACTAGGGGAAGATGTGAAACTGACGGTATACCTGAAGCTTTGATACCACTTGATGGGGACGTGATTCCCGATCTTCCGTTAGGTCCTAGATAACTTTCGCTTTGAGTGGAACGCGACACACCGATCCGGCTTTAGATTAAAAGACCCGAACCCTGCAACCTTAGCACCACGAATCCTCAGGTTATCAACCGTGTCACCAACCGGTTGACCTCGCCAAGAAGGCTAATCCGTGCCTGCGAAACGAAGAACACAAGTAAGAACTCGAAAGAACGCAGCTCAGAAAGTTGGGACAACTACAGATGAATGATTAAGTTCTCAAGTTGGGTTTCAACAAACCGACGAGCGGTGACTATCAACGGACAGAATAATCTTAAGCAAAACCCAAACCCTAATGTGGGCGGTGGCTACTGATTATATGGTCTAAGAGACGTGCAAGCACCCTCATTTATGTCCTTCTTATGGGCCTACATGTTACATGGCCCGATGGTCCAAAAGATGGCGATGCAGCGCCTTAACAAATTCTGGATGCTGATTTGTTTTGACGATTTCCATTGACTCCGATAGAATTTGGACCTTAAACCAAAGCCATTAGTTAGCTTATGAAATTATCTTTAAATCCATATGTGGATCATCAAAAACGGAGTTCGGATGTGTCCTGGCCGTCCGGTTTACCGCTCGCTGGTCCTGAAGGCCATGACTAACGCGAACTTGAGTTGGACTAGTCCTTCGGCTTGGCTTGGACGCCCTTGCTAGCCCCCTAAGGTGATGGCCAAGGAGGAGGATGTCCAAGGGCTTTCTCAGTGTGTTCTCCATCTTCTCGGGATATGCTCCAACTTGGGCCAGGGTCCCAAGTGTGAATAACAAGCCCATAACGATGATGTAGCTCCTGACAGCAACAGCGACATAATGTCTTAATGATTTGGAGGTCTTGCCAATGTGATATTGAGATGAGCCCTAATCTATTTGAAAGCTTATCAAATAAGCTTTTCATCAAGTGCTCAATGACCTCAATCGCACTCCGGATGGTTAAGTTATGGCCTTCCCATTGAAGTACTACTGGGTCATCGACCAATCTTGATTGCCTTGCACTTTGAGAATTATTTATACCTAGAAGCAAATAAATATATATACATGTGGAACTAAGTGAGTTGTATCAAAATTTATTGAACGAGCTCACCTTATAATCCATGGTTGTATCCGAAGGTGTCATGTCCTCATCATCCTCCCCTTCTTGACAGCAAACCGTCCTCCGTTTGAGCTTAGTTGGAGGATAGGTTATAGGTAGTAGCCAACATTGCTCCCCTTCTTGAAATTTTACTTGTTTCTTTATAATAGAAGTAGAAGCACTTGACATGACAAGATTATAGCTATTGCAACCCTCTAGTTGATTATATTTTTGTATAGTAAAAGGAGATTTTAGATTTGGAGAAATATAAACACGATGCACCATATACTCTCCTTTGAAATTATATTTGCCAACAAAGTAATATGTACATCTAGATAACCATGGCAATTCAACATTTTAAAATTCCTCTTCCAAAACATTAAGAGCATATAGAGTATCAAACTCAATATAACCCAAAGTATTTAAAGAAGATAATAATTTTAGCTCATTCTTTTCAAAGTGGTAATGGGAATAAAATATTTATTTGCAAAGCAACAATACTTTGTTCCAAAACATAAGAATCAATTTCTTTCACAAGTGGTGGCATATGAATAACAAAAGTGCTATCATGCAACTTCTCTTCATCACAAATATTATTATAATCATCATGTGGCAAAGGTAAATCAAGAGAAGGTTCTAGTATTGCATTAATAGTATCATTGGTGGGCAAATTCAGCATCTCAAAAGAGCTCTTACCCGAGACAGTTACCTATTCTTTCTCTATTATGTTGTCCTCTTTCTTAGATATATGCTGCAAACTATTAGTTTCAACAAGAGACAAAGTAATATCTTTATTTTGTAAAAATTCAGAATTAGATGAAGATATCTTAACATCTGAAATAACCTATTGTTTTCTAAAAGGCTCATTCTTTCTTTCTGTCCACTCTTATAAGATCTTCTCTTAAAATTTTAGCAGTGGTCATAAGTATGAGAGTAATGTTTCTACCATTGTATTTGAATGAATATTTATTAGCAATCATATTGTGCATAACCTTATTTTCAGATATCCATGGTTTACCAAATAGCAATTGACAATATTGCATCGGTACTATATCAAATTCTACGCTATCCTTATAAGTACCAATAGAAAACTCAATGCGTGCAATTTCAGTTACCTTTATCTTATCCCAAGAATTTACCCATTTGATGTAGTATGGATATGGATGTGGTCTTGTGGTCAAGCCAAGCTTCTCGACCAACTCTAAACTTGCAAGGTTCTTGCAACTGTCGCCATCAATCATAACACGATAACGTCGATCCTTCACAACAAAGTATGTTTGGAGCACGCTGTTGAACTGGTTTTGCTCCGCCTTCTCCATTTGAGAACTGAGTACTTGCTGTGCAAGTTCTATAGTATATGAGGGAGGTGGCGGTGACGACGTCGTTGTAGCAGCGGAGGAGGCTGCAGTGCCCACTTTTCAATTATTTCATCTATCCTTGTAGAGAACTCGTCCCTAAATTTCTGCAAGTCAAACTTAAAAAGAATTTCGTTGTTTGACATTGTTAGCAATAAAAAAAATTCCCTATCCGCTATTTGTGGGTCGGTGGAATCACGCTCTAACACACCTTACCAAATTCTTACAAGTGTTCTTACCAAAGCAAGACAGTGAACGGTACAACCGACGGCTGGTTCGTGATACCTGTGAGGATGTGGCACCAAAATTGCAAGGGTTTTTTTCTGTACTGATCTAAAGTATATATGTGGAGCTTGGAAGGCTTCAATATAGTAGCAAGGAATAACAATAATTTAATTCAGAAATTGCTATATTGAGTAGTAGTCCCAAGCTAGTCTATGTCGTTGACTTAAACTCGTCTTAAACCTAGTTCAAGCAGGCAATAAATACACTCAGCACAAGGACGCAAAGGATGCAAGCACTTTTGATTTTTTCACTTTCTTTTTTCCTTTCTTTTTCTTTTTTATTTTTTTTGGTGTGGCTCTTGTGTTTTGTTTCTATTTTTTCCACCCCTTTGCCTTTTCTCGCCTTTGATTTTTTTAATTAGATAAGTGCCGCACAAAATTACTTGGATAGAAACACATGCAACCGTTTTGGCAATGTAGCTACTGTGTTGAAATCGTGGATCACAGCACCTAAGATCAAGGAAACATCAGCGACAAGGGAGAAAAAGGCACCTAACAACTATCGGATGGATGACAAAATCCTTTTGTCTCATTGCTTTTAGAAGGAAAGCAAGCAACAGATCTAAAAAAATATCCAAGGAGTAGAACCTATCTTCAACCAGGCAAAGCAAATAGAATATGTCTTCTCCAAAAGAAGTCCTATCGCTAATTGGAAACAAATGGAACTTTACTTTCCAACCGGCCAAAGGAAAACACGAACGATATTTTATTTAGGATGGAAGACAACTTTGGTCATGCAAAAATTATTTATCTTTCTCCAACTCACTGAAAAATCTCTACATGAGATATATTCACGTGATCAATAGAAAGCTATTGATCCTTGGCTCAACAAAAATGAACAGAGAGATTTGTTTCTAGGATACCACCACAACACTTGACGCTAGACCAAGACTCGATAAACCAATGAGCACGATGATCCGCGAGGGACAACCGTTCAATGAAGCAATACTAAAATTAAAAATTGCAAAGGTACAACGGGTGATAGGACTACGGGAAAACAACGATGAACACAAATATTTTTGTAGGGCAATTTTCTAGATTTATAGGACGAAGGCGAACACACTGAAGGGCAGGCCTGGCGCAGTGGTGAAAGCCTTCCCACTGAGCCGAAAGGTCCTGGGTTCGAGCGGCCTCTCTGTCAAAAAACAGGGGAAAGGCTTGCCCGTATTTTCCCTTCCCCAGTACCCCACTCACGTGGGAGCTATCCAGCACTGGGTCTGCCCTTTTTATAGGACGAAGGCGAACACACTCAAACTAGGGTAAGATGTGAAACTGACGGTATACCTGAAGCTGTGATACCACTTGATGGGGACGTGATTCCTGATCTTCCATTAGGTCCTGGATAACTTTCGCTTTGAGTGGAACGCGACACACCGATCCGGCTTCAGAATAAAAGACCCGAACCCTGCAACCTTAGCACCACGAATCCTCAGGTTATCAACCGTGTCACCAACCGGTTGACCTCACCAAGAAGGCTAATCCGTGCCTGCGAAACGAAGAACACAAGCAAGAACTCGAAAGAACGCAGCTCAGAAAGTTGGGACAACTACAGATGAATGATTAAGTTCTCACGTTGGGTTTCAACAAACCGACGAGCGGTGACTATCAACGGACAGAATAATCTTAAGCAAAACCCAAACCCTAATGTGGGTGGTGGCTACTGATTATATGGTCTAAGAGACGTGCAAGCACCATCATTTATGTCCTTCTTATGGGCCTACATGTTACATGGCCCGACGGCCCAAAAGATGGCGATGCAGCGCCTTGATAGATTCTAGATGCTGATTTGTTTTGACGATTCTCATTGACTCCGATAGAATTTGGACCTTAAACCAAAGCCATTAGTTAGCTTATGAAATTATCTTTCCATCCATATGTAGATCATCAAAAACGGAGTTCGGATCTGTCTTGGCCGTCCGGTTTACCGCTCGCTGGTCCTGAAGGCCGTGACTGACGCGAACTCGAGTTGGACTGGTCCTTCGGCTTGGCTTGGATGCCCTTGCTGGCCCCCTAAGGTGGTGGCCAAGGAGGTGGACGTCCAAGGGCTTTCTCAGTGTGTTCTCCATCTTCTCGGGATATGCTCCAACTTGGGCCAGGGTCCCAAGTGTGAATAACAAGCCCATAACGATGTTGTAGCTCCCGACAAAGAACAAACGACAGAATGTCTTAATGATTTGGAGGTCTTGCCAATGTGATATTGAGATGGGCCCTAATCTATTTGAAAGCTTATCAAATAAGCTTTTCATCAAGTGCTCAATGACCTCAATCGCACTCCGGATGGTTAAGTTATGGCCTTCCCATTGAAGTACTTAGGGTCATCGACCAATCTTGATTGCCTTGCACTTTGAGAATTATTTATACCTAGAAGCAAATAAATATATGTACATGTGGAACTAAGTGAGTTGTATCACAATTTATTGAACGAGCTCACCTTATAATCCATGGTTGTATCCGAAGGTGTCATGTCCTCATCATCCTCCCCCTTCTTGACAAAGAAACCGTCCTCGGTTTGAGCTTAGTTGGAGGACAGGTTATAGGTAGTAGCCAACATTGCTCCCCTTCTTGAAATTTTACTTGTTTCTTTATAATAGAAGTAGAAGCACTTGACGTGACAAGATTATAGCTATTGCAACCCTCTAGTTGATTATATTTTTTGTATAGTAAAAGGAGATTTTAGATTTGGAGAAATATAAACACGATGCACCATATACTCTCCTTTGAAATTATATTTGCCAACAAAGTAATATGTACATCTAGATAACCATGGCAATTCAACATTTTTAAATTCCTCTTCCAAAACATTAAGAGCACATAGAGTATCAAACTCAATATAACCCAAAGTATTTAAAGAAGATAATAATTTTAGCTCATTCTTTTCAGTGGTAATGGGAATAAAATATTTATTTGCAGCAACAATACTTTGTTCCAAAACATAAGAATCAATTTCTTTCACAAGTGGTGGCATAGGAATAACAAAAGTGCTATCATGCAACTTCTCTTCATCACAAATATTAGTATAATCATCATGTGGCAAAGGTAAATCAAGAGAAGGTTCTAGTATTGCATTAATAGTATCATTGGTGGGCAAATTCAGCATCTCAAGAGAGCTCTTACCCGAGACAGTTACCTATTCTTTCTCTATTATGTTGTCCTCTTTCTTAGATATATGCTACAAACTATTAGTTTCAACAAGAGACAAAGTAATATCTTTATTTTGTAAAAATTCAGAATTAGATGAAGATATCTTAACATCTGAAATAACCCGTTGTTTTCTAAAAGGCTTGTTCTTTCTTCATGTCCACTCTCATAAGATCTTCTCTTAAAATTTCAGCAAAGTGGTCATAGGTATGAGAGTAATGTTTCTACCATTGTATTTGAATGAATATTTATTAGCAATCATATTGTGCATAACCTTATTTTCAGATATCCATGGTTTACCAAATAGCAATTGACAATATTGCATCGGTACTATATCAAATTCTGCGCTATCCTTATAAGTACCAATGGAAAACTCAATGCGTGCAATTTCAGTTACCTTTATCTTATCCCAAGAATTCACCCATTTGATGTAGTATGGATATGGATGTGGTCTTGTGGTCAAGCCAAGCTTCTCGACCAACTCTAAACTTGCAAGGTTCTTGCAACCTGCCGCCATCAATCATAACACAACAACGTCGATCCTTCACAACAAAGTATGTTTGGAACACTTATTTGTTGAACTGGTTTTGTTCCGCCTTCTCCATTTGAGAACTGAGTACTTGCTGTGCAAGTTCTATAGTACATAAGGGAGGTGGCGGTGACGACGTCGTTGTAGCAGCGGAGGAGGCTGCAAAGTGCCCACTTTTCAATTATTTCATCTATCCTTGTAGAGAACTCGTCCCTAAATTTCTGCAAGTCAAACTAAAAAAGAATTTCGTTGTTTGACATTGTTAGCAATAAAAATAATTCCCTATCCGCTATTTATGGGTCGGTGGAATCACGCTCTAACACACCTTACCAAATTCTTACAAGTGTTCTTACCAAAGCAAGACAGTGAACGGTACAACCGACGGCTGGTTCGTGATACCCGTGAGGATGTGGCACCAAAATTGCAAGGGTTTTTTTCTCAGATCGATCTGAAGTATATATGTGGAGCTTGGAAGGCTTCAATATAGTAGCAAGGAATAACAATAATTTAATTCAGAAATTGCTATATTGAGTAGTAGTCCCAAGCTAGTCTATGTCATTGACTTAAAACTCGTCTTAAACCTAGTTCAAGCGGGCAATAAATACACTCAAAGACAAGGACGCAAAGGATGCAAGCACTTTTGATTTTTTCACTTTCTTTTTTCCTTTCTTTTTTCTTTTTCCTTTTTTTTGGTGTGGCTCTTGTGTTTTGTTTCTATTTTTTTGCACCCCTTTGCCTTTTCTGCCTTTGATTTTTTTAATTAGATAAGTGCCGCACAAAATTACTTGGATAGAAACACATGCAACTGTTTTGGCAATGTAGCTACTGTGGTTGAAATCGTGGATCACAGCACCTAAGATCAAGGAAACATCAGCGACAAAGGAGAAAAAAGGCACCTAACGACTATCAGATGGATGACAAAATCCTTTTTGTCTCATTGCTTTTTAGAAGGAAAGCAAGCAACAGATCTAAAAAATATCCAAGGAGTAGAACCTATCTTCAACCAGGCAAAGCAAATAGAATATGTCTTCTCCAAAAGAAGTCCTATCGCTAATTGGAAACAAATGGAACTTTACTTTCCAACCGGCCAAAGGAAAACACGAACGATATTTTATTTAGGATGGAAGACAACTTTGGTCATGCAAAAATTATTTATCTTTCTCCAACTCACTGAAAAATCTCTACATGAGATATATTCACGTGATCAATAGAAAGCTATTGATCCTTGGCTCAACAAAAATGAACAGAGAGATTTGTTTCTAGGATACCACCACAACACTTGACGCTAGACCAAGACTCGATAAACCAATGAGCACGACGATCTGCGAGGGACAACCGTTCAATGAAGCAATACTAAAATTAAAAATTGCAAAGGCACAACGGGTGATAGGACTACGGGAAAACAACGATGAACACAAATATTTTTGTAGGGCAATTTTCTAGATTTATAGGACGAAGGCGAACACACTCAAACTAGGGTAAGATGTGAAACTGACGGTATACCTGAAGCTATGATACCACTTGATGGGGACGTGATTCCCGATCTTCCGTTAGGTCCTGGATAACTTTCGCTTTGAGTGGAACGCGACACACCGATCCGGCTTCAGAATAAAAGACCCGAACCCTGCAACCTTAGCACCACGAATCCTCAGGTTATCAACCGTGTCACCAACCGGTTGACCTCGCCAAGAAGGCTAATCCGTGCGTCGCGAAAACGAAGAACACAAGCAAGAACTCAAAGAATGCAGCTCAGAAAGTTGGGACAACTACAGATGAATGATTAAGTTCTCAAGTTGGGTTTCAACAAACCGACGAGCGGTGACTATCAACGGACAGAATAATTGTGGGCGGTGGCTACTGATTATATGGTCTAAGAGACGTGCAAGCACCCTCATTTATGTCCTTCTTATGGGCCTACATGTTACATGGCCCGACGGCCCAAAAGATGGCGATGCAGCGCCTTGACAGATTCTGGATGCTGATTTGTTTTGACGATTCTCATTGACTCCGATAGAATTTGGACCTTAAACCAAAGCCATTAGTTAGCTTATGAAATTATCTTTCCATCCATATGTAGATCATCAAAAACGGAGTTCGGATCTGTCCTGGCCGTCCGGTTTACCGCCGCTGGTCCCGAAGGCCGTGGATCGACGCGAACTCGAGTTGGACTGGTCCGCCGGCTTGGCTTGACGCCCTTGCTGGCCCCCTAAGGTGGTGGCCAAGGAGGTGGACGTCCAAGGGCTTTCTCAGTGTGTTCTCCATCTTCTCGGGGATATGCTCCAACTTGGGCCGTGGTCCCAAGTGTGAATAACAAGCCCATAACGATGATGTAGCTCCCCGACAAAGAAACAAATGACAGAATGTCTTAATGATTTGGAGGTCTTGCCAATGTGATATTGAGATGGGCCCTAATTTATTTGAAAGCTTATCAAATAAGCTTTTCATCAAGTGCTCAATGACCTCAATCGCACTCCGGATGGTTACGTTATGGCCTTCCCATTTAAGTACTACCGGGTCATCAACCAATCTTGATTGCCTTGCACTTTAAGAATTATTTATACCTACAAGCAAATAAATACATGTACATGTGGAACTAAGTGAGTTGTACCAAAATTTATTGAACGAGCTCACCTTATAATCCATGG
>JADLZL010004333.1:0-22581 GCA_015844335.1 Chrysopogon serrulatus
AATTTGTTGCACCGATGCTTATCTTAGGTGACGCGGAACAAGTGCACAAATAAGCACACGCTTGGGAGTCAATGCCGGTAATCTCATCGCGACGCTCAATCCACTCGCTGAAGCGCACTGGGCGGTGTGCAAAAATTTTGCTGCACCGGATGCTCTGTCTGTGGTGACGTGGAATGCGCACGCTGTTACCACGCTTGGAGTCGCGGAAAATCTCGCCGCGACGCTCGATCCATCGCTTCTGAAGCGCACAAGTCAAGAAAAAATTTGTTGCACCGATGCTCATCTTAGGTGACGCGGAACAAGTGCACGGTCGTTACCATCGCCCGAGTCAGTGGTAATCTCGCCGCACGTTCGGGATGTAATCTGCCGGGAAGCGCACGGCGTGCAAAAAAATTTTGTTGCGCCGATGCTCATCTTAGGTGACGTGGAACAAGTGCACGGTCTTTACCACGCTTACGCCGCGGTAATCTGCCGCACGCTCGACGACGGCTTTTCGCTGGAAGCGCACTGGCGCAAAAAAAATTTTGTTGCACCGATGCTCATCTTAGGTGACTTGGAACAAGTGCAAGGTGGTTACCACGTTTGGAGTCGCTGGTAATCTGGTCGCACGCTCGATGCATAATCGCTGAAGCGCACAACAAGTGTGCAAAAAAATTTTGTTACACCGGATGCTCATCTTAGGTGGCGCGGAACAAGTGCACGGTCGTTTCCATGTTTGGAGTCAGTGGTAATCTCGCCGCCGCTCGATGCATCGCTGGATGCGCACTACAGGTGGGCAAAAAAATTTTGTTGGACCGATGCTCATCTTAGGTGACGCGGGAACAAGTGCACGGTCGCTACCATGTTTGAGTCGGTGGTAATCTCATCGCACGCTCGATGAACGGCAAAAAATTTTTTAGTGAACCGCACCAGAAGTGTACAAAAAAATTTGTTGCAACGGATGCACATCTAAGGCGACGTGGAACAAGGGCACGGTCGTTTCCACGCTTGGAGTCGGGTGGTAATCTCGCCGCAGGCTCGATCCACGGCTTTCGGGAAGCACACCACAAGTGTGCAAAAAAATTTTGTTGCACCAGATGCTCATCTTAGGTCACGTGGAACAAGTGCACGGTCGTTTCCACGTTTGGAGTCAGTGGTAATCTCGCCGCACGCTCGATGCATGGCTTTCGTGAAGCACACAACAAGTGTGCAAAAAAATTTGTTGCACCGATGCTTATCTTAGGTGACGTGGAACAAGTGCACGCCGTTACCACGCTTGGAGTCGCGGGTAATCTCATCGCGACGCTCAATCCATCGCTGAAGCGCAGCGCAGCATGGGTGTGCAAAAAATTTTGTTGCACCGGATGCTCATCTTAGGTGACGGGAACAAGTGCACGGTTGTTACCACGCTTGGAGTCAGTGGTAATCTCGCCGCACGCTCGATCCACGGCTGCCCGGAAGCGCACCACAAGTCTGCAAAAAAAAAAATTTGTTGCACCGATGCTCATCTTAGGTGACGGGAACAAGTGCACGGTCGTTACCACGCCCGAGAGTCGTGGTAATCTCGCCGCACGCTCGATGCACGGCCGGAAGCGCACGGAAGTGTGCAAAAAATTTTGTTGCACCGATGCTCATCTTAGGTGACGTGGAACAAGTGCACGGCCTTTACCACGCTTGGAGTCGTGGTAATCTCGTCGCATGTTTGACGCACGGCTGGAAGCGCACCGAAGCGCGCAAAAAAAATTTTGTTGCACCCGATGCTCATCTTAGGTGACGTGGAACAAATGCAACGGTCGTTACCACGTTTGGTGTCAGTGGTAATCTGGTCGCACGCTCGAGGCATCGCTGGATGCGGATGCGCACAACAAGTGTGCAAAAAATTTTGTTACAACCGATGCTCATCTTAGGTGGCGTGGAACAAGTGCACGGTCGTTTCCATGTTTGGAGGAGTGGTAATCTCGCCGCCGCTCGATGCATGGCTTTTGGGATGCGCACCACCGTGGGAAAAAAAATTTGTTGGACCGATGCTCATCTTAGGTGACGCGGAACAAGTGCACGGTCGTTACCATGTTTGAGTCGGAGGTAATCTCATCGCACGCTCGATGCACGGCTTTAGTGAACCGCACCAGAAGTGTACAAAAAAATTTGTTGCAACCGATGCACATCTAAGGCGACGTGGAACAAGGGCACGGTCGCTTCCACGCTTGGAGTTAGTGGTAATCTCGCCGCAGGCTCGATCCACGGCTTTCGGAAAGCACACCACAAGTGTGCAAAAAAATTTTGTTGCACCAGATGCTCATCTTAGGTCACGCGGGAACAAGTGCACGGTCGTTTCCACGTTTGGAGGAGTGGTAATCTCGCCGCGACGCTCGATGCATGGCTTTCGTGAAGCACACACATGTGTGTGCAAAAAAAATTTGTTGCACCGATGCTTATCTTAGGTGACGCGGAACAAGTGCACGCCGTTACCACGCTTGGAGTCGGGCGGTAATCTCATCGCACGCTCAATCCATCGCTGCAAGCGCAGCATGGGTGTGCAAAAAATTTTGTTGCACCGATGCTCATCTTAGGTGACGTGGAACAAGTGCACGGTTGTTACCACGTGTTTGGAGTCGTGGTAATCTCGCCGCACGCTCGATCCACGGCTTTCGAAGCGCACCACAAGTCCGCAAAAAAAAAATTTGTTGCACCGATGCTCATCTTAGGTGACGGAACAAGTGCACGGTCGTTACCACGCCTGGAGTCGCTGGTAATCTCGCCGCACGCTCGATGCACGGCTTTCGGGAAGCGCACGGAAGTGTGCAAAAAATTTTGTTGCACCGATGCTCATCTTAGGTGACGTGGAACAAGTGCACGGTCTTTACCACGTTTACGCCGTGGTAATCTCGTCGCACGCTTGACGACGGCTTTGGAAGCGCACCAGAAGTGCGTAAAAAATTTTGTTGCACCGATGCTCATCTTAGGTGACGTGGAACAAGTGCACGGTCGTTACCACGTTTGGAGTCGTGGTAATCTGGTCGCACGCTCGAGGCATCGCTGGAAGCGCACAACAAGTGTGCAAAAAAAATTTTGTTACAACCGATGCTCATCTTAGGTGGCGCGGGAACAAGTGCACGGCCGTTTCCATGTTTGGAGTGAGTGGTAATCTCGCCGCCGCTCGATGCATGGCTTTAGGGATGCGCACCACGTGTGAAAAAAAAAATTTGTTGGACCGGATGCTCATCTTAGGTGACGCGGGAACAAGTGCACGGTCGTTACCATTTTTGAGTCGGAGGTAATCTCATCGCACGCTCGATGCACGACTTTAGTGAACCGCACCTGAAGTGTACAAAAAAATTTGTTGCACCGATGCACATCTAAGGCGACGCGGAACAAGGGCACGGTCGTTTCCACGTTTGGAGTTAGTGGTAATCTCGCCGCACGCTCGATCCACGGCTTTCGAAGCACACCACAAGTGTGCAAAAAAAATTTTGTTGCACCGATGCTCATCTTAGGTCACGCGGAACAAGTGCACGGTCGTTTCCACGCTTGGAGTCAGTGGTAATCTCATCGCACGCTCGATGCATGGCTTTCGTGAAGCACACAACAGGTGCAAAAAAAAATTTGTTGCACCGATGCTTATCTTAGGTGACGCGGGAACAAGTGCACAGTCGTTACCACGTTTGGAGTCAATGGTAATCTCATCGCACGCTCAATCCATCGCTGAAGCGCACCATGGGGTGCAAAAAAAATTTTGTTGCACCGATGCTCATCTTAGGTGACGCGGAACAAGTGCACGGTTGTTACCACGTTTGGAGTCAGTGGTAATCTCGCCGCACGCTCGATCCACGGTTTTCGGAAGCGCACCACAAGTCTGCAAAAAAATTTGTTGCACCGATGCTCATCTTAGGTGACGGGAACAAGTGCACGGTCGTTACCACGTTTGGAGTCGCTGGTAATCTCGTCGCACGCTCGATGCACGGCTTTCGGGAAGCGCACGTAAGTGTGCAAAAAAATTTGTTGCACCGATGCTCATCTTAGGTGACGCGGGAACAAGTGCACGGTCTTTTACCACGCTTACGCCGAAAAAATTTTGGTAATCTCATCTTAGGTGTTGCACGCTCGACGCGCTTGGAGAGTGGACGGATTTTTTGGAAGCGCACCAAGTGCGCAAAAAATTTTGTTGCACCGATGCTCATCTTAGGTGACTTGGAACAAGTGCAAGGTGGTTACCACGTTTGGAGTCAGTGGTAATCTGGTCGCACGCTCGAGGTAATCGCTGAAGCGCACAACAAGTGTGCAAAAAAAATTTTGTTACACCGATGCTCATCTTAGGTGGCGGGAACAAGTGCACGGTCGTTTCCATGTTTGGAGTCAGTGGTAATCTCGCCGCCGCTCGATGCATCGCTGGGATGCGCACTACAGGTGGGCAAAAAAAAATTTTGTTGGACCGATGCTCATCTTAGGTGACGCGGAACAAGTGCACGGTCGTTACCATGTTTGAGTCGGTGGTAATCTCATCGCACGCTCGATGAACGGTTTTAGTGAACCGCACCAGAAGTGTACAAAAAATTTGTTGCACCGGATGCGCATCTAAGGCGACGGGAACAAGGGCACGGTCGTTTCCACGTTTGGAGTCAAGTGGTAATCTCGCCGCAGGCTCGATCCACGGCTTTCGGGAAGCACACCACAAGTGTGCAAAAAAATTTTGTTGCACCGGATGCTCATCTTAGGTCACGCGGAACAAGTGCACGGTCGCTTCCACGCTTGGAGTCAGTGGTAATCTCGCCGCACGCTCGATGCATGGCTTTCGTGAAGTTACACAACAGGTGTGCAAAAAAAATTTGTTGCACCGATGCTTATCTTAGGTGACGTGGAACAAGTGCACGCCGCTACCACGCTTGGAGTCGGGTGGTAATCTCATCGCACGCTCAATCCATCGCTGTAAGCGCAGCATGGGTGTGCAAAAAAATTTTGTTGCAATCGATGCTCATCTTAGGTGACGGGAACAAGTGCACGGCTGTTACCACGTTTGGAGTCGTGGTAATCTCGCCGCACGCTCGATCCACGGGCTTCGAAGCGCACCACAAGTCTGCAAAAAAAATTTGTTGCACCGATGCTCATCTTAGGTGACGGAACAAGTGCACGGCCGTTACCACGTTTGGAGTCGGGTGGTAATCTCGCCGCACGCTCGATGCACGGCTTTCGGGAAGCGCACGTAAGTGTGCAAAAAAAATTTTGTTGCACCGGATGCTCATCTTAGGTGACGTGGGAACAAGTGCACGGTCTTTACCACGCTTACGCCGCTGGTAATCTCGTCGCACGCTTGACGCACGGCTTCGGAAGCGCACCACAAGCGCGTAAAAAAATTTTGTTGCACCGATGCTCATCTTAGGTGACGCGGAACAAGTGCACGGTCGCTACCACGTTTGGAGTTAGTGGTAATCTGGTCGCACGCTCGAGGCAATCGCTGAAGCGCACAACAAGTGTGCAAAAAAATTTTGTTACACCGATGCTCATCTTAGGTGGCGCGGAACAAGTGCACGGTCGTTTCCATGTTTGGAGTGAGTGGTAATCTCGCCGCCGCTCGATGCATGGCTGGCACGGATGCGCACTACGGAAGGGAAAAAAAAATTTTGTTGGACCGATGCTCATCTTAGGTGACGGAACAAGTGCACGGTCGTTACCATTTTTGGAGTCGGAGGTAATCTCATCGCACGCAAACGTTCGATGCACGACTTTTAGTGAACCGCACACGGCTTTAAGTGTACAAAAAAAATTTGTTGCACCGATGCACATCTAAGGCGACGCGGAACAAGGGCACGGTCGTTTCCACGCTTGGAGTCAGTGGTAATCTCGCCGCAGGCTCGATCCACGCTTTCGGAAGCACACCACAAGTGTGCAAAAAAAATTTTGTTGCACCAGATGCTCATCTTAGGTCACGTGGAACAAGTGCACGGTCGCTTTCCACGCTTGGAGTCAGTGGTAATCTCGCCGCACGCTCGATGCATGGCTTTCGTGAAGCACACAACAGGTGTGCAAAAAATTTGTTGCACCCGATGCTTATCTTAGGTGACGTGGAACAAGTGCAACGCCGTTACCACGCTTGGAGTCAATGGTAATCTCATCGCACGCTCAATCCATCGCCGGGGAAGCGCACCATGGGTGTGCAAAAAAATTTTGTTGCACCGATGCTCATCTTAGGTGACGTGGAACAAGTGCACGGTTGTTACCACGCTTGGAGTCGTGGTAATCTCGCCGCACGCTCGATCCACGGCTGGAAGCGCACCACAAGTCTGCAAAAAAAAATTTGTTGCACCGGATGCTCATCTTAGGTGACGTGGAACAAGTGCACGGTCGCTACCACGCCCTGGAGTCGGTGGTAATCTCGCCGCACGCTCGATGCACGGCAAAAAATTGAAGCTGGAAGCGCACACGGCGTGCAAAAAATTTTTTGTTGCGCCGATGCTCATCTTAGGTGACGGAACAAGTGCACGGCCTTTACCACGCTTACGCCGTGGTAATCTCGCCGCACGCTTCGACGCATTTTCGGAAGCGCACCGCATACCGCGCGCAAAAAAAATTTTGTTGCACCCGATGCTCATCTTAGGTGACTTGGAACAAGTGCAAGGTGGTTACCACGTTTGGAGTCGGGTGGTAATCTGGTCGCACGCTCGAGGCAATCGCTGGAAGCGCACAACAAGTGTGCAAAAAAAATTTTGTTACACCGATGCTCATCTTAGGTGGCGTGGAACAAGTGCACGGTCGTTTCCATGTTTGGAGTCGTGGTAATCTCGCCGCCGCTCGATGCATCGCTGGATGCGCACCACAGGTGGGCAAAAAAATTTTGTTGGACCGATGCTCATCTTAGGTGACGTGGAACAAGTGCACGGTCGTTACCATGTTTGGAGTCGGTGGTAATTCATCGCACGCTCGATGAACGGCTTTAGTGAACCGCACCAGAAGTGTACAAAAAAAATTTGTTGCACCGATGCTCATCTAAGGCGACGCGGAACAAGGGCACGGTCGTTTCCACGCTTGGAGTCGTGGTAATCTCGCCGCAGGCTCGATCCACGGCTTTGGAAGCCACCACAAGTGTGCAAAAAAATTTTGTTGCACCGATGCTCATCTTAGGTCACGTGGAACAAGTGCACGGTCGTTTCCACGCTTGGAGTCGGTGGTAATCTCGTCGCACGCTCGATGCATGGCTTTCGTGAAGCACACAACAGGTGTGCAAAAAAATTTGTTGCACCGATGCTTATCTTAGGTGACGTGGAACAAGTGCACGCCGTTACCACGTTTGGAGTCAATGGTAATCTCATCGCACGCTCAATCCACGCTTTTGGGAAGCGCAAAGATGGGTGTGCAAAAAATTTTGTTGCACCGATGCTCATCTTAGGTGACGCGGAACAAGTGCACGGCTGTTACCACGCTTGGAGTCAGTGGTAATCTCGCCGCACGCTCGATCCACGGGCTGGAAGCGCACCACAAGTGTGCAAAAAAAATTTGTTGCACCGATGCTCATCTTAGGTGACGGAACAAGTGCACGGTCGTTACCACGCCCGAGTCGAGTCAGTGGTAATCTCGCCGCACGCTCGATGCACGGCTTTCCGGAAGCGCACGTAAGTGTGCAAAAAATTTTGTTGCACCGATGCTCATCTTAGGTGACGGGAACAAGTGCACGGTCTTTACCACGCTTGGACGCCGCGGTAATCTCGCCGCACATGTTTGACGGTTTTCGGAAGCGCACCACAAGTGCGCAAAAAAATTTTGTTGCACCCGATGCTCATCTTAGGTGACGGGAACAAGTGCACGGTCGTTTCCACGCTTGGAGTCGCGGTAATCTCGCCGCACGCTCGATGCATGGCTTTCGTGAAGCACACAAAGTGTGCAAAAAAAATTTGTTGCACCGATGCTTATCTTAGGTGACGGAACAAGTGCACGGCCGTTACCACGCTTGGAGTCGTGGTAATCTCATCGCACGCTCAATCCATGGCTTTCGGAAGCGCACATGGGTGTGCAAAAAATTTTGTTGCACCGATGCTCATCTTAGGTGACGCGGAACAAGTGCACGGTTGTTACCACGTTTGGAGTCGGAGTGGTAATCTCGCCGCACGCTCGATGCATGGCTTTCGTGAAGCACACAACAGGTGTGCAAAAAAAAATTTGTTGCACCCGATGCTTATCTTAGGTGACGGAACAAGGGCACGGTCGTTACCACGTTTGGAGTCGGTGGTAATCTCATCGCACGCTCAATCCATGCTTTGGAAGCGCAGCATGGGGTGCAAAAAAATTTGTTGCACCGATGCTCATCTTAGGTGACGGGAACAAGTGCACGGTCGCTACCACGTTTGGAGTCGGGTGGTAATCTCGCCGCACGCTCGATGCACGGCTTGGAAGGAAGCGCACGTTTAAGTGTGCAAAAAAAAATTTTGTTGCACCGGATGCTCATCTTAGGTGACGTGGAACAAGTGCACGGTCTTTACCACGTTTACGCCGTGGTAATCTCGTCGCACGCTTGACGCATGGCTTTCGGAAGCGCACCGAAGCGCGTAAAAAAATTTTGTTGCACCGGATGCTCATCTTAGGTGACGTGGAACAAGTGCACGGTTGTTACCACGTTTGGAGTCGTGGTAATCTCGTCGCACGCTCGATGCATGGCTTTCGTGAAGCACACAACAGGTGTGCAAAAAAAATTTGTTGCACCCGATGCTTATCTTAGGTGACGGAACAAGCGCACGGCCGTTACCACGCTTGGAGTCGTGGTAATCTCATCGCACGCTCAATCCACGCTGGAAGCGCACCATGGGTGTGCAAAAAAATTTTGTTGCACCGATGCTCATCTTAGGTGACGCGGGAACAAGTGCACCGGTTGTTACCACGCTTGGAGTCGTGGTAATCTCGCCGCGACGCTCGCTGCATGGCTTTCGTGAAGCACACAACAGGTGTGCACCTCACAAAAAAAATTTGTTGCACCGATGCTTATCTTAGGTGACGCGGGAACAAGTGCACGGTCGTTACCACGCTTGGAGTCAGTGGTAATCTCATCGCACGCTCAATCCATCGCGTGAAGCGCAGCATGGGTGTGCAAAAAATTTTGTTGCACCGATGCTCATCTTAGGTGACGGAACAAGTGCACGGCCGTTACCACGTTTGGAGTCAGTGGTAATCTCGTCGCACGCTCGATCCACGGCTTTCGGAAGCGCACCACAAGTCTGAAAAAAAAATTTGTTGCACCGATGCTCATCTTAGGTGACGTGGAACAAGTGCACGGTCGTTACCACGTTTGGAGTCGTGGTAATCTCGTCGCACGCTCGATGCACGGCTTTAGTGAAGCGCACGTAAGTGTGCAAAAAATTTTGTTGCACCGATGCTCATCTTAGGTGACGCGGAACAAGTGCACGGTCTTTACCACGTTTTACGCCGCTGGTAATCTCGTCGCATGTTTGACGCACGGCTTGGAAGCGCACCACAAGTGCGTAAAAAATTTTGTTGCAACCGATGCTCATCTTAGGTGACGCGGAACAAGTGCACGGTCGTTTCCACGTTTGGAGTCGGTGGTAATCTCGCCGCACGCTCGATGCATGGCTTTCGTGAAGCACACAACAGGTGTGCAAAAAAATTTGTTGCACCGGATGCTTATCTTAGGTGACGTGGAACAAGTGCACGGGCCGTTACCACGTTTGGAGTCGTGGTAATCTCATCGCACGCTCAATCCATCGCTGGAAGCGCACCATGGGTGTGCAAAAAAAATTTTGTTGCACCGATGCTCATCTTAGGTGACGCGGGAACAAGTGCACGGTTGTTACCACGTTTGGAGTCGTGGTAATCTCGTCGCACGCTCGATGCATGGCTTTCGTGAAAGCACACAACAGGTGTAAAAAAAAAAAATTTGTTGCAACCGATGCTTATCTTAGGTGACGTGGAACAAGTACACGGCCGTTACCACGCTTGGAGTCAGTGGTAATCTCATCGCACGCTCAATCCACTCGCTTTGGAAGCGCAGCATGGGTGTGCAAAAAAAAATTTGTTGCACCGATGCTCATCTTAGGTGACGTGGAACAAGTGCACGGTCGTTACCACGCCCGGAGTGAAGGGTAATCTCGCCGCACGCTCGATGCACGGCTTTAGTGAATTGGTGAAGTGTGCAAAAAAATTTTGTTGCAATCGATGCTCATCTTAGGTGACGTGGAACAAGTGCACGGTCTTTACCACGTTTACGCCGTGGTAATCTCGTCGCACGCTTGACGACGGTTGGAAGCGCACCGGCGAAGTGCAAAAAAAAATTTTGTTGCAACCGATGCTCATCTTAGGTGACGGGAACAAGTGCACGGTCGTTTCCACGCTTGGAGTCAGTGGTAATCTCGCCGCACGCTCGATGCATGGCTTTCGTGAAGAAGCACACAACAGGTGTGCAAAAAAAAAAATTTGTTGCACCGGATGCTTATCTTAGGTGACGTGGAACAAGTGCACGGTCGTTACCACGTTTGGAGTCAGTGGTAATCTCATCGCACGCTCAATCCACTACTTTGAAGCGCACCATGGGTGTGCAAAAAATTTTGTTGCACCGGATGCTCATCTTAGGTGACGTGGAACAAGTGCACGGTTGTTACCACGTTTGGAGTCGGGTGGTAATCTCGTCGCACGCTCGCTGCATGGCTTTTCGTGAAGCACACAACAGGTGTGCAAAAAAAATTTGTTGCAACCGATGCTTATCTTAGGTGACGTGGAACAAGTACACAGTCGTTACCACGCTTGGAGTCGTGGTAATCTCATCGCACGCTCAATCCACGCTTTCGGTAAGCGCAGCATGGGTGTGCAAAAAAAAAATTTGTTGCACCGATGCTCATCTTAGGTGACGTGGAACAAGTGCACGGTCGTTACCACGTTTGGAGTCGTGGTAATCTCGCCGCACGCTCGATGCACGGCCGGGAAGCGCACAGAAGTGTGCAAAAAAATTTTGTTGCACCGATGCTCATCTTAGGTGACGGAACAAGTGCACGGGTCTTTACCACGCTTACGCCAGTGGTAATCTCGCCGCACGCTTGACGCACGGCTGGAAGCGCACCGTGGCGCGTAAAAAAAAATTTTGTTGCACCGATGCTCATCTTAGGTGACGTGGAACAAGTGCACGGTCGTTACCACGTTTGGAGTCGCGGGTAATCTGGTCGCACGCTTGAGGCAATCGCTGGGAAGCGCACAACAAGTGTGCAAAAAATTTTGTTACACCGGATGCTCATCTTAGGTGGCGCGGAACAAGTGCACGGTCGTTTCCATGTTTGGAGTGAGTGGTAATCTCGTCGCCGCTCGATGCATGGCTTTTTGGGATGCGCACCACAGGTGGGCAAAAAAATTTTGTTGGACCGATGCTCATCTTAGGTGACGCGGAACAAGTGCACGGTCGTTACCATGTTTGGAGTCGGAGGTAATCTCATCGCACGCTCGATGCACGGCTTTAGTGAACCGCACCAGAAGTGTGTAAAAAAAATTTGTTGCACCGGATGCACATCTAAGGCGACGTGGAACAAGGGCACGGTCGTTTCCACGTTTGGAGTCGGTGGTAATCTCGCCGCAGGCTCGATCCACGGCTTTCGGAAGCACACCACAAGTGTGCAAAAAAAATTTTGTTGCACCAGATGCTCATCTTAGGTCACGTGGAACAAGTGCACGGTCGTTTCCACGTTTGGAGTCAAGTGGTAATCTCGCCGCACGCTCGATGCATGGCTTTCGTGAAGCACACAACAGGTGTGCAAAAAAATTTGTTGCACCGATGCTTATCTTAGGTGACGTGGAACAAGTGCACGCCGTTACCACGCTTGGAGTCGTGGTAATCTCATCGCACGCTCAATCCATCGCCGTGAAGCGCAGCATGGGTGTGCAAAAAAAAATTTGTTGCACCGGATGCTCATCTTAGGTGACGTGGAACAAGTGCACGGTCGTTACCACGCCCGAGTCGGGTGGTAATCTCGTCGCACGCTCGATGCACGGCTTTCGTGGAAGCGCACGTAAGTGTGCAAAAAAATTTTGTTGCACCGATGCTCATCTTAGGTGACGCGGGAACAAGTGCACGGTCTTTACCACGTTTGGCGCCCGCGGTAATCTCGTCGCACGCTTGACGCACGGTAGGGAAGCGCACCGTGGCGCGTAAAAAATTTTGTTGCACCGGATGCTCATCTTAGGTGACGGGAACAAGTGCACGGTCGTTTCCACGCTTGGAGTCGGGTGGTAATCTCGCCGCACGCTCGATGCATGGCTTTCGTGAAGCACACAACAAGGTGTGCAAAAAAAAAATTTGTTGCACCGGATGCTTATCTTAGGTGACGGAACAAGTGCACGCCGTTACCACGCTTTGGAGTCAGTGGTAATCTCATCGCACGCTCAATCCATCGGGAAGCGCACCATGGGTGTGCAAAAAAATTTTGTTGCACCGATGCTCATCTTAGGTGACGGAACAAGTGCACGGTTGTTACCACGTTTGGAGTCAGTGGTAATCTCGCCGCACGCTCGTTGCATGGCTTTCGTGAAGCACACAACAGGTGTGCAAAAAAAAATTTGTTGCACCGATGCTTATCTTAGGTGACGTGGAACAAGTGCACGCCGTTACCACGCTTGGAGTCGTGGTAATCTCATCGCACGCTCAATCCATCGCGGTAAGCGCAGCATGGGTGTGCAAAAAAAAAATTTGTTGCACCGGATGCTCATCTTAGGTGACGTGGAACAAGTGCACGGTCGTTACCACGCCCTGAGTCGGGTGGTAATCTCGCCGCACGCTCGATGCACGGCTTTTCGAAGCGCACAGAAGTGTGCAAAAAATTTTGTTGCACCGGATGCTCATCTTAGGTGACGTGGAACAAGTGCACGGTCTTTACCACGCTTACGCGCCGTAGTAATCTCGCCGCACGCTTGACGACGGCTGGAAGCGCACCGTGGCGCGTAAAAAATTTTGTTGCAACCGATGCTCATCTTAGGTGACGGGAACAAGTGCACGGTCGTTACCACGTTTGGAGTCAGTGGTAATCTGGTCGCACGCTTGAGGCATCGCTGGAAGCGCACAACAAGTGTGCAAAAAAAATTTTGTTACACCGGATGCTCATCTTAGGTGGCGGGAACAAGTGCACGGTCGCTTCCATGTTTGAGTGAGTGGTAATCTCGCCGCCGCTCGATGCATGGCTTTTTGGGATGCGCACTACAGTGTGGGCAAAAAATTTTGTTGGACCGATGCTCATCTTAGGTGACGCGGGAACAAGTGCACGGTCGTTACCATGTTTGAGTCGGAGGTAATCTCATCGCACGCTCGATGCACGGCTTTAGTGAACCGCACTGCTAAGTGTACAAAAAAATTTGTTGCACCGGATGCACATCTAAGGCGACGTGGAACAAGGGCACGGCCGTTTCCACGCTTTGAGTCAGTGGTAATCTCGCCGCAGTGCTCGATCCACGGCCGGAAGCACACCACAAGTGTGCAAAAAATTTTGTTGCACCAGATGCTCATCTTAGGTCACGTGGAACAAGTGCACGGTCGTTTCCACGCTTGGAGTCAGTGGTAATCTCGCCGCACGCTCGATGCATGGCTTTCGTGAAGCACACAACAGGTGTGCAAAAAAAAAATTTGTTGCAACCGATGCTTATCTTAGGTGACGTGGAACAAGTGCACGCCGTTACCACGTTTGGAGTCGGGTGGTAATCTCATCGCACGCTCAATCCATCGCCGGGAAGCGCACCATGGTGTGCAAAAAAATTTTGTTGCACCGATGCTCATCTTAGGTGACGGGAACAAGTGCACGGTTGTTACCACGTTTGAGTCGGCGGTAATCTCGCCGCACGCTCGATGCATGGCTTTCGTGAAGCACACAACAAGTGTGCAAAAAAAATTTGTTGCACCGATGCTTATCTTAGGTGACGGAACAAGTACACAGCCGTTACCACGTTTTTGGAGTCGCTGGTAATCTCATCGCACGCTCAATCCAGTTTTCGCAGAAGCATGGGGGTGTGCAAAAAAAAATTTGTTGCACCGATGCTCATCTTAGGTGACGCGGAACAAGTGCACGGTCGTTACCACGTTTGAGTCGTGGTAATCTCGCCGCACGCTCGATGCACGGCTTTCGGAAGCGCATTTAAGTGTGCAAAAAAATTTTGTTGCACCGATGCTCATCTTAGGTGACGTGGAACAAGTGCACGGTCTTTACCACGCTTACGCCGTGGTAATCTCGCCGCACGCTTGACGCGACGTTTTTGAAGCGCACACGGCGCGTAAAAAATTTTGTTGCACCGGATGCTCATCTTAGGTGACGGAACAAGTGCACGGTCGTTACCACGTTTGGAGTCAGTGGTAATCTGGTCGCACGCTCGAGGCAATCGCTGAAGCGCACAACAAGTGTGCAAAAAAATTTTGTTACACCGGATGCTCATCTTAGGTGGCGTGGAACAAGTGCACGGTCGCTTCCATGTTTGGAGTGAGTGGTAATCTCGCCGCCGCTCGATGCATGGCTTTTGGGATGCGCACTCACAGGTGGGCAAAAAAAATTTTGTTGGACCGATGCTCATCTTAGGTGACGTGGAACAAGTGCACGGTCGTTACCATGTTTGAGTCGGAGGTAATCTCATCGCACGCTCGATGCACGGCTTTAGTGAACGCGCTTAAGTGTACAAAAAAAAAATTTGTTGCACCGATGCACATCTAAGGCGACGCGGAACAAGGGCACGGGCCGTTTCCACGCTTTGGAGTCGGGTGGTAATCTCGCCGCAGTGCTCGATCCACCTTTCGGAAGCACACCACAAGTGTGCAAAAAATTTTGTTGCACCGATGCTCATCTTAGGTCACGGAACAAGTGCACGGCCGTTTCCACGCTTTGGAGTCGGTGGTAATCTCGCCGCACGCTCGATGCATGGCTTTCGTGAAGCACACAAAAGGTGTGCAAAAAAATTTGTTGCACCGATGCTTATCTTAGGTGACGGAACAAGTGCACGCCGTTACCACGTTTTGGAGTCGGGTGGTAATCTCATCGCACGCTCAATCCATCGGCTGAAGCGCACCATGGGGTGTGCAAAAAAATTTTGTTGCACCGATGCTCATCTTAGGTGACGCGGAACAAGTGCACCGGTTGTTACCACGTTTGAGTCGGGTGGTAATCTCGCCGCACGCTCGATCCACGGCTTTCGGAAGCGCACCACAAGTCTGCAAAAAAATTTGTTGCACCGGATGCTCATCTTAGGTGACGTGGAACAAGTGCACGGGTCGTTACCACGCCCGAGTCGGTGGTAATCTCGTCGCACGCTCGATGCACGCTTTCGAAGCGCACGAATGTGCAAAAAATTTTGTTGCGCCGGATGCTCATCTTAGGTGACGGGAACAAGTGCACGGCCTTTACCACGTTTACGCCGCGTGGTAATCTCGTCGCACGCTCGACGCACGGACGGGAAGCGCACCGGCGTGAAAAAAAATTTTGTTGCACCGATGCTCATCTTAGGTGACTTGGAACAAGTGCAAGGTGGTTACCACGTTTGGAGTCAGTGGTAATCTGGTCGCACGCTCGAGGCAATCGCTGAAGCGCACAACAAGTGTGCAAAAAAATTTTGTTACACCGGATGCTCATCTTAGGTGGCGCGGGAACAAGTGCACGGTCGTTTCCATGTTTGGAGTCAGTGGTAATCTCGCCGCCGCTCGATGCATGGCTTTTCTGGGATGCGCACTACAGGTGGGCAAAAAAAAATTTTGTTGGACCGATGCTCATCTTAGGTGACGTGGGAACAAGTGCACGGTCGTTACCATGTTTGAGTCGGTGGTAATCTCATCGCACGCTCGATGCACGGCTTTAGTGAACCGCACAGAAGTGTACAAAAAATTTGTTGCACCGATGCGCGATCTAAGGCGACGTGGAACAAGGGCACGGTCGTTTCCACGCTTGGAGTCAGTGGTAATCTCGCCGCAGCTCGATCCACGCTTTCGGAAGCACGCCACAAGTGTGCAAAAAAATTTTGTTGCACCAGATGCTCATCTTAGGTCACGCGGAACAAGTGCACGGTCGTTTCCACGCTTGGAGTCAGTGGTAATCTCGTCACACGCTCGATGCACAGCTTTCGCTTAAGTGCACCATAAGTCCGCAAAAATTTTGTTGCACCGGATGCTCATCTTAGGTGATGTGGAACAAGTGCACGGTCGTTACCACGCTTGGGGTCAGTGGTAATCTGGTCACTGCTCGATGCACGCTTTCGCTAAGCGCACCATAAGTCTGCGAAAAAAAATTTTGTTGCAATCGATGCTCATCTTAGGTGACGTGGAACAAGTGCACGGTCGCTTTTCTCGCTTGGAGTCAGTGGTAATCTTGTCGCACGCTCGATGCACAGTTTCGTGAAGCGCACCACAAGTGTGCAAAAAATTTTTGTTGCACCGATGGCCATCTTAGATGACGGAACAAGTGCACGGTTGTTACCACATTTGAGTCGTGGTAATCTCGTCACACATTCGATGCACGGCTTTTCGAGAAGCGCACCAGAAGTGTGCAAAAAAAAATTTTGTTGCACCGATGCTCATCTTAGGTGGCGTGGAACAAGTGCATGGTTCCATGTTTGAGTCATTGGTAATCTTGTCGCACGCTCGATGCACGTTTTTTCGGAAGCGCACCACAAGTGTGCAAAAAAATTTTGTTGCACCGGATGCTCATCTTAGGTGACGCGGAACAAGTGCACGGCCGATACCACATTTGGAGTCAGTGGTAATCTTGTCAAACATTCGATGCACGGCTTTCAGGAAGCGCACTGTAACTGTGCAAAAAAAAAAAATTTCATTGAACCGATGCTAATCTTAGGTGACGTGGAACAAGTGGCACAGCCGATACCACATTTGGGGTCAGTGGTAATCTGGTCACCCGCTCGATGCACAGCTTTCGCTAAGCGCACCATAGGTCCGAAAAAAATTTTGTTGCACCGATGCTCATCTTAGGTGACGTGGAACAAGTGCACGGTCATTTTCTCGTTTGAGTCGGTGGTAATCTTGTCGCACGCTCGATGCACAGCCTCTCGAAGCGCACCACAAGTGTGCAAAAATTTTTGTTGCAACCGGATGGTCATCTTAGATGACGTGGAACAAGTGCACGGTCGCTACCACATTTGGAGTCGTGGTAATCTCGCCACACATTCGATGCAAAGGCTTTCGAGAAGCGCACACAGAAGTGTGCAAAAAAAATTTTGTTGCACCGATGCTCATCTTAGGTGGTGTGGAACAAGTGCATGGTTCCACGTTTGGAGTCATTGGTAATCTTGTCGCACGCTCGATGCACGGCTTTGCAAGCGCACCACAAGTGTGCAAAAAAATTTTGTTGCAACCGGATGCTCATCTTAGGTGACGGGAACAAGTGCACCTGGCCGATACCACATTTGAGTTAGTGGGAATCTCGTCACACATTCGGAAGCACCCGTGAAGCGCACTGTAAGTGAGCAAAAAAAATTTTGTTGCACCCGATGCTCATCTTAGGTGACGTGGAACAAGTGCACGGCCGCTTCCTCGTTTGGAGTCGCGGTAATCTTGTTGCACGCTCGATGCACGGCTTTCGAGAAGCGCACTACAAGCGCGCAAAAAAATTTTGCCCAATCCTCTACTTAGGTGACGTGGGAAAAAGCGCACGTCGCTTCCACATTTGAGTCATGGTAATCTTGCCGCACGCTCACAAGACGACTTGGGAAGCGCACACACGTGTGGGAAAAATTTTGTTGCACCGATGCTCATCTTAGGTGACGTGGAACAAGTGCACGGTCGATACCACATTTGAGTTAGTGGTAATCTCGTCACACATTCGATGCACGGCTTTCGAAGCGCGACGAGAAGTCTTTTTTTTTTTTTTTTTTTTAAACCGGATGCTCGCCTTAGGTGACGGGAACAAGTGGGACTGTCGCTTTCCACGCTTGGAGTCAGTGGTAATCTTGTTACACGCTCGATGCACGGCTTTCGAAGCGCACCATAAGTGTGCAAAACATTTTGTTGCACCGATGCTCATCTTAGGTGATGTGGAACAAGTGCACGGTCGTTACAACGTTTGGAGTCGTGGTAATCTCGTCACACGCTCGATGCACGCCGCTTAAGCGCACTCATAAGTCCGCAAAAAAAAATTTTGTTGCACCGATGCTCATCTTAGGTGATGTGGAACAAGTGCACGGTCGTTACCACGCTTGGGGTCGGTGGTAATCTGGTCACATCGCTCGATGCACGTTTCGCTTAAGCAAGAATTCATAGGTGTGCAAAAAATTTTGTTGCACCTGGATGCTCATCTTAGGTGACGTGGAATAAGTGCACGGTCCTTTCCTCGCTTGGAGTCAGTGGTAATCTTGTCGCACGCTCGATGTGTACAGCCTTTCGGAAGCGCACCACAAGTGTGCAAAAAATTTTTTTGTTGCACCGGATGGTCATCTTAGATGACGGAACAAGTGCACGGTTGTTACCACATTTGGAGTCGTGGTAATCTCGTCACACATTCGATGCACGGCTTTCGAGAAGCGCACCGGCATGCGTAAAAAAATTTTGTTGCACCGGATGCTCATCTTAGGTGGCGTGGAACAAGTGCATGGTTCCACGTTTGGAGTCATTGGTAATCTTGTCGCACGCTCGATGCACGGCTGAAGCGCACCACAAGTGTGCAAAAAAATTTTGTTGCACCGATGCTCATCTTAGGTGGCGTGGAACAAGTGCATGGTTCCATGTTTGAGTCATTGGTAATCTTGTCGCACGCTCGATGCACGGCTTTCGGAAGCGCACCACAAGTGTGCAAAAAATTTTGTTGCACCGGATGCTCATCTTAGGTGACGTGGAACAAGTGCACGGTCCATACCACATTTGGAGTCGTGGTAATCTTGTCAAACATTCGATGCACGGCCGTGAAGCGCACCAGAACTGCTCAAAAAAAAATTTCATTGCACCGATGCTAATCTTAGGTGACGTGGAAAAGTGCACGGTCGATACCACATTTGGGGTCGGGTAAGGTCACACGCTCGATGCACAGTTTTCGCTTAAGCGCACCATAGGTGTGCAAAAAATTTTGTTGCAACCGATGCTCATCTTAGGTGACGGGAACAAGTGCACGGCCGCTTTCCTCGCTTGGAGTCGGGCAGGTAATCTTGTCGCACGCTCGATGCACAGCCTTTCGGGAAGCGCAGGCCAAGTGTGCAAAAATTTTTGTTGTAACCGGATGGTCATCTTAGATGACGTGGAACAAGTGCACCTGGCCGTTACCACATTTGAGTCGAGGTAATCTCGTCACACATTCGATGCACGGCTTTCGAGAAGCGCACCGTAAGTGTGCAAAAAATTTTGTTGCACCGATGCTCATCTTAGGTGGCGGAACAAGTGCATGGTTCCACGCTTGGAGTCATTGGTAATCTTGTCGCACGCTCGATGCACGGCTTTCGCAAGCGCATCTACAAGTGTAAAAAAATTTTGTTGCACCCGATGCTCATCTTAGGTGACGTGGAACAAGTGCACGGCCGATACCACATTTGAGTTAGTGGGAATCTCGCCACACATCTGAAGCACGGCTTTCAGGAAGCGCACTAGAAGTGAGCAAAAAAAATTTTGTTGCACCGGATGCTCATCTTAGGTGACGGGAACAAGTGCACGGTCGCTTCCACGCTTGGAGTCAGTGGTAATCTCGCCACACGCTCGATGCACGTTTTCGCTAAGCGCACCATAAGTGTGCAAAAATTTTGTTGCAACCGGATGCTGATCTTAGGTGATGTGGAACAAGTGCACGGTCGTTACCACGCTTGAGTCAGTGGTAATCTCGCCACACGCTCGATGCACAACTTTCGCTTAAGCGCACCATAATAAGCGCAAAAAAATTTTGTTGCACCCAATCCTTCATTTAGGTGACGTGGAAAAAGCGCACGTCAAGCTTCCACATTTGAGTCAAGGGTAATCTCGCCGCACGTCACAAGACGACTTTCGGGAAGCGCACATTGTGTGGGAAAATTTTGTTGCGCCGGATGCTCATCTTAGGTGACGCGGAACAAGTGTAACGGCCGATACCACATTTGGAGTTAGTGGAATCTCGTCACACATTCAAGCACGGCTTTCGTGAAGCGCACTGTAAGTGAGCAAAAAAATTTTGTTGCACCGATGCTCGCCTTAGGTGATGCGGAACAAGTGCACGGGTCGCTTCCACGCTTGGAGTCGCGGGTAATCTTGTTGCACGCTCGATGCACGGCTCGAAGCGCACCATAAGTGTGCAAAAAATTTTGTTGCACCGGATGCTCATCTTAGGTGATGTGGGAACAAGTGCACGGTCGCTTTCTCGCTTGGAGTCGGGTTGGTAATCTTGTCGCACGCTCGATGCACGCCTTCGAAGCGCAGACCACAAGTGTGCAAAAATTTTTGTTGCAACCGATGGTTATCTTAGATGACGGAACAAGTGCACCGGTCGTTACCACATTTGAGTCGAGGTAATCTCTCGCCACACATTCGATGCACGGCTTTTCGAGAAGCGCACCAGAAGTGTGCAAAAAAATTTTGTTGCAATCGATGCTCATCTTAGGTGGCGTGGAACAAGTGCATGGTTCCACGCTTGAGTCATTGGTAATCTTGTCGCACGCTCGATGCACGGCTTTCGGCAGCGCATCACGCAAGTGTGCAAAAAAATTTTGTTGCACCGGATGCTCATCTTAGGTGACGGAACAAGCACACTGGCCGATACCACATTTGAGTTAGTGGGAATCTCGGCCACACATTCGGCTAACGGCTTTCGTGAAGCGCAAGACTAGAAGTGAGCAAAAAAATTTTTGTTGCACCGATGCTCATCTTAGGTGACGGGAACAAGTGCACGGTCGCTTCCACGCTTGGAGTTTGGTAATCTCGCCACACGCTCGATGCACGCTTTCGCTTAAGCGCACCATAAGTGTGCAAAAATTTTGTTGCACCGGATGCTCATCTTAGGTGATGTGGAACAAGTGCACGGTCGTTACCACGCTTGGAGTCGGTAATCTCGCCACACGCTCGATGTAATAACTTTCGCTTTTGCGCACCATAAGTGCAAAAAAAATTTTGTTGCACCCAATCCTCTACTTAGGTGACGCGGGAAAAAGCGCAAACCGCTTCCACATTTGGAGTCAAGTGGTAATCTGGTCGCACGCTCACAAGACGACTTTCGGTGAAGCGCACCACGTGTGGAAAAATTTTTTGCGCCGGATGCTCATCTTAGGTGACGTGGAACAAGTGCACGGCCGATACCACATTTGAGTTAGTGGGAATCTCGCCACACATTCGGCACGGGTTTCGTGAAGCGCACTTAAGTGAGCAAAAAAAATTTTGTTGCACCGATGCTCGCCTTAGGTGATGCGGAACAAGTGCACCGGTCGTTTCCACGCTTGGAGTCAGTGGTAATCTTGTTGCACGCTCGATGCACGGGCTGAAGCGCACCATAAGTGTGCAAAAAATTTTGTTGCACCCGATGCTCATCTTAGGTGATGTGGAACAAGTGCACGGTCGTTTTCTCGCTTGGAGTCGTGGTAATCTTGTCGCACGCTCGATGCACAGCTTCGAAGCGCACCACAAGTGTGCAAAAAATTTTTGTTGCAACCGGATGGTTATCTTAGATGACGGGAACAAGTGCACGGTCGCTACCACATTTGAGTCGCTGGTAATCTCGTCACACATTCGATGCACGGCCGGAAGCGCAGGAAGACCGTAAGTGTGCAAAAAAAATTTTGTTGCACCGGATGCTCATCTTAGGTGGCGTGGAACAAGTGCATGGTTCCACGCTTGGAGTCATTGGTAATCTTGTCGCACGCTCGATGCACGGCTTTCGGTAAGCGCACCGCAAGTGTGCAAAAAATTTTTGTTGCAATCGATGCTCATCTTAGGTGATCGGAACAAGTGCACGGCCGATACCACATTTGGAGTTAGTGGGAATCTCGCCGCACATTCGGAAGCACGGGCCAGAAGCGCACTTAAGTGAGCAAAAAATTTTGTTGCAATCGATGCTCATCTTAGGTGACGCGGAAAAGTGCACCGGTCGCTTCCACGCTTGGAGTCGCTGGTAATCTTGTTGCACGCTCGATGCACGGCTTTTGGGAAGCGCACCGCGCGCGAAAAAAATTTTGTTGCACCCAATCCTTACTTAGGTGACGGGAAAAAGCCGCCACGCCGCTTTCCACATTTGAGTCGTGGTAATCTCGCCTGTCGCACGCTCACAAGACGACTTTCGGGAAGCGCACTCACGTGTGTGGGAAAAATTTTTTTGTTGCAATCGATGCTCATCTTAGGTGACGGAACAAGTGCACTGGCCGATACCACATTTGAGTTAGTGGTAATCTCGGCTTCACACATTCGATGCCCCATTGAAGCGCACCAGAAGTCCGCAAAAAAATTTTTTTGCAACCGGATGCTCGCCTTAGGGTGACGCGGAACAAGTGCACCCGGCCGCTTCCACGCTTGGAGTCGCTGGTAATCTTGTTGCACGCTCGATGCACGGCGGGAAGCGCACCCTAAGTGTGCAAAAATTTTGTTGCAATCGGATGCATCATCTTAGGTGATGGGAACAAGTGCACGGTCGTTACTAGTCATGGCTGGAAAGCACACCGTGGAAGTGCAAAAAATTTTGTTGCACCTGATGCTCATCCAAGTTACCACGCTTGGGGTCGAGT